>OY776674.1:154746106-155346106 GCA_963675555.1 Leptura quadrifasciata
TTGTTGTAGTCTTCAAAGGGACCATCACAGATTTATTTTTAGTTCGTGTATTGTAGCCGTGATCAACAGATGACAGATGATTTTTTTTCTAAATGAGCTTTTATCGTCACCTTTAAGTAGAATAGCTGTCTAATGTCTAGAATATTTAATTCTTTGTATAACGCATTTGAGGGATAGATACTTTTTTTTATCGGTCATAGTTTTAGTATTCTTCTTTGCAATACATTGATTTCATTTAAGTAGGTTTTATCTGCAGCACCCTATGCGATGATATCATAAGTTAGATGACTTTCCACTAATGCATGATAAACTATCTTCAGCTGCTTCCAGTCTAAGAAATTTTTTATTTGTTTTATTTTACACAATACATATCTTAGTTTCATTTTCAGTGACTCGATATGCATGTCCCATCGCAGGTGTCTATCCATAACCACTCCTAGGTAAGTTGCGTTTTCTGTGGGTTTAATAATATACTTTTTGTTATTTACTTCAACTTGTTGGAAATCTGGCAATGTGTTACTATACGAGGAGAAAAATAAGTATACTGTTTTTTCTTTGTTAATGGTAAGTAAGTTGTTAGAGTACCAGTTGAGTATTTGCTCCATATCCTTTTCTACCTTTAGTTTCAAATTATCCCACGTTTGATCTACATAGTAAATGGCCGTCTCATCCGCAAAAGCGATTATAGCCCCTTTCGTTTCTACCTCAAATAGGTCATTGATATAAATGTTAAATAGAACTGGACCTAACGCAGTACCTTGAGGTACTCCGCAAGTTATATCTTTATAATTACTTGTGATGTTATTCAGCTGGACACATTGCTTTCTTCCAATAAGATAAGTCTCTATCAATTTATGGCATGTCCCTTTAATTCCAATTTTCGTTAATTTTTCTAGTAGAAGAGTATGGGAGACAGTATCGAATGCCTTTTGGATATCCACGGAAATATACAATGATTTTTTTTTATTATCGAGGCTATTATATATATTTTGTGTTAAGATATCGATTGAATGTTGTGTACTTTACCCTTCCTTGAAACCAAATTGATACTTGGATAGTATTGAATTTTTATTCAGATAGTTCGTTTTTCTCGATTTTAGTATTTTTTCAAAGATTTTCAATAACATAGAGATTAGGGAAATTGGTCTATAATTCCCTATATCCATTTTATCTCCATTTTTAAAAATAGGTTTAACCACAGAGATCTTAAAATGCGACGGACATTCGCCGGTTTCAAAAATTTTATTTATTATAAATGTTAGAGGGCGAGCAATTTCATTTCGTATTACTTTTAGCATCTCAGCAGAAAAACCATCATAGCCACTGGATTTTTTATTTTTTAGACCTTTTATTTCTCTTGTAATCTCGTTAACATCAGTTGGGAAAATGAACATTGTTTTATTGTATGTACCACCAGTTACTGATTTGTTAGGGTTACGGTTTAGTTTTGATGTTAATACTTGTCCGGTTTCTGTAAAATAGCTATTAAACTCATGTGATATCTCGTGTTTATTGTCTGTGACTTTTTCATTTTTACATCTAATTTTACTTATTTGCTTATTTTCCATAAGTTTATTGTTTGTTACTTGATTAACAACATTCCATAAGCTCTTAGAGTTATTTTGATTTTCATCAATTTGTTTCTTGTAAAAACTAGATTTTGTTGTCTTAATTAAGTTGTTTAATTTATTTCTATAGCTTTTATACTCCTTTGCCAAGTCGCTGTTTTCAGAATCATTGACCAACTATTTTTTCAATAAATTTTTTTTATTTACGAATTTTATCAATCCTCGTGTTATCATCCAGTTCATTCTTTTTTATTTTTACTGTTTATTTTAATTTTTGTTGTACAACTTTGTATTTCACTGTGTAGGATGTTAATAAAGTATTCATTTGCTAATTCAGAAGTTTCCTGCGCATACAGATTTTTCCAATTTACTTTTGACAATTGTCAGTGCAATTTTGACGCTGAGATGGCAGTCAGTATTTAAGGTCCAAAATGTGACGCATGAAGTATGAAAGTACAAATGGAGTACTGTGTACTGTACTTTCCTACATGTGTTAGTTTTACTCAACTCTACGATATATTCTCTAAGCTACGCTATGCCGATGAGGAGCAATAACTCCGAAAAACGTATCCGTGGCTGCATTGTTGTTTCTCTTTGAGGTATAAAGCACTAACTTTCTTTCTTTGAAAAATTAATTTTCACAATAAAAAACATCGTTCGGTGATAAACATTAGTAAAATACACGTTACAAATATCTATTTCTTTGACATAATAATGGTCTAATGCACTTACTCCCTTATTAGACTCATTTAAAAATAATTGCAAACGCATTTTCATCACGCAAGAAATATCAAAAAGAATATTCTTTTCTGCTGAAATATGAGATTTGTAAGACCTTCTAATGTTAAAACAAGTGTACGATTGCATTGGAAAGTATTTTAAAGTTACCTTCGGTAAATATTCTCTCTTTAACCGTTTTGAATAACTTCGGACGCTCACAAGCAATGTTATCCTACTATCTATTTCTCTCTGTTGCGATATGAATCAGAAAGCAACAACGATTTTTGAGGCTGTTGCAGTCAGGAGCGTAAGTGATGAATGGTTTATCCGATATATTTTTAAAAAGGATATGGTCATTATATCTTCAATTAATTGAAGAATCTGTGGAAGCTATATTTTATGCTGAGCTGCATTTCCATTTTAAAGTGTTCGTGTTATGAAATGTATGTACATAAATTATTACGATCTAAAGTTTACAAAAGATATGAAGCCAGAAGTCTTACTAATCTTTTTAATAAGTCAAAAGCAACTGTGGAGAAATAGGGACGACGCAACATTTAATTTTCGAATGTATAGAAAGGCGAAATTCGGCAAGCAGCTTATTAAATAAAATTTACAATTTAAACATTCAAACACATGTCAATCTGCACGACTTCTAATATAATGGAATAATGATGTTTATTTGGCTAGTTATGAATACATATCTTAAGAAAAACAGAAAATTTAGCAAACTTAACATGAAAATTAAAGAAATATATTTAAACAATTAAAATAGCAATAATGAAAACAGTAGTTAATGTGACATTAAAAATAGTAATATACAAACAATAAAATGTATAGTAAACGGGGTACCCCTAAATGGTTAACTGCGAAAAAAAAATTATACACATAACGGGTGGCCATGAGTCAATGTATGCACCCAGTATTTTGATTGTTTTTTTTATGGTTTCTCATTAAGCATAAATTTCTAAGTGGAACAGTTTCTTCAGACGTAAAAAATTCCAAAAAATAAGTGAGACAAGAAGAATTTTTTATTTTTTTCAAAATGGCCGCGACAGATAAATGCGATGTAAGAAATTGTAGACTTGTCTGCAAAGAAGAAAATAGTTGTTTGAATTCCTGATAGGTACCAGTATTTTTAGGTTTTTTTCAAAAATTTAATTTTCATTTCATTTCGGTAGGGGTCCTATGGAATTTTTTTTAATGGAACTGTTTTTTTTATTAATCAGAAATAATGATTCATAAACTATAATTTGTTCGCCATTAATCATTTCTTAACGATATCCTTCGTAATAATAGAAGTATTTTTAAAAAGTAATCACAAATTAAACAAGAAATAATTTTGTCTGAAAGTTATTTCTGGCATTCTACGAATATTCTTTCCTATTATTTGGGATTTCTACCACATGTATTGTTATCCTCTTCAAAACAAATCACCGAATCTACAAAATAATAGAATTATTGGAAAAAAACCTCTGCGCCCGTGACGTTTACGCCAAATGAAAAGTCAGAGGTTATGTTTAGCAAATAATATAAATCGGAATAAACACAGAAATAATGTATTTTGCTGACGTTTCGGAAAGTAATCTCTCTCCGTTTTCAAAGCTTTTTTTTTTTGGAAGAACTCTTATTTTGCTGTGTATGTTAAATACACAGCTTTAAGATTCTGTTTATGTTATTTCCATAGATACTTACTACTTACACAGAACATAGAACTGATGATATTTTCTTTTAGATAATTTTGAGTTTGTTAAGTTCTTCTTTTAACATTGGTAGCCAGGTTGTACAAATATCTACAGAACAGTTCGATACGCACTTATCTTCATTTAATAAGATTATTGCTGATTCTTTAATTTTTCTTTTTTTGGTATCTGTTTCTTTTGTTAAAATTTTTGCCGTGTCCCAGTTTATTCTATGTCCGTTTTCTCAAGCATGTTCAATAATTTTAATAAAACGCTACAACCATGAATAAATAGATTAACAAAACTATGTAAAACCTAAATTATAATAAACCATTATAAAAATCGTTCACCGTTATGATTAATACACAGAGTGGCGCGACTTATCGTTGCACGTCTAACATTCTATAATTATTGAGGTGTTATTTGTACAATTTCGTGTCGAACTCTTTCTTTCAGAATCCAGATCTTGCCTTGTGGTTGGAGCAGTCATGTAGACTCTATTTTTCAAATGCACCCAAATAAAAAAATAGAGTGGGGTTAAGTCAGGCTAAATTGCAGACCATCTGACTGGACCATGGGTCCCAATCCAACGATCTGGAAATAATTGATTTAAGTAATTCCTAACGATAATAGTATTGTGTGGTCCAGCCCCGTCTTGTTGGAAGTAAACTTCGTCAATATTGGTACTGGGAATTTGATTAATCTCTGGAAGTATTATATTTTGGAAAAATTCTAGATATCGTGGTGCATTTTAGAGTTCCGTAAAAAATTATTGGACCTATGATATGGTCGCCCAGTACGCCTAACCAAAAATTGTAGCCAAACTGCTCCTGAAACCGCCCCTGTCTCATAATGTGAGGATTTTCAATTTCCCAATATCGAGTGTTGCTTCGATTAAATAACCCAAGGCTTATAAATCTCGATTCATCAGTGAACAAAATGTTTTTGATAAAATTCTCATTTCTTAATTGGCGCAACGTAACCAATTACAAAATGTTATTCTTCGTTGATAATCATTCCCGTACAAAAATTGATGCAATTGATATTTATAAGAACGGCAGCCGTATTTCTTTAAAATTTTCCTGGCTAATTCTTTGGAAACTGGTAATTCATGTTCAATTTGTCTTACCGAAATGGTTGAGTCAACATGCACTAAAGCTAATACATTATAATTTCCGTTTCTTCATCTACAATAAATATTTCTTCAATTTCATTACGTACAGTTTTAAATTGATGCTCCGACTGGGCGAAATAGTTTCTCGGAGGTTGTCTTCTTTCTGAATATCTCTGTCCATACAGGGTTTGTGCTCTACTTGCATTACGTCGAGTCACTCCATAAATAATGAACATATCAACTTTTCCATCTCTTGAATATTTTTCAACCATTTTATATTAATTTTCTTGTTTATAACAACTTTAATACACTTGCTTCAGAAAATTAGTGAGTAAGTCAAGAATAATTCAATTGTTGCGAATGTCTGTCATTTTCATGGCTATCTGCAATTTCGGATTTAAATGTAGATAGGTACCTTATTAAAATGATTTGTTGGCGCTTACTTTTTAAAAATACTTCTATTATTACGAAGGATATCGTTAAAAAATGATTAATAGCGAAAAAATTATAGTTTATGAATCATTATTACTGATTAATAAAAAAAATAGCACAGTTCCATTAAAAAAAATTCCATAGAACCCCTACGGAAATGAAAATGAAATATCCGTTTTTTGAAAAAAACCTAAAAATACTGGTGCCTATCAGTAATTCAAACAACTATTTTCTTATTTACCGACAAGTCCACAACCTTACTAATAATTTCCATCGAGTACTTAGTAATTTTCTTACATCGCATTCATCTGACCCGGCCATTTTGAAAAAGTTGTTCGTATCTCACTTATTTTTTGGAATTTTTTACATCTGAGCAAACTGTTGCACTTAGAAATTTATGCTTAATGAGAAACCATAAAAAATATAGTCATTCCATTTAGGAAAAAAAGTTGATGTCACTTCCGGTTCAACCGGAAGTGATATTTTCATTCCTTTAGTCTAAAAGTAGCCCATTACTGTCTAATTCATGTGTACCAAAAACCAAATTTTTAAATACAAAAACAACCAAAATATTGGGGACGTACATTGAGTCGTGGCCATCCGGTATACACAAAAACATTGAATTTCCTCCTATTTCACCTAGTGCTGTACCAACCGTATATACGTTCCTTACAAAAAAAATGAAAATAAAAAAAATAAAAAGCAAAAAGAAAATAAAATAGCAAGAATTAAAAAAAAGGAAAAAAGCTGTCTATGAAAAGGGATAAGGTACAACGTAAACATTAAGTTGTCAACTCTAGATAAAGCAACTGAATCACTGAAATCACTCATTTAAAGTCTGAGGCATTCATGTTACACGTGTATGTGAATATAAGTACGCACAAGGAACGGAACGTATTAAATCTATATGTATTGATATGATACTCTCACCTAATGAGCTAAAATACCACACAATGTATTTTCTAAATTTAATTCTCAAGGTCGACAGTTCGGAATCAATGAAGGGAACACTTATTATAGATACACACAAACAATAAAACAAATTCAAATCAACTGAACAATCTATTGTGATAACAGATATATCATACAACAAAAAGATAAAATTTCCCTATTTAGCTAAGCAAAATAATTATGATTTTAAAATTAAAATAATTTGAATAAAACTAAGTTGAAAATAAAATTTGTTTATAAAAATGAAATTGATTGTCCAAAATTTACCAATTTAAAATATTATAATGAACATAAAATTATATATATATATAGTATGTTACAACCTTGTTAGTCCGCGTAGCAAAGCATTAATTTCAACCGCACAGTATTACTTGTCTGCGATGTCCAATTACTATCCCCTATATTCTTTAACCTTCCAAGTGAGATATCGTTTTCCACCAGGAATCGTTTTCTTCACCTTAGAAATTACTATTACTCTTCTTTCACCCTACTTGTCCAAATTCTAAAACTAGATTTTTCTCTGTTTCTTTCATGAAAATTCTTATTGTATTTCTTCAGTTTACTTTTCTCCAATTCATGAAACGCCAGTCTATTTTCTACTTTATTTTAATATCATTTTCTCTCCAAAATTTTCCCTCCCCTTCAAATTTTCAATTTTATTGTTATCCACCTGTCAACTGGTAACCCCCAATTTTCCATTTTTCCACAATCTCCTTTTTATTTTTCTTCATATAACATTGCAAATACCACTTTGAATTTTTCGTGACATAAACTTAACAAAACAAATTGGTTTCTTCTGTATTCAATCAATCATCACGTGATATTGAGCTTTTTCACTTTTATCAATTTCCCACACAAATTAATTAAAAATCTTATATCTACATAAACCTACTAAATGCGTAAACAGTTCGAAAAGTTTTAAACATTTTAATAATTAGTGTAACAATGATTGAGTTCATTCATTTAAAATAACAGATTCTATTAATCATTAAATTTTATTATAAATCGTTGCAAATCTATTTAAATTCGTTCTGTATGTTATAAACATCTCTATCTGTATTTAATGGCTGAAATACAAAAATTGCATGTTTTTATTGTAAATATGTGCCTTTTTTAAAATACCTTGATATTTTATGAAACATAACAAATAAAAGGAAACAGGAAAATGAATATCATGTCAGTGTATGTAAACTCTCATTGAGGTCTGGTTGATTTTTTTTCCTCTTCGTTATTTTACTAGTAATAGTTAATAAGAATAGTACCTACTACCTCTATTTCGTTGACTACAGCATTATTTAAAGAATTCGAGATAAGTTCCTTTTATATTATTGTCTATTATTGTTATTAATAATATTGTAAAGCATAATACAAAATTTCAACATGACGCTGCTCGAATGAGCGTTCTCCACCAGATGATCCAGAGCTTTCTGGGCAATTTTCTGTTACAATATTCACAAAACTTCCAAATCTCAGTATAGTACAATAAAATTAATCTATCGTTTGGATTTTATTTCTCAGGGGATAATTTTATGGTCAATCGATGGGGAATATGTTAGGAATAAGATATTAAAATGTTTAAGACTTGGTTGTTGTAGCAATTTTGTAAATAAATAACAAATTGGCCTCACTCGACTTTAACACGATACGACGGCCATAAAATGTTTCTAATAATTAAAAATACGTATATCACGTTGTAGAGCAAGAACTTTTCTGCAATTTTGATACGGAAAATACCCTTACAAATAGAAAATACAATGCTTAAATTTTTTTTATCAAATTTTTTGCCAAGTGCAGCACGCGTCGTTCCGCCATGTCGCCGTGGTGAAAAAGGTCAGCTGACCAAACGTAAAGAACTTGGCAAAAAAATCTTAAAAAATTGATTAAAAAAAAAATTAAGCATCTCAAAATTGCTACAACACCCAAGTCTTAAACATTTCAATATGTTGTTCCTGACATTTTCCCTATCGACTGATCACAAAATTATCCCCTGATAAAGAATAAGAAAACATGTAAAAATTTGGCCTAGATTTATTGCACTAGTAGTCAACATAGTGATAGAAATTTTCTAGATAATCAAAAATATATCGGATCACCAGCGTAATATTGTAAAACCAGAATCATATCAGTCGTGACTCTTGATGGATTAGAAATCTTTAATATTAGAGCGTTACAAAATGTTTTAAAAGATGGGCATGTAGAAAAAACAAGATATGAAATAAACTGGGAAACAAATAATCATTATTTATAATTGATAAGTATCAACTCAATACTTGTCCGCTCACACCGACTACAATTAAATGTTAGAGCGCTTAGTAGCGAAACACATATAACTTTTCCTATCCGAATCGAGATATATGTTATTGCCATTGTTCTTTTATATGCTGTTTCGTACTTAACATTTTAGTATGTATACTGTGCATGCTTCACACCATTCGAGGTACTACATTACGCAATGTAGACGTGCACCAGGATGTTGTTCAGTTTCAATTAATCAATTAGGTATCCATTGTTACGAAAGCTCTCATGTTTGTCAGAATTACCGCCTCATAAACTTATATCTCACGTGATATTACTTGTTACGCACAACTTGTGTAAAATAATTATTTATGTGAATATAAACATTTTGACATTATACATGCCCTTGAAAAATTATTGACTTGGCCCACTGCAAGGGGCATTTCATTATAACTAGAGTAATATTTAATGGCGCAGGACTATTACAGTTGTAGTTGTTTATAAATACACAATAAGAATAAATAGAGGAGAGTCTGTTGAGACAATACTCTTTTAGTATGACTAAGGTGACAACGGAGCTTGAGACAGATCATGCGTGGCATCAGAAAATTAATGGGAAATAACATTTTCAGTTAGTTTTTTTCCCAAAGTATCACAGAGTTCCCTAATTCTCCAAAAAATCTATAAATCAAAAATAATTGCGACGATTTCTTAATAATTTTCAATTATCTAACTATCAATCCTATCATAGGCTGGGTCTCATTCGCCAACTAAAATTTTTTGCGGCAATTTTAAATAACTTGGGGTCACAATGATTCAATATGATCTAGGCCTCAGTGAGACGACTAAATAGTAGTTTTTCTACTCCCTTATGTAAATTTGCTGTTTTCCGTACAGTCTGTAGGATGGATAAGTGGGCCATTCCAGTTAACTGAACGGATATATTTCATATACGTTCTAGGATGGATATGAAATCGACCAATCACAGTTCGTGTGTTAAGTACATAGGCAACTATTCATTTAAAAAAATTCAAGTTAGTGCGTAATCTGTCAAAGTAATTGTCAGTGTGTATTCGCGCAGTTTGAGCTAGAAAATAATTTAAAATGAGTGATTCCAGTGAAAAATCGATAAACGGTATACCACCTAAAATTTTATTGAAATTATTATATACAGGCAAAATTTTAGAGATATATTATGACAAAAAAGTAGCTATATGTGGAGATTGAACCAATTCAATTCAATACAACTTTATTAATATTAATATACAGTAAATGTGCCTCCCCAGAGCCCATCCTGGGACCGACCCTGCGACCACCGCGTTGACGCGGTGGTGTATCGCAAAGTCGGGCCGAGGCGGGACTGGTTTGGCTAGATAAAAATTGAAAAACAATAAAACTCAAACTCCTTTTACAAAAGTAAATAAAATTAAGTGCTGTGACAAAAAACATGCTTAAAAAAGAAAGCTTAACTTAAAACTGGTTAAAACGATCACTTGGCTTTCGCCGTTCGTGCACTTCACTGAATTTAATTTGGGCACTGACGCTGACTCCGTAACTTGCACGGGGTGCCATCCGCGAATTGCTCCAACTACGGGTTGCGCAAGGCAGGCCTAAACTGGGATTATAAAAATTTTGATTGTTCTGATATAAAATTTGGATTCTACAAGCTTAATGAAGGAAGGATGAATTTACAGACAAAAATGTGCAAACAGAAACGAAGAACAAACAAACGCGACACACACAAAAATACACAAAAACAAAAGAAGAGGGGAAAGGAAAGAATTACAGTGGATGAAAGGTATGAAATATCAGTGAAAGGTGGATAGTATTAGAGAAGGTATAGTAGGTGAAAGTTTGGCTAGAGTGGCTGCCGGAAGATTGGCAACGTCTGGTAAGGTAAAGGGTGTTTAATCCGAAATGGGGCATTATGCTATCTAATTTGTGTAATGTGTCTTGTTAGCGGACTATCGCCCAGCTTGAACGAATAGAAGTTTTGGGAGATATGCTGGACGTAGTCGGTTATCGGGGTTATGTCGTTGCAGCGTTCGTAGAGGTCTCTGAGGGAGGTGTATCTTCCAGAATTTGATATGAGGCGAATATATTTGTGTTCTAGCACTTTTAATTTTTTCATTGTTTTGGCCGATATGCTGCACCACATCGGCGCCGCGTATGTGATAGACGGCCTGACCACCGTCGTGTACAATAATTTTTTACTTTGTCTGTTAAGTCCGCTACCCCTGACCATGAGCGGATACAGACTCCTGGACAGGGAGTAGACCTTCCGTATGGTTTCATTAATGTGCGTATTAAAGGTCAGTCTTTGATCGAGTCTCACCCCCAAATGCTTCACACATCTTTTAGTGGGAATTTGGTTACCCCTGATCGAAATTGGAGTGATAATGCGGTTCTCCGTGAAGCGACGCGTGAAGCATATCGTCTCAGACTTCTCAGGGTTGACCCGAATCTTCCACTGGTCGTAATAAGCCGTGGCACGAGCCATGTGCGCCTTCAGCAGCATGTTTGCCGCCTGTGCGTTGTTGGATATGGATAATCCACTCGAGTTGTACAGTATACTTCTACGACCGGATTAAGAAAAAACTACAAATAATAGTTTTAATCAAATTTTAATATACAAACTTAGCTTCTGCTAAATGTTATGTTCTAGGTGCAAACATTTTATAAAAGCTTCAGTAGCCTAGCGGTTATATGCACGCTTCGAAATGCAAGAGATCATAGATTCAATCCCCACATATAGCTACTTTTTTTTTTTTCATATATCTCTAAAATTTTGTCCTTATGTAATAATTTCAATAAAATTTTAGCTGGCATACCTTTTATCGATTCTTCACTGGAATCACTCATTTTAAATTATTTTCTAGCTCAAACTGCATTAATACACACTGACAATTATTTTGACAGCTTACGCACTAACTTGAATTTTTTAAAACGAATAGTTGCCTATGTACTTAATACATGAACTGTGATTGGTCGATTTCATATCCATCCTAGAACGTATATGAAATATATCCGTTCAGTTAACTGGAATGGCCCACTTATCCATTCTACAGACTGTACGGAAAACAGTAAATGTACATAAGGGAGTAGAAAAAAATAATAGTTTTGAAGCTACTTTCCTGAGAATTTCAATCAATCAATCTGTCAATCATCGGAATATGCTTCATTGTCTAAGAATTAAATACTCTTATTGACAAAGCCATAAGTATAAAATACAACACAATACATGCATAATAGTTATAGTATTAAATTAAGGGTAAAATTAACTAAAGTAGGAAGTATCTATCTAATAACAAAGATAGCAATGCATGCACCCCCAATTTGGGACACAGTGTATACATCAGATGTGTATGTGACCTCTGACTAGTTATCTAAAATATTTGCTAATGCCGTACTTGTGCAGTGTCCACCTCTGAAACCTGACTATTTACTGGTAGCAGCTTATATTTATTCAAATATCGCGTTAATTAAAAATTGACAATTTTTCTAAAATTTTACTTAAAATAGAAAACAAGCTAATATTATGTAAATCATTAAGTGCTTTTGGACTATTTGGCTTAGGGATAGGAGATACAATAGAAATTTTCGACTGCACTGAAAATATTCTATTTCCAGGCAGCAGTTAATAATATGGGTAATACATTTTATATGGCCGGCATACATAGCATTAACATTTGCAAGCTAATTTCATCATGTCCAGAACTCCATGTCTCCCCGGAGTAGCAAGTTGAAATGATGATTTTCAGTATTAAATTTACTATTATTATAAAAACTTAAAGTTTGGTCATTTACTGGGCCAGTATTGAAGGATGTTAAAGAAGTAATTATTTAGACTAGAGGGATTTTGCAAATTTTCAGGTACATCAATCTTGTTCTTGGTCTGAATATTCATAGTTTTTAATTTTTTCAATAATTCTTTAACATCACCATTCCTGGTAAGTTTTAGGTATGCCATTTACTTGTGCAAATAAACATTTCAATTTATAAGTTCCTAACATTCTTGTTTATAATTTCTAACATTGTTCAAATATAACACAAAATAGGAAGGAACTTGTTTCCACCCAAAATGCAAACGTTTTACTAGAATATCTTAGTCAATATCCCATAGGCATCATATATTGGAGCTTTCCTTAAGTTTTCTATTCGTTTACAGGAATTCAGCGGTAGCAGAGAATAAATGAATATGTCATGAAAATTTTATGAATAGGTCTGTTCGCCGTGTTCTCTGTATTTCAGATGGATGTATACAAGCATTTCGTCCAATTTTTACGAATGGCCAACCCTCTGACTGACCCGGCCGTTAAATGTGTCAGTCTTATGAATTCAAATGTATTCATCGCTTTCCATTGACCTATAAAGGAGTGAATACCGATTCGAAATAGCCACTCCAATTCAACCTTTCTTGTCATTTGGTGGAGATGCGAACCCTTCCTTGGCAAATTAGATTTAATTAATACTTTGATTGTAATACATTCTTTGCAATATTTATATTCTATATGTTTTGGCTAGTTAGAAAAGTTCATTTAAGATTTAAGTAGCATTATTAAATGTAGAGGCGTCAACAAGAATAACAGAAAAGAAGATTTTTTTAATAAAATATACAGAGTGGACTATTAATAATAGGCTATAGTTCAGGGGCCTATCTTCGCCAAATTTGCTAGAGAAACTTTTTTTATTCTAAGAAACAATAATGTATGTATTACATCACGTTAGATTATAGAGGGCGCCGCAGGACCTGTATCTAACAATGAATTTTTTTCATTTTTTTTTTACGAAACGTTGTGGTACTCCTGACCAGAAAATCTGATAAGGGCGTCATTTCCACGTATAAAAGGCATAAAAGGTACACTTGGTAGAACTTGATAACTCCAACTGTTTTCCAGGAAAGTGTCGTTAAACATTTCAATAATTTTTTGAGACAAATTCAAATTTCACGAAACAAAGTGTATTTATTGAAAAAAGTGCAAAACGTAAAGGAAAACAAAATCGTAATAACAGCGTAAACTCTTTCTCACTTTCTTATGAAATTATGGATTATTTTCATGGTATTGAGATAAATACATAAATCAAAAGATTGTCTAAAATAAGGATCTAATCTTATTAGAAGACAAGAAATAACGTAAAAGTTGACTTAATGACAGCAAACTAAACTAACTTCCTCGACCGACCCATTTGTGTAGGAAAGTCTCATCAAGGTAATTCCTGACTTAATGAAGAAATGAGGGGGAGCTCCATCTTGCATTCTGTTCCGTATGTCTAGCATGAAAGCATGTAACATGTCAGCAAGAGTATTTCGAAGAAAAAACAGATAAGATGGTCCATGTAAATTTGGAGGAACGACAAATGGTTCCAATAATTGATCGCCGATGATACCACACCAAACGTTAATCTTAAATTCTCCCTGAAAATGCCTTTCTTTAACGGCATGAGAATTTTCTACTTCCCAGTAATGGGTATTTCTCCAGTTAAAAATGCCTCGGCGAGTAAAAGTTGCTTCGTCGGTAAATAATGTGTTCTTAACAAAATTTCGATCCCTGTTGTATTTATTTAGAATAAATTGACAAAATTGTAGCCTTTGTGGAAAATACCTTCGAAGTAAGTTTTGTACAGTAGTGAGATGATATGGGTTAAAGCGTTCTTTACGTAAGACTCTTAACTCACCACTGTTACCGCTGTTAAACGACTTGAGCTGACTTAAGGATCTTCACCCACATGAACTAAAATTTCTAGTTCTTGATCTGGAGTAATTCATTTCGGCCGTCCTATATCGCTTTTATGGCGAAGTGAACCCGTTTCTCCCAAACGATGGAACAGATCTTTGAAAATCTTATGGTCTGGCTGTATTCTATTTGGATATTGCAATGAGTAATTCCTCGCTGCAGCACGTCCGCTAAAATTATTTTTTACGTAAACACATATCATATCCCTCATTTTCCTATTTGAAAGATTATTATGTCCAGGCATTGTAAATAAAGAAGTTAAAGAAATTAGCTCGACTAACACAATACAAAATAAATGATTAAATGACGTAAATTACAGAACTAAAATGTAACCAAAGCACACGCTTCAATAAATACACTTTGTTTCATTAAATTTGAATGTCTTTCAAAGAATTATTGAAATATTTAACGGCACTTTCCTTGAAAACGGTTGGTGTTATCAAGTTCTACCAAGTTTACCTTTTATACGTGGAAATGATGTCCTCATCAGATTACAGGTCCTGCAGCACCTTCTTACATTACAAGTTTCATCTACTACTATAATTCACAACTTTCTTTATTCTATCCATTCACTTTTTCATTTCATATAAAACTGCCCCCCGTGCGCGGGATCCACTCCTTATATATCTGTGGCGCTTTATTCTCGATCTTTCCAGTCCGTGACGAGGTCTTTCTAGTCCGTCTCGTACATTCCACAGTTTTCGGGTAGCTGTGGTCAGTTGGCCCAGGGATGGCGCTGCTTTACCGGTAGCCAATAGGCAAACCTTTTTTCACCCTGCACGTAAAATTGATTCAACATATCTCCAATGGAGGGCAGTACATAACACTATTTTAGATAAAATATGTTTGTGTATTACTATTAATTAAGAAGATTTATTTTGCAGTTATGTAGGGTGTTCTATTTGAAAAAAATGAGAAAATTCACTTTGAAATGTCCTGAATTAGCGCTATGGGCACACCCTGTATGTACACCGTACTGACCAACAGACAATGGCGTATGGCGAACTTCAAACTAGGTTTTAAATTTAATATAAATTTATCTAGATGCGAAAATGGTGTGACATTATAGAATTAATTTTTCTGCTTACGATAACATATCACTATTTAATGTGGATTTCTTGGAACGCGTAAGTAGGGCAGGGCAGCTTTGTCAAAACAGTTCAGCTATAGTGCACAGAGCGAGAATGGAGCAAAATTTGGGATATTCAATAAGTAGATTATGTACCAATTCCACTCTGGATCAATAAAAAGGTGTTTCTTTTGTTTTAAATAAAGTTATTAATCTATGCATATCAAGTTATTATTCCGAAATTCCTATAATATGCCGAAAACTTTCACTTCTTCCCCTTACTTTTCAATCTGATATAATAAACACTAAACCAAAAGTTAAAAACATATATTACTTATTTCATTTATGTCAATCTTATATATGAAGAACAAACCACATACAGTAAACAACTCTCAAATCCAGCCAAAGGCTGTCCGGAAGGAGTTTAACATCAATTACCCACCGATATTGCCTGTTCCGATGCCGGGAATCGAAACCAGAACCCAGCAGAATCACACTTGTAAGAAATAAAATAGTTATCTCACTAAATTGTATATGTTACGAACTACTTGATCATTGACAATAAGCTTAGGTCTAAACTGTATGAAGCAACAATGGAAATACGCCATATAGTCGCCAGACTGCTGAAACGTTTTGTCTACGAAAATTGCTGTGTCCTACTTCTTGCTGAGACGGTTAAATATTTTGTAGCATTCGGCCATTTTGTATATGCGGACTGTCCCAGATCGCCAACTAGCATAGGCCCCCTGTTTACCTGTTGACAACAACCTTACCCAAAGTAAACTTATATTCGTACATCTACAACCAATTTTAAATTCATTTCAATCAACTCAAACATGTGTCTACCCAGACAATGAGTAACGTACAAATTGTCTACATCAACAACTCTTACTTGTGCCACACGTATCTTGACCTCAACAATAGCTGCCTAGAGCATCGGCTATTGTTCTCATCTCAATGTATTGTGACCCAATCAAATCTTACACGTCACACGTTTCGGCCTCAACAATAGCTGCCCAGAGCATAGGCTATTGTTCCCATCTCAAAGTTGTAGCATTGCATATGCTACATTTTTCATTTGTAATAAATTTAAAAATTAAATTGGTGCATAGTAAGTTAGGCCACCCAGTATGTGGATAAATGTATTACTGGTTGCCGTGAAAAATCTCCTGAAAAGGAATTTATTAGACAAATATAAAAAAATTTTTTGTTCTTTCTTTCCTGCAAAAACATGCTCCACATGCAGTTAAAAATCTAAATAAATAATAATGAAAATAATGCGGCACCGTTTCAGACAATTAACACTGCAATTATAACTTGTTCAGGTTGAAAAGCACTTGACACATTATTTTGAGTTAACACCGAACTATAGTAAACACACGACGTCTTCTCTTCCTGGCTGGTTTAACAGCCTGTGTTTTATGCATTTGTATTATTTATCCCTTCAGAAACACCTAGTAGCACACTCTCTATTTTAAGGTTATGTTGTGGAAATTTCAATTCCTCTTCTTCTTCTTATCTTTTGTTTTTGCCAAGTGCACAAGTCTATGACTTGGGTTTGTAATTAAGACCTGCGTGTCGGATCGT
This sequence comes from Leptura quadrifasciata, assembly GCA_963675555.1. Taxonomy (NCBI): domain Eukaryota; kingdom Metazoa; phylum Arthropoda; class Insecta; order Coleoptera; family Cerambycidae; genus Leptura; species Leptura quadrifasciata. Next base: position 154,763,200 of record OY776674.1, read on the forward strand.
TAGTTTTTTTAAATTCGCAAGACCGCGTTAGGAAGCCAAGCCATCTTAGCACCCTTTCAGGCGTGATCCATTAAAGGAGCAGGTTGTGCTTAGGCTGGGGGCTGTAGCCTATGTATTAAACTTTGTCAAGCCGTAATTTTTATTCACGCCATAAGCTTAAGCTTATAATCGAAACTGAGCCCCCACAGGTCACTTAAAGTAAGTTTTGCGAATTCATGTTTTTAAATTCATTTTGTAAGGTGTATTTTTTTTATATCTTAGGGTTGCCAGTATCCCTCATATGAGGCAAATTTTTTGGTGTGATAGAATTATTGGTACCTATATCATCTTTCTGATGTAACGGCCACACATGTATGGTCATATTTTAAGAAGAGAGAGGTCAATAAGTGAAGGAATTTGAGTCGTCGATTTTTTGGACCACGTAGACAGTGGAGATGGAATTTGAGAGTGGAGGCAGCGTGTTGCAGAGGGGTCCTAGCAGTAATACCTGATTTCGAAACGAAGCTACACCAGGGCCTTCTGTTTGGTGGTATTATTTATAACCTTGTGTTTCATTTAAAATTTCACTTTCATATATTTTTTTAGACTTGTAAGAAATGGTACCATTTTAATTAAATTTAACGTTTTCAAATATTCATACATTTTCACATAAATATGTTTACATATAATTTTCTTAAATAATACTTGTTAAACCTTGTCAAAATTTAATATTAATATTAATAATTTAATAATATTTTTTTTTATTATCAATCATTCAAATTTGAACTTAAATCAATTTTTTTACTATTGCTTATTAAATGTATTCAACTGTCCCATAATCAAATATTAAAGTCAACTTATTATTAACATGTGTGTTTCCTTTCTTTTACTCATTTAGCTGGATATATATTATTGGTGAGCGTATTACATAACTTAGGTACTCAGTATTGTTTTCCTTAGCTTTCACAATACTCCTGGTTCATATAATAAGTTAAGGTGGCGCCCTGAACATCTATTTTTTTTGTATATTTATATTCACTATTTTATATTTTTTTATATATACAGCAAGTTAACAAATTGAGTAAATATCGAACTACGACCTCGCTTTCCCATAACCCAGAGCTGCCGTTCGCATAATTGAAACACTTCCTGTTTTTAAGCCAAGGGGTGTTACAAAGTCTTGGGACCCAATTAAACCTTACGCGTTACACGTATCTTGACTCCAATAATGACAGCCCAGTGCTTCGGCCATTGGCCCCCGGTTGTCTCGCAGATCCACCACTTCATATATGTCATCAGAGAGCACCTCAACTTCTTCAATGGTTCCTCATAGTTATCCATCTTTCTACCTTGTCAGCTGCAACCACTGTATGAACGTACCATCGCCTCTAACTTTCCCGCAGATCCACCACTTCATATCTGTCATTAGTGAGCACCTCAACTGCTTCAATGGTTCCTCACATTCAGTACTAGTTTATTGTTCACCCCGGTATAAGTGACATTTGTAATAATTACCAGTCTGATCAAGTGGCTTGTCTCATATGTTTACCATTCTTCTGCGTGCGCTGGTTATGGTTAATGTATACTTCGTAAATATTTATGCGATCTACAGCTACTTCAGCCATTTGCTGAGACAGTTAAATATTTTCTAACATTTTCTGCTTCTTGCAAAGACGGTTAAATATTTTCTTTCACTAAAGCGAATTTCCCACATAACGCGCTCTAGACGACTGAACTAAGATACCGGGAATATAAAAGTAAACTCTATAAGACTTTTAAGTCTTACTAATTTAAATAAATTTATAATGATAAAAGAATAACATTCATTAAATTGTACATCGTCATTGCATGGTATTTGATATAACTTGCTTGTTAAAACGTTCTAAGGATGTAAATATATAGTAACGGGTCACTAAATATTCTACTCCTCGTTTAACGTACGGGAATTTATTTTTTAAATTGCTTGTATAAATCCAACTCTTACAGTAATATTTTAGTATAAATATTTTAACACTGCTGCAACTCTTAAAACGGGGATATTTTCATGTCACAAATTGCTGGCGCAGACGTTGAAAGCATGAACCAAACCAAAATGTTTCGCTTTGTTCACACGTAAAATATTCTTTACAAAATGGTTTATTTTTTAATACAATAGAACAGTTTACGAGACGCTGAATATTAATGATCATTCTCATTTCAAATTTCAGATTTGTCATAAACACAAATGTTGTGTAAGCTTTGAACGCAGTAACTAAAATGACTAGTGAAGTAGATTCTTCCAGGTCTTGCCGCTTGCAGCTTCTTCTGAAGAAGCTGACAGGATGATCAGCGAAACGTCAAGTCAAGTTCGACGACCACGGCAAGACCCGGAAGAATCTACTTCATTAGACAACGGCCGTGAAAACCTGCATTCTACTAAAATGACTAGGTTTTAACTTATACAGAGTGTTGTAGTGACTAATTGGAATAGATGAGTGAACGAATACACAAATGTATCAATGACGTCTTGAAATGCTTGCCATGTTTCCCAAATAGACTTCTTACTATTTCCTTTGAAGGCAGAGGTTATGTCGCAACTAGAGAATGGGTGAAACAGTACTCGTGATTTTGGCTTCCCCAGGCTTGTACATATGGCCTTGATGTGGTAAAACCTGTAATTCTTGTCCATGCCAAAGTCCACCCAGATATAGTCCAAGGTTAAGTCACTATTAGATCATAGAATGTGCCAGCAAGGTTAATAATCACATGTGTGTCTACAGTACGCACAAGGATACTCTTTACCTCTTGCTGTAGTGAATGGAGTACATGAACCACAAGCCCCGTGTCTGCTTCTTCATGATTTCAGTTTTCCATAGGTGTGTTTGAACTGATTTGTGCAACTGCTTTGCCTGTTGTGACATACATCTTTGCGTGGTGGCCAGTTGAACTCCACAACCTTGCAAGTAAAAAAGTTGAATCATTTCTTCTTGTTCATTGAGTCACGGAGAAAATCCATCCAATTTTGTGGCAGGTTGCTTTCAAATCCCCTCACCTCTTTTTTCCCAGGTAGACTCCTTTAAACTGTCTGGTATGAAGAATCAACATCTAACCTTTGGGCATTCTCCAACTGCTTATGAAGGTAAGGTAGCAATTTCTTATCAGCATATTGATTAAAGGTGTCGATACTAGAAGTGGGCAGGTAGTGTTTTTAAATAGATTTTTTAAACCCACTTATACAGGGAGTCCCATAATAATGTGCAAAAAATTTAACTGCAGATTCCCTATCGAAAATTAAGACGGGTTCTGCGTATACAATTTTTCAAAATAACCATTTCCTGTCCTGTGCCAAAAAACGGTTTTACGAATTTTTTGCACGTTGTTACGGGACACCCTGTATTTTAATCAGAAATTAGGTGCTCCTACACATTTGCTAAAATCTAAAGGTACAATAATCTAACACCATGATGATGTACAAAATTTTATTTTGTTTATACTGTTGAAGAAGTTAAAACTTTGGTAATGGCATCATGTAATAAAAAATACTGAAACATTGTAGTACCAACGAAGGTGATTTGCATGTCGATAATTCCAGTTTTTTCATTTTGCTTCGTGTAATTGAAAAATAATTAATCAAGTTATAAATCTTTCCAAAAATTTGTCATCAGCAATCTACACCGACACAATACGAGTAAAATATTTTTATTGATGAAATATCGTGGGAAAGCTCTTAAGTGGAAAATATGCAGGAATGAGGTGGGTTATCGGCTATTCGCCTCATTTTCCTCGACCGCAATGCAGCGCCCTTTAATTCAAATGGATTACGATTTCCGGTACAAAAACAAAATTGCCGATTACGACAAACGCCCACTTCGTTCGATGCCATTAAATATTAAATGCCAAAAAGATAAATTAGTTATAATGGAAGGAAATATCGCTCTCCCTATTCGACATGACAAACGTTGTTTACTTTTCCTAATCCTTTTTATTAATTACTGTGTATTTTGCAGAAGCACAATTTCTTGTTAAAATTGCTGGCCATAACTTCAACTTAATATAATTTTGTTCCCTAATTGTCCGGAATTTAATTTTCTCTTTTATGCTCATTTCACCTCGTTTTTTCTATTTTGGCTGTTCGCCTATAGCTTAACACAAATTGTTTTTTGATAGGGATAAGTTAGCTACAGCTCTGTTTTCCATTAACTTTTACTGCGCCCTGTTTTCGTTAATGCATTAATTCGTTATGGTTATAACATAATTAAATAAGTCCTTAACAATTGAAAATGTTTTCCGCCAAACAGAAAATGTCAACACAAGTATTGTAAGAGGAATGTTTTTTTTTACCTATGGATATTTCTCCCTTTTGTGTTATTTTTGTCAAGAAATTTTCAGAATCTAGATATCTGTTACACAAAATAATTCTTGTCTGTACCCTCAGGTTTTCCTTACTCCGAAAATATGGAACCTCAAATAACTTCGACCTTGTAGCTTTTAAGATAATATATCTAATTATATAAAAAAGAATATTCTCTATAAGGGCGAGCGTAGGTACGTCTTTACTATGTACATATTTCGATATGCGACGCAAAGCAACGTCAGGCGCTGTTAGTACTTAGGCGGGTAGCCGTTTCAAGTGTTATAATACATTTCACACATTAACGATATAGTCAAGTTCAAAAGTACTATAATTTGCTAAATAATTCGATCTTGAAGGTCACCTAGTTAAAACACAATAGAAAAACCTTCAGACACTCAAAATAGTCAAAAACCACAAATTTTCAAAAATAATTCTGAGAAAATTCATACCATATCAATAATTCACAATTAACCTAAATTTATCAACATACTCATTCAAACATCCAAATTAACCAATTTTCAGAAAGACCTTACAAATGATTGCCCCTAAAAATACCGCGCGTTAAGTGTAATAATTGTATATTATCAAATGAACGCTAATGCTTAGATTGCAAAAAACACCAGCAGAAAGACAATGTTGCAATCGATGCATCAGCGTTCTGATTGTAATATACAATTATTATGCGCCAGGCTTTTAACTTGTAATTCAGCGCACGGCGGGGCACATAGCCCGGAGAGTAGCTGTTGGTTTCAGTCCGGTTACGTTCCGTATAGTAAAATAAGGATTTTATAGAGGTATTTGCGACTAAAAATATTATGTTTTAATGTTCTGCCCTCTAAAAGCACATTTGAACTATGCTAAGCCCAATCAGGCTATTTATTTTTCGATTGCAATAGACACTGGTCCGCTAGATGGCGCCTGCTGACTGTTTTGCATATCGCTATACTATGGATACCGAGATATACCAAATGGTTCAAGGATTCTCATGTCGGTCGTCACATGCCTACCTTGCACTGACGAGAGCCAACAGCTCGAAACTGCAGTCTGCAGGTGGTGTGGATGACTGGCACGAGAGCTCTTTAAGTAGGATCAGTCTTTCGGCCGGTGCTTGTTGCAATCGAAACATTAGCGTTCTGTTGGTAATATACAATTACTGCACTTAACGCACCAGGCTTGTAGTTTGTAATTCAGCGCTCGGCGGGGCACATAGTCCGGAGAGTAGCTGTTGGTTGCAGTCTGGCTACGGTCCTTATAGTAAAAATAAGGATTTTATAGAGTTTGCGATTAGAAATATTATGTTTTAATATTCCGCCCTCTAGAAGCACATTTAAACTTTACGGGACCAATTCAATTTTAGCAATCTATTCAGACAGTTATCGTTCATATTTCTAAAACCAATTTAGATTCAACTTTCATTCATATATCGAAAAATCACATTTTTCATTGCCGTATTTATGATATACTATTCAGTCCTGAATTCTAGTTTTTCAAAACAATTGCGCAATATTTCACTATTTCGAGCCCCATAAACTGGCCGGGGACATGTCCAGCTCTATCCAGACTTCGGCGAGCTAAGCCTCCCATCGTATCATGTAATTAACGGAGCATGACGAGCTCAAAGCAAGTCAGTTTCGGTGTACCTCAAGTTAGTTTCTGCGTTCCGTGAGTAAAGTCTCTAAACCAAACAGTGTTTACTTCTTTCTCGGTTACCTTAAATTTCAACAAAGAGCATAACATAAGTGAATTTTCTCAGATTTTAAAACAACTAAACCAAACTAAGTAAAAAATCTTCTCTAAAGCAAAATTTCAAGTGTCGATACGTTAAATATTTTAACTCGTGTAAACCAATTTTAATTTAAGTACAATAAAATAATCAACTGGGGCGTCGGTGGTAGGCCTCAGTAGCGGAAATAGACCGACGGCGACGTTAAATAAATGTTAAAAAAAAAATCAACCCTGTTCTTTACGGTTAATAAAATATTTTTAATTTTCGTTTAAAACAAAGTATTTAATTTCAAGAAAAGTATATACAGGGTGTTAGCTCTTGATCCTGCCTTAAAAAATAAATTTAAATAAAGTGTTAGTAAGACTCTAATTACATGTGACAGCTCTGAAACATATACAGGGCGAAGTATTTGGCCCGTTCCAACTATTTAAGAATTAACCACCCCAATTCTTTCAAAACTAAGCGCACACACGGCCTCAGCGTCTCAACTCAAGCTCTTTAGCCCATACTTTTTTATTTTTACAACAACAGGAGATACGCGCGTGTTCACAAGGAAGACCGCGCCCTCGCCTCACATCTTCCAGCGGCTTGTATTTCAGTGTATGCGCGGAAACTATGCAATCTTAGACCAGGATTGTGTAGTGGATATACCATCCTTCGGAGGGGATGTAAAGCAGTCGGTCCCTTGTCTATTAAATGTTAGGCATGTTAGCGGAAGTAGACCGACGTTAAATAAATGTTAAATATACATATAGATCAAGTGTGCTTCTAGAGGGCAGAAATATTAAAACATAATATTTCAATCGCAAGCTCCTCTATAAAATCATTATTTTACTATAAGGAATGTAACCAGACTGCAACCAACAGCTACTCTCCGGGCTATGTGCCCCGCCGAGCGCTGAATTACAAGTTACCAACCTGGCGCGTTAAGTGTAATAATCGCATATTACCAACAATAGCATTAGCGTTTTGTTGGATTGTATAATTCTCCAAAATAATCTTGATAAAATTAATGAATGGTGCTATGCTAACAAATACAGCTAAGTACAATGTAATGACATATTCTAGTAAGACTAATATAACTACCTTCAACTATTCTCTGGATAACTCACTTTTAAATAGGACTGACTGAAACTCTTCAGAATTTATGTGTGACCTTTAATCGAAAGCTCTCCTTTACTCATGTTATTAGCAATTTAACTTCAGATTGCTTTAAAGCTGGGGTTATTATTAGAAACTCAGCTGATTTTACCAGTATTAGTAGCTTAAAGTTGGTATTATTTGCATTTGTAAGATCACGACTTGAGTATGCCTCAATTATTTGGTGCCCTCCTTACAATATTCATATTCAAAATCTGGAAAGGGTCCACCGAAGATTTCTAAAATTTTGCTGCCATAAAGAAGATAGTACATACCTACTGATAGGTGCGCCTAACTCAGATTTGGTTCACATATTTTCCCTAAATAGCCTGCAGATTAGGAGAGAGAAATCTCAAATTATATTTTTTATATATTATCTGTCCCTAAATTCTATCAATGTTGAATTTTTATGTACAGTGGTTATCGGCACGTGAATGGACAACTTTTCATCTAGATACCCCCAGAACTAATATAAAAATTTTTCTCCATTACACGGAATGTGTACATCTTACCACAATAGGCAAGATACTGTAGACATTTTTCACTGCAGTATAGTCTCTATTAAGAAATCATAACGTTATTTACGATATTCACAATACTGTATCTCTTTTGTTGTATTATATTAATATGTTATTCCTTTAATTAATGTTATTCCTGTTACATTGTTATGTTAGCATTTATATTTTTGTACGCCGTCTATTACAGTATTCTTTTTCCCCCATCCTGTAATTGGGTTATTGTAACCTGTTGAATGGTTGTAGATTAAATAAATAAATATCTTGGAACAGAAAAAAAAATCTTAAATCAGATTAAAATCAATTCGTCTCTCATAGAAATATAAATAAAAACTAAATTATATGTTGGTTTCAATATAACGTATAATTTACTATAATAATTCATATAACTGTTTATATGTGTAAAAAAGAGAAGTACGCGGGCAAATAATCAAATACAATTAGAAAATGATGGGCGTGCAATTTATTGTAACAGTAGAATTAATGGTTATATCTTTTATTTGAAACAGTAAATATCGATTGCGGAAATTAGAAACTTTTACAATGGAATAGAAGCAATATCATTAAATACGTCAGGTGTTAGAATATACCTTAAATGAACCATGCATTAATCAACTTAATAACTTCATTGTATATTCTGGTAGTTTGGCTGTATTAAATTTATGGGTTCCCTAAAGTTTGCATCAACCCGCATATAAAGGTCGGATCGGACAAAGTACTAAATTTAATATCAACTATAATGAAATAGAAAATCTTATTATTATTCGATTTAAACTTTTTAGAGTCAAGAAAACTCTAAAATGGAGAAAAGCATTTTTTATGTTGACTATACTACTACTATTTACCGAAAATAACGAATGTAATAAAATGTTTAAAATAACATTTTATTACATTCGTTATTGAGATATGTATGTATGTATGTATGTATGTATGTATGTATTTTATTGATCTTTAAGCCAATTTACATCGGATAGATAAGTCCAAAAAAAAAAGAAAAATTGGTATATAATTCACAATATACCTACATAGTTATTTAAGAGATATAAATCACAAACATTTTGAATAGTACTTAACAAACAATATAGTAACATTAATAACAGAGGAAATAAACATATAAAAAAAATATTCATAATTACATAAAAAAGCGTAAAATCTAAGGTAGAATTTCACATTATACAAATTTAATTATTTTGTCCGGAAAAGGTAACAAATTCCTCAACTGAATAGAATACATTTTCGAGTAAGTGGTTTTTTAGTTTTGATTTGAAGCTGGTCAGTGTGGTTGCACTACTTATTTCCCGAGGAAGCATATTAAAAAAGTAACAGCCAGCATATTGAGGTGATTTTTTAAAACTTGAATAGTTAAATCTTTCCAGGCGTATTTGATTATTTTTCCTAGTTAGGTGGTCATGGACATCTGAATTTTTTATAAATTGATCTTTGTTTGTGTAGATGTAAACTAATATTTTAAACAAAAAAATACTTATAAACGTCAGAATTTTTTTCTCTTTAAATGTTTGCCGACATGACTGTCTATAACTTAAATTGTACATAAGCCGAATAATTCGTTTTTGGGCAATGAATACTCTGCTAGTCGACAGCTAGTCCGTAAACAATTATGTTGTAGCTAACTGTTGAATATATTAGTGAATAATACGCAGTGAGGAGTCCTTGTTCATTCAGGCAGTTTTTTAGAGTTAGTATGGCAAAGTACTGTTTATTTATTTTAGAACATATGCAGTTAATACAATCGTTGTAACTTAGGCATTCGTCTATGATGGTTCCAAGAAATTTACATTGACTACCTACTGTGATGGGATGATTATTTATGCATAGTTTTAGGTCTGCTATTTTGGGTCTCGAGCATTTATGAAACTCGATAGCCATAGTTTTGGAATAATTTATGATGAGCCTATTTTTTTGACACCAATGATCAAGCATGAGGACATTATTTACTTTTTCGATAATCTTTGTGATGCTTGGGTCTGAGATTATGATATTCGTATCATCAGCAAAAATAAATACTTCACCATCTAATATATAGTCTGGAAGATCGTTGATGAACATTAAAAAAATTAGGGGTCCAAGGACACTACCCTGGGGGATACCCGAATTGACCTCAAATTGTGACGACATCTTGTCGTGAATTCTGACTAATATTTTTCGATTATTCAAAAATGAATATATCCATTGTTGCAGGGAGCCCTGTATGCCTAGTTTTGATAATTTTTCAGACACAAAATTGAAGTTGAGGCTGTCGAAAGCGCGTGACAGATCAAAAAATAACCCTACTATATATTCTTTTTTTTTCATTTTTTCAATAATATATTGAATAAAATTTAGGGTAGCGGTTTCCGTGGAGCGCCCTTCCCTAAATCCGTGTTGGTTATGAGCAAAGATTTTGTGTGTTTCTAAGAATTTGGTCATTCTCATGTAGATAGCTTTTTCCATAATTTTTGAAATAATACTTAAAAGGGCGATAGGCCTATAGTTTTGGATCAGTAGAGGATCGTCTTTTTTATATACGGGGATAACAACTGAAATTTTTAGGCGTTTGGGAAATTCCCCAAGTTCAATAGATTTATTTAAGATAGTGGCTATGATTTCGGACAGTTGACTGCTGCATTTTTTTAATAGTATTGCCGGCACCTCATCGTGGCCCGTTGATTTTTTATTTTTTAAATTAGATATTATTTGGCTAATCTCTTCCGCTGTAAAGGGCTCCAACAACAATGAGTCATTCATATAATTTACTGAAGTGGTACAAGAGTTTGAGATATTATCGCCAAAATGTTTTTTTAATTGGTCATTTGTTACCGAGACAAAATATTCTCCAAAGATATTTGAAATGTCCGTAACGTCAGAAATTAGTTCATTATTGTGATTTATATTGTATTCTGGGCGATTTCTGTTTCTATTGAGTTTGTTATTTACTATGTTCCAGAGAGTTCTAGGTTTATTATCTGAGTGATTTATTGTGTTTAAATAAAAATTTTGTTTTGCATTAATTATATTTTGGTTATATTGTGCCTTGAGCTTTTTATAATTTTCATTTAATTCCTTTTGATTTGGATTAGTTTTTCGAAGCATATTTAATATTTTTAGATTATCGGACTCTGCTTTTAATTGGGGAGTGTACCAATTATTGTAACCATTGTGATTTATTGTTTTGCCTTTTTGTTTTGATTTAGGAAATGAAACTTCAAAAGCCCATGAAAAGTGATCCCAAAATTGTTCAAAATAGCTATCAATATCACTACTTTGAATTGAGGGAAAAGTAAATTTTTTTAAAAGGAATTTGAACTCATTTATATTGCTGTCGGAAAATTTTCTAATAAATGTATTGTTCCGCGTATCAGTGACGTTACTATAAGTATTTGAATCATGAAGTTTTATTATTTGTGCGGTGTGGTCTGAAATTCCTGCGTCTATAATGCTGTAATTTACTTCATTTTTTACATTTGTTATTAGATGGTCTATAGCTGTCGCACTAGTACTTTCTCCACGGGTTGCAATACGAGTTGGTTGCCGAATTAAAGATTCCACTCCATATGACTCTAGTATATCACATAGTATCCTTTTTTCAACATTGTTTTTTAGGATATCAATATTTAAATCTCCACATATTATAATTTTTTTATACGAATTAGTCGCGATATCTAATATTTTACAGAACTGAATGAAAAAGGTCTCTATATTCCCTCTAGGGGAGCGATATATATCTACTATACACAAATGTTTATTTACCAGGATGGCACAGCATTCAATGTCTACTTCGATTGATAAAAGATTAATTTCTTTAATTTCCTTACAAATATTTGAGTGTTTACAATTCACAAATATTGCTACCCCACCATGAGTGGTGTTTTTCCTAGTGAATTCTGATATTGCTTGGTAGCCACTAATTTTCATAGATTCTAAATTATCACCTAGCAACTAGTGCTCAGTTACAAGAAAAAAATCTACTTTATGCTCTGCTAAAAGGACATCTATAAAATTCAATTTGTTGGAAATGCATTGAATATTAATATGTAAAATGTTTTTGCAGCTATTATCATTAGGGTAATAAGTAGTGCTACCAACCTGATTTAATTCGGCATGTTTTCCGGTTCCGAGGCTTGTAGTGGAAAATTTCTACTTTTAAAAATAAATCTGTTCGCTAGCGCACCGTCCGGCCAAATATCGGGGTTGTAAACCTCACGAACATGGTTTATTGGAAAGGTTACCATCATGGAACAAGTTTTTTCATTCTTAAATAGTGGATCGCATTTAAAAGGGATATGCGTCGCTGTTTGCGAGAGAAAATTACATAATTCTTGGGGTGTAGTAGAGGGGTTCAGCCTGTAGACATGAAGATATCCTAGTTTTGGAACTGACTTTACGGAGGAAATGTTTTTGTTAGATCCTATTATGGGTTTTCTGTGACTTGTAGTGTATTTATATTGTTTGTTCCTTATATCCGAGTTTTTTATGGCATTTGACACTTCATCGGCTGTAAAAATGTGTTGGACGTTATCAGGACTTTTTTGTACATCTTGGCTCTTATTTCTTAGTGGCTGTTTATTATTTTTATAAGATACTGTTTGCCATGAACTTGTCTCACCAATCTGATTTAAATTTATTTTACTTGTCGTTTTGTTTGACTGGCTTGTTTTAACGGTTTCGGATAATTTTTGCTGATGGGTATCTGAGCTAACGACAGTAGATGGTACATCTGGTATTGTTTTATTTTTTCCATTCTCGTCTTTTGATTTTAATAGAGTTATTATGTGTTCTAGATCAGAGATCCTTTGGTATAGAAGTTGAATATTATTTTCCATTAATACTTTTTCACTATTCGAGTTTTTTAGGCTGTAATAAGTTTTTACACATTCTTTTTTATCACATTTCACTTCATCGCAGGGACCACTCTCACTAATGTTATTATTTTCAGAGTTATTAGGATTAAATGCACGAGATTTTTTTAAATATTTACTTAGAACATCATTACTTGTGCCTTCGGGCAGTTTATTATTAATTATAATATCTATTAACTCCGCCTTTTTTAGTTTATCGAGCTCGCGAGCAATAGATGGGTCGACACGGTCGGCCATCATCTGATATTACGTGAAAGACGAAAATTTGACCGTGAGATAGCATAATAACTGTAAACTGGTGTTCAAATCTCGCACATACACACACAAGGTGTTTTCTAATTGATTGCACTTCTTTTGACGAACTGAGTAAAAACATATGTAAAAACTAGGTTTCTCTATATATTGACAGTTTTATAACTTCCTACTTTTTAAATCTTTTATCCCGGTGGGGTTTTCAATAAGGATATCCACTCATTTTTACGACCTCTTCAATGACGTATAAAATTTTATGCCACTCACAGCTCATGTGGATAATTCCTCAAAATAAAAAGTTCTTTTACTAGTCAAATGTTGGTTAGTAAAATTTGTTTAAAATACGTTTTAGGAATGTTACAATAATGATTTTGTTCATATAATTAAAAATAATTTTTAGTAAACTTAAATTACGTTTGATCATTCAACAGAAATATATGAACATCTCAAATATCACACGTAATGACAAACTAATTTTGGTGATCTTATTTTTACTTCAAGAAGCAGCGGTTTGGATCATTTTCGTATTTGTATTTGAGCGTTATTTATGTATAAATAAAAATGTCGCTCCGTGGAGTGTAATTTTAGCAACTATTATGAATGTCGCTGCACCGGGGCGTAACGTTGCGCCGGCGATGAAATTTTGGGCAGTACCCTAAATTTCGCTGCACGGGGCGTAACATCGCGCCGGCTATAAAATTTTATGCCACGCACAGCATAAGTTAACCGTCTTTTTATTAACCAACGTTGTGCTGTACTGCAACTCATACATCTTATTAAATACGAGGAGGGGTTTTTTTTTTTTTTTTTTTTTTTTTTTTTTTAAATGGCATTAGGACATAGTCCATACAGCCAGATACACAGTTAAATTTATAAGCGGCTAAAGATCTAACCCTAATTCTAACGTGAATAATAACTAAATGAAACGAGGAGGGGTTAAAAAGTTTCTAGTCAAAATTTTCCGGAGAATTTGACGTGAAAGTAAAAATGGGTCCATTTCCATTTTTTGCAATCAATTTTGGCGGAAAAACTATGTATTTTCCACGTATTTGCCCTAGACCGGTTCCTTAGTGATTCGGTGGCAAAAAAATTTTATTACCATGTACTCACATGTACATGTACAGCCTTGCCTAAACGTGTGAATATATAAAAGCCACATTATTATTCAAAGTTTTTGCGATTCAAGCATTTTTAAACTCTAGAAGAGCGTTCGAAATTACCATTGTGTTAATTTAAAATACGTAAATAGACAGGCAAGCAAAAGCTTACCTATTCATAAACATTGAATTTTTACATTGAATCTTTTTGTGCAATCGTTTGCTATAAACTAAAACATTGGATGGTAGTTGGAGACATTGTCCTTGTCGTTCATTCCTCACCATGTGTGGTATACAGGCTAGACTATTGTTATCGTATAAACATTTCTTGAGATTTTGTGAAAACATTTTTTAAAAGAACAATATATATTTTTGAACTTCAAATATCATCTTTTTCTTGTGTTTCAAAATTTCCTTTCAGGTAGTTCAAATGTGCTTTTAGAGGGCGGAATATTAAAACATAATATTTTTAGTCGCAAATTCCTGTATAAAATCCTTATTTTTCTATAAGGAACGTAACCAGACTGCAACCTACAGCTACTCTCCGGGCTATGTACCCCGCCGAGCGCTGAATTACAAGTTACAAGTCTGGCGCGTTAAGTGTAATAATTGCATGTTACCATCAAAACGCTAATGCTTCGATTGCAACAAACACCAGCCGAAAGACTGATCCTACTTAAAGGAGCTCTCTTGCCAGCCGTCACACACCACTTGCAGACTGCAGTTTCGAGCTGTTGGCTCTCGTCAGTGCAAGGCAGGCATGTGACGACCGGCACGAGGATCCTTTGACTATTTGGTACATCTCGGTATTTTTACAATAGCGACATGTAAAATAGTCAGCAGGCGCCATCTAGCGGTCCAGTGTCTATTGCAATCGAAAAATAAATAGCCTGACTGGGCTTAGCATAGTTCAAATGTGCTTTTAGAGGGCGGAATATTAAAACATAATATTTTTAGTCGCAAACTCCTCTATAACATCCTTATTTTTCTATAAGGAACGTAACCAGACTGCAACCAACAGCTACTCTCCGGGCTATGTGCCCCGCCGAGCGCCGGTCGTCACATGCCCACCTTGCACTGACGAGAGCCAACAGCTCGAAACTGCAGTCTGCAAGTGGTGTGTGGCGGCTGGCAAGAGAGCTCCTTTAAGTAGGATCAGTCTTTCGGCTGGTGTTTGTTGCAATCGAAGCATTAGCGTTTTGATGGTAATACGCAATTATTACACTTAACGCGCCAGACTTGTAACTCATAATTCAGCGCTCGGCGCGGCACATAACCCGGAGAGAAGCTGTTGGTTGCAGTCTGGTACGTTCCTTATAGAAGAATAAGGATTTTATAGAGTTTGCGACTAAAAATATTATGTTTCCTTTCAGGTTAATTAAGAGAGTGTTAGCATTTACAGTGTTAGACTTAAGACAGTGCCACGACGTCCAATTGATACCATCAGTGACAGCAGTTAAGCAAAATAAACAGTAAGTATAGATTTTGTATTTTTCGTCTGAATCAGTCGCTTCGAACCCTTCAGGTGAACATTTTAAAATCCACTTTAGGAAGGGTAGTAAAAGTCCTTCAGGCACCATAAGATGGATCGTTCACATTACATATGGTTTCCGTAAAAATTAGTCAAAGGTCCAGGCTGTGGCTAGGGTGGTGGCTGAGACAGTTGAGGGCCTTGAGGGGGGTAAACAAAGTGCTATCACACTGTGTGGCCTTAGGAAGGCCTTTGACTGTGTCAACCACACCTTGCTACTGGATAAATTGGAGCGTTACGGTATTAGAGGAATAACGCTTTGTCTTATAAAATCGTATTTAAAAACATACAGCAATGTGTTATTACTGGTGAAAATAAATCAAATTTTAAAACTATATAATATAGTGTGCCCCAAGGCTCGATACTGGGGCCCCTGCTCTTTATCGTATACATAAATGATCTCTCATACTATCTAATGCCGGAAAAATGTATCTTGTTTGCGGATGACACAACGGTAGTTCATAGTGCCCCAAAAAAGATTAATCTTAATTAAACGATGGAAATTAATTAAAATAAAACTGAAACATGGTTAACTGCTAACTACTTGAAATTAATTCCAAATAAGACACAGAAGCTTTTTTTCTCTAGTTCAAACAAGAGCAATAATAATAATAATAATGGAAACAACATAAATAATATTAAACTCTTGGGGATCAATCTCGATAGTGGGCTAAATTGGTCCGCCCATTTAAATAATTTAAGTAGTAAATTGTCAAGCTGTAATTATCTCCTTAGACATCTAAAGAAGGTATTGAGCCCTGAAATGTTATATGCTGCATACTTTTCATTATTTCACTCGCATCTAACTTATGGTGTAATCCTATGGGGTAATTCATTGCACTCTGTAAAAGTTTTCAGACTCCAAAAATACGCAATAAGAGTACTAGTTGCAGGACCCAGAGATCACTGGATACCATTTTTTATTAAACTTAAAATAATTCCATTTTATCAGGGCCCTCGAGAATATCTCACTTAATATCGGTCGTAAAAAAAAAATATTTTTACGAAAATTGTGCCGTTATTTCAAGAGATACGAGAAAAATTCTAAGGCGAAATTTTTTTGCAAAACAGTGTTTCAACGAGGTTTTATCTAATTTTTTTCAAAACCGCTGTATTTTGAGATTTACTCTTCACACACACAATATACATTTTTATTTTTTCTTTCATGTAATACCTATTGACTTGTGTAAATACTATATGTAAATTACATTAATAAATTCTATTCTATTTTATTTTATTCATTACTTAGCTGTAAACTCTGCAAAGTTTGCAGCTAAGGGGCCTGAGGCTCACTACCGTACTACTTGGCTTCCATTTTGCTATATGTCTTGATCCGAAAAGCAGATTGATTTCGACATAAATTAGATTAACAACAGACCCATATACATGAAAAATACTTACTTTGCTACATGAATTAGAAAAGGTTAAAAATGTATGTATATAGCAACGCGGATATTAATTAATTATAAAAGAGGCATGACAAGTAGTAGAGACGGAATACTTAAGATGTATAAAAAATTGTCCAAACGATTTAACAAACACATGGAATAAAAAGACTTTTGATTACGAGAATATCTGATACAAAGAGCACACAGCGTTAAAACACATCCAACCATCAATGTCTTCCTAGGGAATTTAGGAAGGCATAAACAAGTCGTTACAAAAAGATACTAGATAAGTTAATATGGTTTACAAGCCTATCATCCATTCAATTTTTACGAGAGGATTTTCCTCCAACATGCCAAAAATGTGAGCAACTCTTTCTGTGGTCTGTCCTAGATTTAACATTTCGTAAGAGAAACAAAACCTACAAAACACAATACAGAAAATATTAAGCCACACTGAAACATACAAAGTTCTTATTTACCTCATCCTTTTTAACTTTTCTTATTTAAAACTATAATGTGTAGTTTAGCCAGTGTTAAAATTCTATAAGATAATATAATCACAGAGAATGACCAGTAGTCGATGCAGGGTTACAAACAAATATTACCAGGTCCCTTTTTGCTGTTTAGAAAGAATATACCGCAATTATCTTTGTTTACAACTACATCTTTTATTATTTAATTACATGTCAAATACGAAATAAACTATCTCTATATGTATATAAAAAGATATTTAAGACAGAAGGAAACAGAACACAGAAATGTAATATTGAATATTGGTTAGTCCTTACAATATCAATCTCAAGTTTGACATAAAACCAATAACCTGAAAACCAATAAATTTAATCTAAACTAAATATCAATTTCAACTTATTCCCTATTATGTTTTGATACTTACATTTATATTTGAAAGTATTAGCGACCAGATTAAAATCCTAAAACAAATAGACAATTAAGCCTCCAGAGAAAAAGAAAAACAATGTTTAAGTTTGTTTTATGTGAAAAAACAACTTTTAATGTACTTAATTAGTTCTCAGAAGCCCTACTCATTTTGAATCACTTTTTGTAAACTGAAATTTCCACTATGTGTAGACCTCCTTACAATATTTTCATTCATACAAACTAAAATATACAAACAATATAATATAACGTATTCCTCATATTTTGAACGGTATTAACAGTAGACAGATGGATACACAGCCCCACAACAGAAAAGTTGCCATGAATTTTGATCTTTACATTTCTATATATTTTGAAACCAAATACGAAATCAGTTCTGCCCTTACGTCAGGATTTTTTGCTACAGCCAAAACACCTTAGAAAATTTGTAAAATCCATTATATGGTAGATATTACAACTTAAAATCAAACTCCGCTCATCCCGAAACCTTATATAAACCTCTGTAAACCTCATAACCTCATGACAAAGTAACACCATAACCCCGGGACCGAATGAAGAATATACGATGTAATTGGAAAATTCATGAGTTACAAAATTTGACCCAGAAAACTTTATATTTCTGTAATCCCGTCATCTAGAAGACTCCACTGAGTGAAATATGAAGATCTAAATAGGTAAGAAGCCTTAGTTTTTTCAATATATCAAATATTTGTTATCTTTTATTATATTTAATACTTAATTTTGTCATGAGAAAAATATACCAAATATTCAATTAATTGACAAAACAAAGTAATTTATTTCCGCTTTATTTGGTTGAGAAAATGATTTTGTTTATCCCAAACTTATTGCAATATTATATTTATTTCCTAGAAATAAACATATCAGCAAATAGTTAATCATAATACGTGAGATATATATTTAGTTCCGTATAGTAGTATTTATTACCCATTAATAAATTCACTTCTGGAAACTAAATTATTAATTGTCGCCCTCTGCCGGCGAAAAATTAAACTGCGTCCCTTATTGCTTTCGTTATAGATATAATTAAGTGATCTCAGGTTTTTTTTGCAATTCTTGGTGTTTTTAGTCTGTTAGTCGTTTTCCCTTACGTTTTGCACTTTTGATCATGCCAATTTTTTGCGATTTCAAAAAAATCGTATTTACATAAATAAAATATCTTCTCACGAAACGCTATTTACAATTCATATGAAAACTGTTTGATATACGTCTGTGAAATATTATTATCTCGTAACCCACAAAAATCCCAAATTGAGATTGTTCTGTTTCTGTATCATGTAAGCCACGTTCGATAAAAGCAATTATAACTTGAAACCTATAAAAATGTGTTAATGTCGATAATGTAATTTTCTGCAACCTTGTATCCCTGGTATCAAAGTTTTAACGACTCCTGAAAAAAACAGTTTATGAGATTACGAGGTGTTAGTATTTTACAGGCGATAAGTATTATTCTATTTTCAAATATTTAACAAATAATACAGTTTATTAATCCCAAGATGGCATATTATGTTGCACGTATTCTAATTTTACCCAAACAATATCTACAGAATTTTAATTAACTCATAATTTGAAGAAATAAGATCAAGAATTAGCTCATTTACAAATTATATTCATTAGAAAAATTATAACACAAAAACAATGTGTGGTTGTGACCATATACAATTTCCTCACTTTAATAAATACAGCAGTGAGCATGCGGTGGGAGCATGAATGTTTTAGTATTTCCAGCAATAAATAAGTTGGCGAGTGTGATCTTCCGAATCGTTGCAACGCCCCTCAATTCCCATTTCTGGTCAGAAATAGGGCTTTGCTAGCATTCGGCTATCCCATCAATATCTTCTGATTACCAACAGCTGTGCTCTCCCCCATAAAATTAATTTTATATGATGTGGTTGGCAGTTATTTCAATCTCTCTCTAAAATATTGAATGATAAAATTTTAATTATGGGACCGATTCTACTTAGAGCAAAGCAAATATACCATGGCAAAAATTACATAAATATTTTATGGAATAAAAATATACAAGCACAAGCAGTAATGATTATTATCACCTACATTATATTAAGAAATGTGTGACACAAGTATATGAGGATCTACATGATTTCCATATGAATCATTTAAATTGGATTAAATACAAGTGGTCTTCCAACTAATTTTCCCCAAGCCGATAATTGAAATTTGCGTTACAATCGACTCTAGTATTTATATTATACTAGTGTAAAAAACATTTAGCGATGGTGAAAAAGATTTATAAATTGCAATGTATAAGAAATATAGTAAAATAATATAATAATAAATATAATTTAACGTTAATATGGTAAAAGTACGATGCACGGCACTGACCGGTACGGCGAAAAGGATAGTCGGGAGAGAACACACGTGGAAAGGTACCGAAAATATCGTCCTCTGTCGAGGGAGCCAGTTTTATTTGTTGTAAATAATAAGAAACTAAACCAGACGCCTGTACGGGGTCTTACGCTAAATAGGCGGACTTTAGTTGTATGTTAAGAAGTTATCTGAAAGAACGACCCTTAAAAAGTTACTGTCATTTATTGATGTTATATTAACTATAGCTGATATATTGTTTTCTATATACCATCAGATTTATTAAAAAATAATATAATATGCTGCATAGTTAGATATTGAAACGTCATCTACATTTAATTTTCTTGTTTCTGATAATATAATAATATCGAATTATCCTTTGTCATTTCAATATATACCAAGAATTTATCAAAATCCTTTTGTAAACCTCTAATATTAAATTGTACAATAATGGTTTGTTACATGGCCTATGTCCATTTAACAGTTTTCTATAAAAACTAGTGTCTTGTATATATTTAGCACGATCTGTGTAACATTTTTGATTCAGTTTTTGTAAGTGAAACTGTTTTCAACTAACAGAATTTTACTTGTATAACTGCTAAACCATTTCACACTGTTTTATGTACATATTTTATATCTTAGGAACTCAGTCATGTTCTATTAACTATTATGTATCTCTGTTCCGTTGTAATACAGCGTTATTCCAGGAAACAATTGTCTACAAAACATTTATTTACATCAGATATCTATTTTTAAATTTTTATATTTTTGTTTACTATGTGGGTACATTTGGTGATTTTTCTTACCTTTTCTCGTTACTATATATAGTATATCCTATAAGATGTAATATATTTACTGAGTTCACACAATAGTCAATACGTTTTACCATTTATTTACCATTTATCTGTTCATATTTGTGGTTATGTATAAAATAGAAATTACAAACTGTGGTATGGAAGTAATAAAAACTTTTTTTATAGATTCCTTCTATTGATCATATGCCACTATTTTAGTTGTGAGTACGGGAATCTACAAGGCAGGTTGTTGCGCTTAACTCAACCATTGACAGATGGCCATACCTGTACTATTTTTATATTTTTATAGCTTTTCAATTTAATTAGGGATTTAGATTTCTCAAGTTTATTTTTTTGGTAGCGTTATTTCCCAGTAAGCAGGACAAAAAGTTTACCTTATGAGTAAAACTCACCAGGAAATCATTTGCTTGCAGCCTTTGTACTGATTCGAACGTATATAATTTTTAACTGTGGACTTCAGTAATTGATATTACAATTTTTATATCCCAGTTAACAAGTGTTTAACATACAGATAATTTCATTTATTACTCATTTAAAATTTAATTAATATTCAAATTTTGTACTCGATGTAATTTCAATTATTTTTAAAATAAATTTGAATTCAAGCTCAATTCTTTTTAATTTAATAAGTAGTTAAAATACTATATGTACCACATGGTTTTAAAAATATTTTTCTTTTCTTTTTCATTTTTTGGCAATTTATAGTCTAAGAAATCAGCTTATAAATTGTTATATACTTAGATACTTATATATTTAGATATTTAAATTCTTAAATACTTATATATTACTAATACTTATGTACTTATATGTTTATGCGCATATCTACGTTACGTTTCTGCATAGCTTATTCATTCCTGCATAGCTTTTGCACAGCTTACCTTTCATATAGATAAAATCTCGTCAACTTTTCATAAACCACATAGTTGGTTAATTTTCATACAACTTTCACTCCATTTCATTAAGAGACGTAAATTGCCAAGGAAACCTTTAGAATCCATTCTTGCAACAAGAGACAATTGTGGGCCTGGATTGCTGTCCCAGAACCAGTCACCTCGGGTATAAATTTGTTATATATATACTTTTTTTTTTATTTCAATTAGTCTTTACGAACCGATTTGTCTATTATTCATGTAATATATTTTGTCATTCATTTTAAACTATCTTTTTATTTCTCTTACCAATAATTTCAGTCTGATCTATAGTAGACTGGTTATTCGAGAAAAAGAGGCTATCTTGCTTATTTTACTATAGATGGTGCCCAACTTAACATCAATTTTTCTTTGTCTTCTTTTCTCGAAATAAACAGAAATCTGTCGCTTATGCTGTACATATCAAGAAGGGTAAGTTTCTCCACTCTTACGAATACTCTGGACACACGGCTCTCTGCTCCGACTTAAACCAGCTAGTCGTCCGCCTATGTTGCTTCAATTCTTTCTCAAAAATAAATAACAAGGGAAAGGAGGTAACAGATTCCTTGTTAAATACTGAGAATACTTTATATATTATTCGTGCTACGTTGAACTGCTGACACCAAAAATAGTCGACATAAGACATTTATTAAATTCATGTAAAAATGTACTTCGCGTAAAGTTTTAACTATATTAAAGATCATCTTGCTACTCTTTTTATCCTTGCTAGAAGTTTTATTGCCAACTTTGTTAACGTTTATGTATTTTATTTTAAATTCATAAAATTTATATTTGCTCTGCCGCGTAATGATGGCTGTTCTTAGTCCTGGCATTTATATTACATAGAAATAATTATTTTCTTCTTTGTTCTCCTTTTTAACAACTAATACTCTCATACACATCCACTATTTTGTCATTTAGTTTATTATTTACTTTGTCTTAAAAAGGGTAAACTAACATCTTAGTCGGGTCCAATATTGCAATGATTATTTTTTTGTTGTAATTCAGAAAGAGAAAGCTGCGTGAGAAAAAATTTCTAAAAACTTATTTATAAGCTAATTTCAATTATGATGCAGTTTAAAGGATTATGAGTTTTTAAATATTATCATTATTTAACTACATTTGATGGTTCGATAGTTTGTGTATCATTATTTCTATTTTATATACGCCCTAAACCATCCTAATAGTGTCTTTTAAAGATAAAAAATGTTCTTTATAATATTATTATCTGTAGATCACCCAGATTCCAATAACTAGGTTTAAACCTCGAAAGGTAATGCTG
Source organism: Leptura quadrifasciata (assembly GCA_963675555.1). NCBI lineage: Eukaryota > Metazoa > Arthropoda > Insecta > Coleoptera > Cerambycidae > Leptura > Leptura quadrifasciata. The sequence goes on from OY776674.1 coordinate 154,786,262, forward strand.
TTTTACCTATTTTTAATCGGGTTCACAAAGTTAACGACATAAGCGCTTTAACTGAATTTTAAAGTTAAAAGAACTTTTCAGTCATCCTTAATAACTTTATTTTCAATCTTACTAATGATAAATTTCCAGTTATACTCTTCCTTTCAACAATTATTTTCATAGAAGAGGATATTACCACTAATGCACTAGTAGTAATCAAACCGAAAGTAACGTTAATTTTTTCCCTGTTTCCCAATGCTGAGTTGGGGATCACATGCGAAAATACTCGTCGTTAGTGGAACATGCATTTTGTCTTTCACACTGGTAAAGAAATTCGAAATTAAATCAATATTGAACTTTTATTATTATTTATATTGAACTTTAAAGAAAAATTATAGGCATGGAAATATTTTAAAAGTAACTAGCCATAAATAGTTTACCTAAATTGCTTGAATTAATTTGTTCATACGTTAACTCATCACCACTTTTTAATAGCAATTCTTCAAATTCTTTATTTGAAAGATATGTACGAATCTTTTTCCCTTCTCTTCGCATAAACAATAGGTATAAACATAAGATAAAACTTTTTGTTGCAAATGGGTAGCTCGCGTACTTTTTAATGTCATTAACTGGTTTTGACGAGTCATCTGAACGTCGAGATGTGGCCCTCATACGGAGTTCGTTTAAAACAGTTTCTTCTTCTTGGCCATAAATTAAGTCCAATATATGGCTGCGTTAGGATTTAATAGAAATTCAGACAAGTGAATATACTCGTCCAAAGCAGTAGGGGATCGCAAAATATTTTGCGAGTATACTCGTACATATCAGTTAAAGGGTTTAATATCTGATTAGCAGAATATATCTCTAAAATTTCATTACAATTAGTACACAGCTAATTATAACCAAAATGGTGCACCGCGTTCCCGAATGGGTGCACTCCAGTCCAGATGGTACTGGCGCTATTTTCCTTATTTTATTGAAACATAAAGTATCGATCATACGTTTCCCTTCTACCTCATTTTTGTGACGCCAGTACCGTTTTGCAGCGGTGGCACGTAATAAATGGCTGGTACCTACCAAACATGCAATTTTCAAATGTTTATTACCTAGAAAAGGCAGCAGGTGGAAGGTCATGCTAGACCGAGATGGAAAAATAAAGGATTCAGTTTCTTGCGCATCAGGGACTTCTTTTCAAAGTCGAATATTGAGAGCGGCACAACTTTACGAAAGCGGCAATTTTGACGTATTGCATAATCGAACTAATGTTTTAGGAAACTGTAATGATAGTGGAAGGCTTGGATTGCACTCAGTCGAGTGCGGAGCTCATCGTTTTTATTTCTAACTCAAGAATCAGCAATAAAACTTAATCTGGAAAGTTGTCGCCAATAATCCATTCGATTTTGCTACAAGTGAACTATGCTGAACTTTGAAACAGTTAACCTAGAAAGTCAAATATGCATTTCATTGTCCAGTACATGGATTACGTTCCGTTATGCATAGAAATATTATCACATGTAGAGAAGGTAAAATTAACTGGCATTGTTTTGTTCGGTATATCAACGTTTTTATTTGTTTCTCATTATGTGAGTATTCGTTATGGTTGCACACCTATCCAAATTATATTATGGATTTGCGAGAGCGGACTAAGCCCATCTCTAATTGTACTTAAAAATATTATTATAGGAAGTCAAGTTAAAAGCATGCTGGCGCATGGCAAAATCAATAACTAATGTCTATATTCTGCTATTTGAATAAGATATCTGTGACCGTGTAGGTGTAATAAAATAAAATAACATCTCTTATGCAGATTTTAAATTTGAAGCACTCAAGGTGCTGCCTAAATTAAATCACTTTGCTACTATCTTTCTTTCTTCCTCAAAAATTAAGACTTCTTGGCGAAAAAAAACGGCATTGCTTGGTGTGGTTATTCCCATGCTTTTTGTATTTGAGCAAGCCTTTCGCCTTGTGCATCTGCAGGAACCAAATGAATAAAGGGCATTTTCTCTGACGTGCCTACACCATTTACTTTTACAGTTTGTATAAAGACGGATTAACATTTTTAAAAATAAAACACAATATGATATGCTTACCTTTTTTACATTTACATGTAATGCTTCAACTATTAGAGATAGTGGTAGTCTCAAGTGTTGCCAAAACTTTGTCTTATTTATGCTACGGTCCATAATTCAAGTAATTTTGTAAGTTCCAGATTGACCATCGAATTTTGGCAAATGCGGCATTGGTAGTGGGGTCCTTAACAGTACTGATAGAAGCCATTTTCAGTACATAGATAGAAAAACAGCTTTATTTTCAACGTATACATATATGTTAGATTTTGGATTGTCTGATTAACTTTTTAAAAAGATTTATTCACTTATAATGGAGTCGAGCTTGGCTCTTTTTAAAAATAACAATAATAATTTTGAATGTGTTTAATCGAAAATGAGTATAAGACTGAAGGTACAAATGTCTGTTGGTTATATTTATAACATTAGAGAACAAAGAACATTGAATTGGCAATTCAGCATGATAAGAGATTACCAAGAAAGGAACATTAAGCTCAGACAGCGTGAGCGGTTATTAGAGAAGAGCTGTTACGCAATCTGTAACATGATATGTTTGAGAAGGTTAAACCTGTCTCAGTGATATTATATATGATAGTATATTTCCAATATAACATATATACATCAGAAAGAAAACATGCATATATAATTAACAACCTCTTTCGAAAAAACTGCCGCAAAAGGTTTCAATAATGCTTTGAAAACAAGCTCAATTTATCAGTAAAAACCGCTGCCCAAGGAATCACTACTTCCACATCCAGATTTTGTATCCAAATCTTATGCATACTAAATCCCAATGTAATGTTTTATCCCTTTTAGTAATAGAGTGGGGGTGGTAGATGGGGTGGCTAATGTAAAAAAAATTTAGAAGTCCTTGGTTCTCGTATACACACTAAATCCCAATTTAATTTTTTATTCCCTTAAACAATAAGGTGGTGGTGGAAGTGGGGGTGGTAGAGGGGGTAACTAATTCCAAAATAAATTTTGGAGGCCCTTGGTTCAAATCCCAATTTAATTTTTTACTCTCTTTAATAATAGGGTGGAGGTGGAAATGGGGGGTGGTAGAGGGGTTAGGTCAAACAAATTTTTTTGGACGTTTCGTTTTTGTATATACACTAAATCGCATTTTAATTTCTTTACGTCTTTCAATAATTATTATTATTATTATTAGCCGTTACTCGAATCCGAGTATAGAAATGTTACAGTCGATAAATTGCGTACAATAAAAAACAAGTAAAAGGTGTAGTCTATTGTAATTCCCATTCATCTACGGTGCACACGACTATGGCTATAGAGGCCAATTCGGGAGAGCACATGTCGACCGCAATCAGGACAAACATAGACCTGGTTAGGTCTTGGATTCGGCCTTCTTGCAGCAACATTTCCTTGATAGCTGGCCACAACCCCTCGCCATTCGGTTCTGTCCGCTGCAAGTTGTTCCCATTGCTCGTCTGCAATACCGCAGGATTTTAAACTTTCATGGAGAGCGTCTTTGAACCTCTTTCGTTGACCGCCACGCTTTCTTCTACCGCTTAGGAATTCACCATAAAGTGTACATTTAGGAAGGCGGTTATCATGCATACGATGAACGTGACCTGCCCATCTTAGGCGTGCTCTTGAAATAAGCACCTCAATTGGAAGGCTGTTTGCTCTCCTGAGTACTTCCACGTTTGATATGTGATGGAACCAACGGATTTTCATCATACTTCTGAGGTGTCTTTGCTGAAAACGTTCTAATTCTTTCACATGACGACGGTAAGTGACCCAGCTTTCACATCCATATAGCAGTGTTGGAATGACAACTGCTCTGTAGACAGCCATTTTCGTTGACAAAGCAAGGTCGTGGTTGTCAAATACTCTCTCTCTAAGTCCCCAGAATGCTCTAGATGCAGCGTTAATTCTATTGCGAATCTCGCTGTCCATGTTTGCTTTGTCATTAACAACGTTGCCTAAGTAATTGAACTGATCGACCACTTCAAGAGAATTTCCGTTAAGTGTAATGTCTATTTGGTTCACTTGATGAGGAGTTGACATAATCTTAGTCTTTCCAATGTTGATTTTAAGTCCCAAAGAATCATAGCTTTGGGCATACACATCTAAAAGTTCTTGAAGCTCTTCCGGCGTAGAGGCTAAAAGTGCACAGTCATCCGCATACTGGAGATCACAAATGAATCGTGTGCGTGTCTTCGTGAAAGCTCTAAAGCGCCCTATGTTAAAGAGACCGCCATCAAAACGGTATCTGAGACCTATTCCTCTGACTGTCAGTTTGTTGTCAACAATAATTGTTAGAGCAGTGGTAAACAAATTAAAGAGTAAGGGTGCCAGGACACATCCCTGCCTAACTCCAGTGAGAGTTTGGAAAGGTTCGGTTGCCTCATTATTATACATAACCTGGGCGTTGTTGTTTGTATGTAGACTGCGACATACTTCCACAAATTTTCTAGGGATACCTAAGCGGAACATAATTTTCCAGAGCACTTCCCTGTCCACCGAGTCAAACGCCTTGGTTAAATCAATGAAGGCCATGTGAATTTCTCCTTGATGTTCGAGTGCTTTTTCTTGAAGCTGTTTAAGTGTGAAGATTAAATCCGATGTGCCTCGGTTTGGTCTAAAGCCACTCTGTGTTTCAGGAAGTAACTTTTCCATAACAGGTGTTAGCCTATTTGCCATCGCTTTAGTGAGTATCTTCCCTCCAACAGCCAGGAGAGCTATATCCCTGTAATTTCCACAGTCCGCAGCGCTCCCTTTGTTTTTGAAGAGGTTGATTAAAAGTGTATCACGAAACTCCTGCGGAGCTTGACCACTTTCCCACACGATATCAAACAGTTTTTTGAGGTAGGGTATGAGCTCTGACGACACAGCTTTAAAGATCTCAGCTAGGAGTGAGTCGGCGCCGGGAGATTTGTTATTTTTTAGCTGCCCAATGGCGGTTAAGATCTCTTCCGTTGTTAGTGGTTTATCTAAGTCTTCGAAGGTGTCATACTGAGGGATAAGATTTATAATATCGTGATCGGCTTGACTTTGCTGGTTAAGAATGCTAGAGTAGTGTTCTTTCCATCGGGCTCTTATTTCCTGGTCTTCTTTGAGGAGATTTCCATTTAAATCTTTAATAGGGCACATATTTTTCCTACTGGGGCCGTACACTGCTTTTACTCCTTGAAAGAAATTCCTGTAGTCGTGTGAATCGGCGTACCTTTGAATTTCTCTGGCCTTGCTTGCCCACCACTCGTTCTTTATTCTTCTGATTTCGCGTTGCGTTTCATACTTAGATTGGGTAAAAGCTTCTGCTTTTGATGAGTCGTTGGGGTGGTTGATAGCGTTTTGGAAGGCAGTATGTTTGCGGTCAAGAAGTTCTTGTATAAAAGCTTCATTATCATTGAACCAGTCCTCCTGTTTTTTACTTGCTGCAGTGCCAAGAATTTCCTCACTCGCACTTTTTAAACTGTCTTTAATTTGTGTCCAGGTAGCAGCGACAGAATTGGTTTCTTCTAGTGCACTCAAATTCTCTTGAACTTTTTGCTTTAGCTGTTCGACGGTTTGTTGGTCACGCAATTTACTAATACAGAGACGGAGTCTGCGTTTTACTTGAGTTCTTCGGTGTTTGGGTCTCATAACAATTTTCATTTTAGAGACAACAGGACGATGATGCGCGCCTTTGTAATTTGGACGTCCTTGAGATGCTTCCTACGTACGATAACATAGTCCAGTAGATGCCAGTGACCTGATCTGGGGTGACGCCAGGTGCCTTTAAATTTATCCTTTTGTCGGAAAATGGTGTTTGTTATAACTAGATCATGTTCGGCGCATTTAGTTAGGAGTAGTTGACCGTTAGCGTTCATGTTGCCCAAACCGTTCTTGCCTATGATGCCTGGCCAGGTGTCTGCATCTCTCCCTACTCTAGCGTTAAAATCGCCAAGAATAACGAGTCGTTCCGTTTTAGGTATTCTACAGAGGGTTTCTTCCAGCTGTTGATAGAAGCTTTCCTTGGTTTCGTGACTTGCATCCAGAGTGGGAGCGTAGGCGCTTATTAGATTTACCGCGTTGCCATCTGATAGCTCATAGCGTAGCAGCATTAGACGCTCGGATAGGCCTTGTGGTACTTGTGTTAAGTTGGATACAAGTTGATTCCGAACGGTAAATCCTACTCCATGTTGTCTTCTTGAATTGGTGGGAAGACCTTTCCAATAGAAGGTGTAGTACTTTTCTGTGAGAGAGCCTTCCTCCAAAAATCGAGTTTCGCTGAGAGCTGCAACGTCAACATTGAGTCGGTGAAGTTCTCTATCTATTAGAGCAGTTCTTCTTTCAGGCCGATCGGTGCGAGTGCTGTCGTTCAAAGTACGAACATTCCAAGCGCCGTAGATGAAAGAATTAGTTTTGTTGGATTTAACTTGTCGGTGTTTTTTCGACATTCGATGAGGTGTCCCTGTGGGCACCCTCCCCCGGAGATCCGATCGGGAGGGTATTTTACCTCCGGATGATTTTGTCCCACTTGAACGCTCCATCATTTTTTAAAAGCCTTGATTGACTGAAAACGAAGCTGCATTTGAAGTTTTAGCTGGAGCAGGTATGCAACTGACCAGCTCGGTTGCGGAAGGCGAGTGGTGTGGTCCCATGGCACAGAAGGAGACTGCGACGATGGGGTAACCAAACGATTCCAAAAGCAACCTTTGTGTGCGGTGGGTTATTTTTATCGCACTCTTCGTGAGAAGGTGGATGTGCTCACGGCAAAAGGTAAGGGTTATTCCGCCCTTACTCGGTCGTTAGAGCCTCGTTAGTGAAAACAGGGTGCACCAAGTTCAAATTGAACTCATCGCGAAGGTGAGGTTAACAATTGAGTAGGAGAGGCTATAACTTGCGCTTCACTACCCCATTACACCCCTCTTTCAATAATAGGGTGGGGATGGCAATTGGGGTGGTAGAGGGAGTAGCTAACGCAGAAAAATTTTTTTTAGACTAAGTCAAATTTTGATTTTTTACCCCCTTTAATAATAAGGTGGGGTGTGGCAATGGGGGTGGTAGAGGGGTAAAAAATTTTTTTAGACGTTTCGTTTTTGTATATACACTAAAATCATATCTTAATTTTTTTACTCCCTTTCATAATAGTGCAGGGGTCGTATTGAGGGTTACAGTAGGGAGGGGGGGAGGTGTGGTTGGTTGGCCGATGCCAAAAAAATTTTGAGACCTTAACTTTTCGTACATGCCCTAAATTGGTATTTTATGGACTCTTACTTGCTTGTTTTGCTTATTTACCCTTCTTTACGCCATTTGCCCCCGAACCCTTCAACGGAATTAGACCAATATATAATCTTGTTCCAGATCTCGTTAAAATACATAAATGTACCAAATTTCAAGTCAGTATCATAAACGGTTCCGTACAAAGAAGTTACAGACAGACAGAACGACAGACCGACCGACAGACAGGAATTTTTTTTTGCTCAAATTTAAAATCTCGACTTTTAATGACATTTTAAGCTTATTTCAACAAAAAGCAAATATTTTTTTTGCGTTACTATACTTCCACTGGACGTGGAAGTAAAACTAAAGAGTGGCCACGCAAGCTCACTGAGTTTCTTATGTACTAATTTGCTGAAAGTTAGAGTACATTTTCGATGTGTCCTCTACCTACTTCTTGCAACTTTGACATCCTGTATTTCTTCCACAGCAACAAGTTATTAAAGCATGTTTGGTTATATCCTCATATTTTGGTGCAAAGATTCTACCCTTGAACTGTGGCCCATTATTAATGATCCACCCTGCACACACGCATTACATCGTTTGAAAAGGTAACTTTCAGTAGTAGAGTTCATCATATTTATTTTTAAATTTAATACTTTTATTATGAGCTAATAGTTTAAGAAAAGTTTAGCTGTTTCCCCTCTATTCTCTAAAGTACATTACAGAGTTTTTAAAAACCATAGTAAATTTGGAGGTCATTAATCAATTTAACAGATACTATTATATTATATTATTTCTTTGGAGAATTGTATAGGTCAATATTAATTTTCGTACAAAAGAGTCCAGATGTGAATGTAGCCCGGTCAGGGTTTTTTAAATATTTTATTTTTAAAACACTAAATAATAATATCAAATTTATAAAATTATGCTTCCATTGCAAACAGCGCTACATTTATTTCATTATCATTTTTCTTTTGTTTCAGGTAAGGGTTTATTGTGAGCATGTTCTACAGCAAACAAAACAGAATTTGTGGTATGTATACAGATAAATAATAAATTAAATTTTAAAGAATAATATTTTAAAGGCAGCTAGGTATACGTTCCACAAACAGTTCACCCTATGTACACATCCCTGCCTGACGATATACAAAGTTTTTATTATTGTTAGCCTGAAAACATTTTTGCAAATTATAAGTAAACATATGGCTTAATATTTTTTTACCTATAAAATGTATCTTGTTATTTCCAATTTTAATTATAACTAAAAGTACAGTTTATGATATGTTATTATTCATTACTTATTTATTTTATTCATTCATTCGTTCATTCATTTCGCATGAAAAGCGTGCTTCACGTAAAAACGCCGTTGGACGATGGTTTTATGCATTAAGTCACATTTTCGCTCTACGGAGCCTTTTTTTATGCAAAAATATCAGAAACTCACCAAGGAGTGTAATTTTGGAAAGTGTAGTAAATGTCGCTGCACAGGGACGTAATGTCGCCCCGACCACAAAATTTAGAAAGTATGACGAAAACCGACTTGAATTGAATTTTGAAAACAAAAACCCTTTTACGAATCCATGTTGTGCAGCCCTGCAACTCATGCGTTGTGTTAAATATGATGACAAGTTATCCAGTCTCTAGTCAAAGTATTTCGAGAATTTTAGCGAAAATAGCCCTTAGCGTCGAGGGTGCCCTATCATTTTCCAGCAGTCGATTTTGACGGGAAAATGATGAGTTTTAAGCGTATTTGCCCTAAACCTGTTCCTCAGTGATTCAGTGTCAGAAAAGTATAGTCAGATGTGCATGGGACCGCCTTGCCTGAACGTATGAATATGTAATTGCCACAATATAATTCAAAGTCGTTGCGACTCAAGCATTTTTAAGCTCCAAGGAGCGAACTAAATTGATATTGAACTGAAAATACGGCAATAGACAGGCAGGCAAAAGCCCACCAAAAGTATAAACATTGAACTTTTCTTGGAGTTCCAAGCGAACAACGGTGCGCGAAACATCGAGTGTTGTGCCTGGTGCTAATAATCGAGTAAAACACAGTCCTATTCCTCTTAAAAACGTGATTATAGTCAATAATTCCTAATATCATTTATTTTAAAGTTACCAATAAATATAAAATACGTAACCTAGTTAAATTAAATAGTGCAGTTCATAAGGTAAGATAGGCTAATGATGAACGACACGGAGCCGCCTGATAAACCTCCTGATATCCAACCGCTGCAAAAAAGTATTGATAACTCTACAAAAACAAATGCAAATAATATAGACTTTGAAAATATATACAGACCATGTGATAGTTCTCCGTACTTCGTATATGTGGAGCATAAGGATAAAAACTTGGGTAGATTATTTCCAATTAGAGTTGGTCACTATTTATTTACAGAAGATCTATTTAAAAATTCCATTCTAGACATTAAGTCAGTTGGACTTAACAGGGTAAAAGTTATTTTTAATTGTTACAGTGCAGCAAATGCACTTATAAATCATGAGATTATTATTTCTAATAATCTTATCGCATATATACCTAAATTTTTTACTCAAAAAAAAGGTGTTATTCGTATGGTTGATACGTTTTTCACTGAGGAATATTTATTAGATAATATAGTATCTGATATTCCTGTTGTAGAAGTAAAAAGAATGATGAAAAAAATTATTGAACAAGACGGTAATTCGAAATTAGTCAGGAGGCAGGTAGTTATTGTTACGTTTTTGGGAAATGCAATTCCTAAAAATGTTAAAATTAATTTGGTAAATTTTCCAGTTGAAGCTTATGTATATCCTGTAGTCCAGTGCTTTAAATGTCTTAGGTATGGACATACCCTGAATCTATGTAAAAGTAACAAACGCTGTAAATTCTGTAGTGGCGAACATGATGAAAATAATTGCGATGTAGATACCGTATACTGTGTCTTTTGTGATTCTGGTGAACACTCCTCAGTCGATAAAAAATGTCCCGCTTATATTAAACAACAAAACATAAAACGTACTATGGCATCTCACAATATATCGTTTAAAGAAGCAGAAACAATAGTAAATAATCCTTCGTACGCAAAAATCACTACAAATAACAGATTCTCTCTTTTAGCAGATCAAAACAATTTTCCCAGTTTACCAAATACATCGCAATCGACCTCTGGTACACATTCATATGTACCACGTCGTCCTATAAGGAACAGTCAGCAAATACCAGTAAAACGAAAGGCAGGTAGGCCACTTGAAAGAAACAACGTGGCTCCTCCTATGAGAGGAATTAGTAGTAGAAGTAACAATAGCCAAAGTATCCTTCCAAACCCGTACCGCGAGGAATTCCTTGCTTATAAAGAATCTCTTGTAGAAGAAATTTCAGGTTTTATTAATAATTTAATAGTAAGCTTAGTACCTGGTGGTGCTAGTACAATTGTAGCAGAATTAAATGTTAAGGAGTCTCTTTCAAATTTATTTAGTCAACCGAATTTAACCTAACCTTCCATAATGAACAACACAAACAATCAAAAAAATAATAAACTAGTAATTTTACAATGGAATGCCCGATCTATAAAATCAAATAAACACAACTTGGAAAATTTTTTGAACAAAAACATTGTCGACATTTTAATAATTTGTGAAACTTGGTTAAAGCCAAGCTCTACTATTAACTTCAATGGCTATACATTTGTTCGTAAAGATAGAGAAACTGGAAAAGGAGGTGTTGGAATTCTGATATCAAAAAAACTAGCTTTTAACGAGATAAAACTTGTCAAAAATTTTAATAACAATATTGAAATATGTGCCATCAAGCTAATAACTAACAATTTGAATATTGTATCTGTCTATAAACCCCCACATATTGTTGCCACTCGTAATGATTGGACAAAAATATTTTCTCAATTTCGAACCTTGACCGTAATTGGTGGTGATTTTAACTCTCAACACGGTATTTGGGGATCTCCAACAAGTAACAATCAAGGCATCAGATTGGCAGATGCTTTGGACAGCACAGATCTTGTTGTTCTAAATGACGGTAGCTCTACAAAAGTCAATAGGCCTAATCAAAATAAATCTGTAGTAGATCTAACATTAGCCTCTCCTTCTCTGTCTATCATGAGCAACTGGAAAGTATTGGAAGACCCTCTAGGCTCCGACCACCTCCCTATTCTAATAATATTAGGCCTAGATATTGAATATACTAAGTATAATCCATCCTCGAAATGGAATGACTCAGCTGCTGACTGGAATTCTTTCCAAACAGTTCTAGATAACTTCCTTACCAATTTTCAGTCATCCGTCCATTCTGATAAGTTTTCCTTTTTGACTGATGCAATTTCATCTGCTGCTGATGTCTCGATGCCAATACGGAAACCCCATTCCTATAATCGCACAGGACCCATATGGTGGGACAATGAATGCTCTATCAAAGCGAAAGAAAGATCCGAGGCCTTTAAAAAATATAAGCAATTATCTAATCTAAATAACTACCTGAAATTTCAGAAGTTAGATGCAGAAGCCAAACGACTCTTCCATATCAAGCGAAGGAATAATTGGAAAGAATTTATTTCCCAACTAAATAAAGATACTCCCATCACTGATATATGGAAACGAGTTAAAAAAATTGCTAACAAAACAACTCTCCCCACAAAAACATTTTTATCAAACCCACTAGTAGAATCGGCCTTGGATACTATTGCTCCACCCTTCACACAAAATCTGGTTTATATTAAAAACAAATGTCGTAAAACCGTGCTAGACGAACCATTTAATATGGCAGAACTTGAATCTGCACTAAGTATTACAAAGAATTCCGCTCCTGGAAAAGATGATATATCTTTTCTAATATTATACAATTTAACCTATAATGGGAAAAAAATGCTTCTTGACATATTTAATGACTGGTGGTGTAATAATAAATTCCCTGAACAAATCAAAACTGTTTCTGTCTGCCTTATCCTAAAACCTAACAAGGATAGCAACAATCCAACATCATATCGTCCTATATCTCTGTTGTCCTGTATAACAAAGATCTTCGAACGTATGCTTAAATATCGCTTAGAATGGTACTTTGAACATAATTCACTTATCCCCCGAAATCAGTTTGGCTTTCGTAAGGGTAATGGAACAATTGATGCAGTCTCTACATTAGTTACAGATATACAACACTGTTTTACGGAAAATTCTTATCTTGCAGCTTTATTTGTTGACATAAAAGGGGCTTATGACTCGGTCGATTTACCTTTGCTTCAAAATACGCTCATTCATTATGGTCTCTCCTCCAACACCTCAACAAATATTGTTGAACTTTATAATAATAGAATAGTATATGTAAAGGATTCTATAAATAATTACCATGGACCTCGAATTTCGTGTCAAGGACTTCCACAGGGTTCGGTCCTAAGCCCGCTGCTTTTTAATATTTACACCGCGAGCATACATGAAGTATATGATGAAACGATAAACTGCATACAGTACGCTGACGATTTGGTTATTTACTCCACTCAAAAAACATATAGAGACTGTGTTACTGTTCTGAAACATATCACCTATTGCCTCAAATCCTGGCTTAATGACCACAATTTTGATTTATCTGAAAACAAGTCAGCCGTCATGATATTTAGTCGCCATAGAATCGATCATGGTATTAGAACTTTCAATTTAAACACATATTCTATTCCTCTTGTCAATGAATATAAATACCTTGGCATTATTTTGGATAAAAAATTACTCTGGACTAAACACATAAATTACATTAAAACAAGATGTGAAAAAGGTATAAATGTTCTAAAATCTGTCACCAAAGTCAAATGGGGCTCCGACCCCAGGACCGCACTCATGTTCTATAAGTCGTACATCCTATCAATACTAGATTATGGTAGTACCTTATATGGTTCAGCCTCCGACTCTAACCTAAAAACTATAGACAGAATCCAGTATAAGGCTTTACGTATTTGTATCGGGGCTATGCAATCTTCGCCATCCGAAGCTGTCTTGGCTGAATCACAAGAACCGCCTCTGCACTTACGAAGGCAATATCAGGCCAACAAATTCTTTGCCAAAATACAAATCTGTAACAGAAGGTTGTACAATAAAGTCTGTACTCTCGCTGTAGAGGTTTTAACGAATGGATTTTGGGCACATCGTAACAGCCCACCTTTAACCGAATCGTTTCTTGTGTATCATCGTTATACAAACCAAGTCATTCCACAAAATAACTACTCAATTTTTCAATATGAGTATGGTTTTGTACATCTAAAATCAACAGTATTATTCCCACAATACTCAGATTATGAGGTCCTAAATTCGAAAATTCTGAGTAATATCTTGAACAATAGTCCTACTTGCAAGATTTTCACCGACGGGTCCAAAACCGCAGACGGTACAGGTTGTGCCTTTTTCATTCCTAGTTTGAGCATATCCGCTACATTTAAATTATTTAAAGAATGTACTATATATAGCGCTGAAGCGTTCGCAATATACCAGGCCCTATCTTGGATCACAGACTTTTACATAAAGCTACGTAATCCTGATTTTAAAATTTTCACAGTACTAAGTGACTCTAAATCTGTTCTGTTATCGATAAGTAATTTTGGATATGAGCAATATAAGAACGACATAATTTGTAAAATTAAACGTCAAGAATCATTAGTTATCGCAGCTGGCTTTGAAGTTAAATATGTTTGGGTTAAAGGTCACTCAGATATCAGAGGAAATTGTATTGCTGATCGCCTTGCCAAACAATCAATTAAAGAACAAAGTATCACTCACCCATTCTTCCCTATGACAGATTTCTTTCATATTTATAAGCAAGAACTAAAACAGAAATGGCAAGCTAGTTGGGAGCAGTATGTGGCCAACTCAAAAAACCACTACACAAAAATTCATCCCATGCTACCAACTTCTTTACCCCATATAAGTAGCCATAAGGTTTCTAGATATTTTTCTACTACTGTCACTAGATTGAAATTAAACCACGGACGTTTCCCACAACACCTTAATCGAATTGGACTTCTTGATAGTCCTTTGTGTAACTGTGATAATGAATCTACCGCAGATATGAACCACATTATTTTTAATTGCAATCGAAACACTCAGGCTACAACCAAACTCATTAAAAATCTTTCACTACAGAACGTTCAACTTCCTACTAATATTACTACATTATTACACTACAATGACTTACAAATTTTCAACACAATTTTAACTTTCCTGAAAGAAATAAAATTAGACTTGTGATTCAATTTCAAAAGGCTAGCATCATAGTGAAATAGGTTTAGCTTTGTTCCACCTCTGTTTCTATCCCTATAATATTTTTCCTCTTTTCCCTCCAACCGTGGTCCATCTCTCTGTGGAAAAAATGCCCTGATAGACCCCTGGGCGAGAATAGTGTCTCATACCTTTTCCAGTTCCTGATGTTTATTTCTATAGTTTTCGGGTTAGGTTAGAATTATCATTGTCTCTGCTGGGTTAATCCACGTTAAACAATTCTGCTACTTTTGATACTATCAACAGTTTGTGGTGTGTGAGCTTTCCATAAGCTCGAAGCCAAAAATTTTCAAAAAAAAAAAAAAAAACTTTTCTTGAATCTTTTTGTGTAATCGTTAGCTATAAACCACATATTGTATGGTAGTTGATTACATTATAAGTCGTTATATTCCTCACCATGTGTTGTATACGGGCCAGACTATAGTTGTTACTCATTTTCTTGAACGTTTGGAGTATTTATGCAAAATAAATATTTCATCATAATTGAAGTTCGGTTTAAACTATGAAAGATATTAACAGCTACATATCGTAGCGAATAGATTACGATTACTTATTAACGATGCAAACTTTCCAAAGCAGCTTATAGTTAATTTTGTCTTTAGCACAGACGTATATTATATTTGTATATGTAGATGTATGTGGACGAGCATAGTACCCTAAATTAAGAAAGGGATAATGAAATTATAAATCTATGTCATATTTTGATAACTCTGGAGAACTATGTATTAAATAAAAAGCAAATAACGGAAAAGCTTTATGAAAAAATACCCTCTTTTTCTGGTTGACAGTACGTTATTGACAATCTTACTTACTACTAAAGTTGTATACGGCACTGCATTCCTTTACCACGTCATAAAGCTTGAATTTTTTATAAAGGATAACCACACTACTTGATGGTTTCCGTTTAAAACGTTTAAGCTTAGCCATTTTTGTGTACATAATTTATATGTGAAGATAAGCCGTAGCTTGTCGCTTTCTGTCCGCTACTTAACTGTTTAAAAAGCTATAAATCATTCTCTTGTCGCCTACGGAGATGGAAAAGTTTAAACGAATATCTCAAACTGCCACCGTAACTTTTATGCAATCACTTACTCTTCTGAACATGCCCTTTTATTTATAGGCACGTTTTGTTTGAATCGGTAGGTTATTCTAATATAATATTCACTTCCCGATTAAAATGTTTTTAATTAGATCAATATTTTTAATTTATAAATAAATCAGTATAACATATTTAAGATAAGATTATTCATTTATTTTCCCAAAAATGGATTTGGCGTTTTACCCTTCTATTAATAAACAAGTCGACTTTCTTTCTCTCTCGTAAGAGAAAACTATTAAAATTAATTAATAAATATTAATATAGAAGCGCTCGGGGGATTGCGCCAATTCATATGAAATACACACAGTATTAGGAAATTTCTATCTCTAACTTCGGATAAAGATAGTATTTGCCAAGATATGAAAAACTGTTCTATAGAGCTGTGTCCAAAAATGCTGCCTAATGGAGCCAGGGACTGTTGAAGGTGGTGCATTAGAGTAAATTTTTGTTTAATATTTCAGGAACCTTTTATGTTACATACGATTTTGGTGCGGTATAATATGAATAAGGGTTACTATTTCACGGTACTAACCAAAATTAAATTCAACCAATGTTGTGTTTTCTGTCACGGAAATGAAAATATAGACATTTGTAAACAACCAGGGCAAATTTTAAACGAAAAGTTTGATTTAGCAGCAAAAAAATTCTGTTTGAATAAAATATCCTGCATTTAAAGTAAGAGCCATGCCAACTTTCATTGAATTCGATTAATTCATCAAGTATTTAGTAGTAGGTAGATTGAAGTATGTGATACTTGAATGGTCACCAAGATCACCGAATCTTAACCCGCTAGATTTTTCCGTCATATTGTGCGTGAACGTTATTATCAATATAAAACTTAACGGTATCCGACAGAAGATGTCCCGATAAGGATTCGACAGCAAATGTGGTTTATGCATGATGGTGCCTCTCCTATCTTCAGATTCAGCAAACAGCCTGTCTTGTCGACTGTTAAACATAAGCCTCTCTCAATATTTTCCATTTACTTCGATCCTGGGCATCCTGGATCCAATTCGTTGTGATTCGCTTTATATCGTCTATCCACCTAGTTGGTGGACGCTCTCTATTTCTAAACGCATCTTGCTTGGGTCGCCACTCCATAATACGTTTTGTCCATTTATCATAGGGCATCCTTGCCACGTGTCTAGCCCTCCTCTATTGCATGACTGACCCTAGCTCTTTGTCGCATTTGTTCATTTGGTACTCTGTCTCTTATTGTAATTCCTAACATGAACGTTCCATGGCTCGTTGAGCCACTCTTGCTCTGTTAGCTGATCTGTTGTGTTAGGGTTAAAGTTTCTGATCCATACGTCAATACAGCTAACACATATTGGGCGCATACTTTACGCTTGCGGCATATGGGGATCTCGGATCTACAGACGTTTTTAAGCTTTCCATACGCGGCCCAATTCTTCGGTTGATCTCACAAGTCTGACTATCCCTGCTAATTTTAATTTCATGGCCTAGATATTTGTAGGATGTAACTTGGAAAATCTCTTTCCCTTCTGCTAGGATATTTCGGTTGAGGACTAGATTTGCCATAAGTTGGGTTTTAGATGTGCTTATTTTGATCCTGACTTTATGTGAAGCAGTTTATGTTAATAGTGTCAGCATTGCCTCTGCCTTATCTAATCTATCCGAAATCAATACAATATCGTCAGCGAACCGGAGGTGGTTAAGGTTTTCACCGTTCATATTTATACCCCTAGATTCTAAGCGGATATTCTTAAATATATATCCTAAAAGGGTTGTAAATAGTTTAGGAGAGATTGTATCACCTTGCTGTATACCACGTTCCATTCTAAAATGGTCCGTCTGCTCGTGCACTCTTACGCATTTCTGTATATTGTAAATCAGTACATCTATTAATTGGCGATTATGACATTTCAAGAACGCACGTAACTTAAAACTCACTCAGACTTCCATGGATATGACATCAGAAATAAATCTCTTTCGTTGCGCCAAATTTCACTTACAATATTACCAGAAGAGGGCCTTTGTACGCCGGTGTAAGAGTTTTTAATAACCTACCACGATAAACGATAAAAAATATTTAATAACCCAGTAACTTTAAAAGACAACTAAAAATTTGTTGAAGCAAAATGCATACTATAATTTACAAGAGTAACTAGTTCATATTTTACAACTAAGCAGCTTTCTAAACTCCTCAATTGAGGCTTAACATACACATATATTAACATTATTTTAAATATTTTGAAATTACTGTTTGGATGTGTTACTGAATTGTATGTATATATGTTATATGAAAATATACCCTGTATCTCTGAGACATTGGCCTCACCACTCTCAGCGGTATTATATTACATAGATATCAAATAACGACTCCTCTCAGCATCCGCTCTCCCGAGAATTAGATAAGATTGTATTCTTGCAAAACTGCATAATTGCAGTTCCTTTGTTCCCAAAGGTTATAAATGGGAGTAGTGTACTTTCAGACGGCAGTCTTAAACTCATGTTGGAATAAACAAGTCAAAATTATTATTGTTCTAATTTATAAAGAGTCAACGTTGACTCCATTAATAAATAAATAAAGTTTTTAAAAAGTGATTTCAACAATCGATTATCTAACATTGGCGCAGTCGGTAGGATCTGAAAAACACCCTGTAACCCAGAGGTGGTGGATTTCAATCCTTCAATCAGCAAAGAATCTACGAGAAACAAGAAAAATACAATTTCAAGCAGACAAGCAACGTCTCAACAAGCTCACAAGAAGCATCATATACACATCGAGAAATAATTAGCAAGTAAGAAACATTCCTGGCCCCTGAAAGTCGGTGTCTTCGGCACTTGGAACACGTCACCGTGGATAGGAACACCTAGTGATACCCCTGACGGTACATCCCAGTGTAGCAACGCTTACGAAACCGCATTCGACCTTCCATCTGGACCCCAGGCATGAAGATAGTAATGTAAGTAATTTAAGAATCATCTCGATTTATTTTCTATTTCAAACTGCACTAAACATTTATATTTTATCATTCGTACATTGCATTCACATTTGCATTAAACCCACGACAGTTCTGCAATCTAATTTAGTTGAATATATTATCTAAATATCGTATTACTTTAGCCGATATTTTATTTTATTTTAACACATAAATATTTTCATTGCAATCAATATATTAATTTGACATATATCAAGTTTAATCTTTATCTTGTAACGTTTTTACTGCAATTTAATACTACTACTACTAATAAAGGTTAACGTATTGTTTATACCATATGACTATAATATCTGAATAAGTGCAAATACCATCGCAAAAATAATTTGTTACTTGCTTTATACAGAAAAGAATACAATTTCGTTTCCTTTTATTCATTATTATTGCCAGTGGCGTACTCTTGCACCTTTTACAATTAATTTTTATTATTTTTTGTGTGTACCAAATTAATTTTTGTTTGTTTATCTGAAATTTATATACAAATCTTAATAATACAAAATGGCGAACCAACCAAATACTACAGCAAATAATACCAATAACGCTGATGAAACTCTTACCATAGAACCCTACAGGTTAAGTGAGATTTTCTCAATAGTTCCAGAGTTCGACGGGAACCCCATTTTCCTACAAACCTTTATTTCCGCGTGTGTTTTCGCGAACAGAATGTCTATAGAGGACCAGCGTATTTTACTCACCCTGCATATTAAAAACAAACTTCGCGGAAAAGCTGCCGAATTAATAAATTCGAGGAACCCTGCCACTTGGGCAGAAATTAAAAGCCTACTTGAGGCGCATTTCGGTGATTCACGCGACTTGACAGCCCTTATACAAGACTTACAACGGATTCACCAACTACCTAATGAAACTGCCCTGACATTCGTATCTCGTTTACAAACACATAATGCCAAAATGCACGCTGCTGTGCAAAAACAGACTTTGACGTTGGAAGAAAAGACAGCCCAATCATCCTTAATTGAAACCATGACTCTAACAACACTACTTACCGGACTAGAACCCAAACTTGGACAAATAATCCGTGCCGGAAATCCCAGCGACATGCTAGAAGCAATTAATAGAATCAAACGCGAACTCCAACTGTCCTACTTCGAGTCACAAAAATTCCCAAAACAAACTATCAACAAAAACCCCATCCAGAATCAACAGAGGCGTCCCAACTCCCAACAATTCTGTAATTTTTGCAAACGTAACGGGCACAATTTTAATGAGTGCCGTACAAGACTACAATTCTCACAACAAAATCAGAACTTTAGACAAAACAATTTTGCCAGTCCTCCACAATTTTCTAGACCGAATTTCCAAAATTTTCCCAACCAGCAATATCAAAGAAATTTCACGCCGCAACAAGATTTTCAACAGAATAGGCCTTCTGTAATAAGACCTAATCCAAACTTTCAGAGATCCCCAAATCAACAAAGTTCAAATTTCAATCCTAACTTTAACAGACAAAACCCGCAGAGAACACATCACGTTAATTTTGACAATCATTTCGACTCTCAAAATTATGATACTAATTTTTACAATGAAACTGATAATTTCAGTGACCCGCAATTCCATAACTTCGGAAACTATCAAACTAATTCTAGCCTTGATAATATGGCAAACATGCCACAAATAAATTATGAAGATTACCCCCATTTTCCGCAAAATAACGACGATAACATGCCATACCGAAATGAGAATTATACAGCTAATTCTCAGATGTCGCAGGATTATACTGCTAATCCTCAGGATTTTCCATTAGGCCCGGAGTATTCAATGAATACTCCAACCCAAGAAATAAATTTCGGAGTGGACCAAATGTCCAACCAAATCCAAACATTAAACCTGAACGACAATTACAACCCCCTACTGAATTTCTCAGACCAGAACTTCGCTTAAATTGGCCTACACACACACTATTGACCGTGAATTCTAGTAATCTTTATTTCATAAATGACATTTCGAACAAATTTAAACTCTTAATTGATACTGGCGCAGGTATTTCGATTTTTAAGCATAAGACGGCGGAAAATTTTAAAAATAGATCTCCAGAAAACGCGATTATACAAGGCATAACCGACGAAAAAATTAAAATTAGCGAATCTGTTCTTATACCATTTAACGCACGCGACCCACACAGAGTCTATATTCACGACTTGGACATAGACTTTGACGGATTATTAGGTGCCGATTTCATGGAACACTACGAATGTAGAATAGATTTCAAAACCAGGCAACTAATTACAAATTTTAAAACATTGCCCATCTTCAAAGTAACTGACGATTCTCCAACACCCGAAATCAACAAAATCCGACAAAATCATAATTCTAGCCAAAATACTATCCAAATTGACGGTCGCACGGAAAAGGTTTACAAACTAAAATGCAATCTTAGAAACACTGACGCTGTACTGTCAGCGCAGGAAAACGAAAAAGTTCGTTTGCCTAATGCTCTTGTTAGGGTAAACGAAAATGGAGAATTTTTGACAACCGTAATTAATGCAAACGCCATTCCGAAAATTATAAATTTTTCTAATCTAAAATTAGAACCATTGCAAAAATTTAAATCGATTTTTAATTTAAATGTTCAAAATTCCGACTCACACATACAGACCGACAGATCATCTGAAATTATTAACCAGTTACGTTTAGATCATCTAAACTACGAGGAAAGTGAACTAATTACACAACTTTGCCTAGACTTTTCCGAAATATTTTACCTGGAAGGAGACAACTTGACTTTCACTAACGAGATTAAACATTCAATCGACACTAATAATTCTAAACCTGTATTTACAAAATCGTATCGCTACCCTCAATGCCATAAACAAGAAGTCAAAACACAAGTTTCTAAAATGCTGGACCAAGGCATAATCAGACCTTCAATTTCTCCCTGGTCATCTCCTGTTTGGGTTGTACCCAAAAAACTCGATGCATCTGGCAAACAAAAATGGCGAGTCGTAGTAGATTACAGGAAATTAAACGAATTGACTATTGACGATAAATACCCTCTCCCAAATATTTCTGACCTTTTAGACCAACTAGGCAAATGCCAATATTTTACCACACTAGACTTAGCTTCCGGATTCCACCAAATAGAAATTGACGCGAAAGACATTCAAAAGACTGCTTTCACAGTCGAAAACGGTCATTTCGAATTCGTTAGAATGCCATTCGGTTTAAAGAATGCTCCATCAACGTTTCAAAGAGTGATGGATAATATCTTGTTAGGAATCCAGAATGAACGCTGCCTTGTTTACATGGACGACATTATCATTTACTCCCCTACTATTCACGATCATATTTCCCGACTGACAGAAGTATTCAAACGCTTAAGGAAAGCTAACCTCAAAATTCAACCCGACAAGTGCGAATTTCTACGCAAAGAAGTCGCTTATCTAGGACATCTTATAACAAAAGACGGTGTTAAGCCAAATCCCAGTAAAGTAGATGCCATTTTAAACTTTCCTCATCCGAAAAATCAAAAGGACATTAAATCTTTCTTAGGTTTAGCGGGCTATTATAGACGCTTTATTCCAAATTTCTCTAAGATTTCAAAGCCCCTGACCAAGCTACTACAAAAAGACACTCCCTTTAACTTTGACAATGATTGTATGAATTCGTTCGACAACTTAAAGCAAACATTGACGACGACTCCGATATTAATATATCCTAATTTTGATGAGCCTTTCATCCTAACTACCGACGCGAGCGCATTCGCCATCGGATCGGTACTCTCTCAGGGAAATATAGGCAAAGATCTACCAATTGCATACGCTTCCCGAACTTTGTGCAGTGCGGAAACAAAGTATTCCACCATTGAAAGGGAATTATTGGCCATAGTATGGTCAGTAAAACACTTTAGACCATATTTATTCGGTAGAAAATTCAAACTAGTCACCGACCATCGACCACTTACCTGGTTATTCTCAATAAAAGACCCAGGAAGTAGACTTGCCCGCTGGCGACTCAAACTAGAGGAATACGACTACGAAATCGTTTACAAGCCCGGAAAAATCAATAAAAATGCCGATGCCCTCTCTAGAATCAAAATAAACCATTTTTCCAAATGTTCTAAATCCCATTCCAAAATCTTAGCCGCGAACGAAGACACAGACGATGACGGAAATCCAGACAATGACGATGAAATCACAAACAAACAAATAATTCAAGAATTTAATACTTTCTCCCGACTATACAAGACCAAATCTTTAATTGACTACTCTAAAATTCAAACTTCGAATAAACAACTCCTAGACCGAGAAAACAAACACATCATAACTTTCTTTCAACAAAATAACCTAAGAGATTTTCATCACCAAATTATTGACGACATTTTCGAGGAAAACCCTGAATTTTACGACGACAAAATAAATATCCTCTCTAGTAGATCGGTTAGACATAGGAAATACTATATCATTCCTCTACCCTTTGACCCTGAATCTGTAGTAGAACATTTGTTCTTAGCAATATACAAAAACCAAAATGAATTAGATCTTTCTAATACTTATCATGTCGAAAATAACTTAGACCTCCCCATACTCGAAATTCTGTCATTTATCTTCGCAGAAAAGGACCTAAAGCTCATTATCTGTCAAAACCTAGTACAAACACCTGACGAAGACCAAAGACCGATAATTCTTGACCAAAACCATACCGGCAAAAACAACCTACATCGCGGAATAAACGAGACGATGCGTAGGATCAAAAACAAATACAATTGGCAAGGACTAACCAAAGATGTTGAAAATTTCATTAAAAATTGCGAAATTTGTCAACGGACTAAAGTTTGCCGTAAAAATCTTAACAACCCTCTAGTAATCACTGAAACCCCGAGAACACCTTTCGAAAGAATTAACATTGATCTATTCGAATTTCCTACACGAAATTACGCTCTAACTATCCGCGACGAACTTACAAAATTCACACAAGCCTACGCAGTACCGGATAAAAGCGCAAAATCTGTGGTAAATACCCTATTGTTATATTTTCAACATTACGGTACCCCACTGAGGATTCACTGTGATTACGGCGGTGAATTCGACAACAACTTACTAAAAGACCTCTGTACCCTCTACGATATAAAACTGACATATTCTAGCGTAGGACACCCCCAATCTAACGGTTCTATAGAACGCTTTCACGCTACCTTAGCCGAAATGATCCGAATTCACAAAACTGAAAACCCAAATGAACACCCTTTTACCATATTACCGTATGCAGTAATATGCTATAACAATTCGGTTAATAAAACGCATGGTTTTACACCATACGAACTGGTTTTTGGACACACAGCTAATAGACCACCAGAGACCCTGTACAACCAAAAAGACCTAATAACTAAATATGTTAGGGACTTAAATAATAGGATATCTCACTATTACCAAATTGCACGCAGTCGGACCGAAGCGCAAAAACAAAAAGCTAAAGTCAGATTCGACAGAAATATCCCAGAAAATCGCCCCACGTATAACGTTGGAGACGAAGTATATGTAAAGGAATCCCAAATCAAAAGTAAGTCACAAAATAAATTCAACGGTCCTTTCGAGATCAAAGAAATTTTCCAAAATTCTGCCACTTTGTTAAATCCCGAGACAAATCAAACAAGTAAAGTAAATTTTGATAGAATGAAACCATATACTGAAGATTAAAATTTATTTTCAGGTTTCTACTGCTGTTCGGATCAGCATTTTCTCAATACGAAATAACACCAATAAACAATACTATCGGTGTTTACTATCACAAAGACACGGACATTGTCATCTCACACAAGAAATGGACGTTACTCGTACATAAAAATATATCGACCTTTAAGACAGCCCTTGACAGAAACAACAAAATCTTACAGACAATCCTTACCACCCTTGACCCAGCATACAAAAACATGAACGAATTCGCGAGTGAGGTTAAAACGCATTTAAGCCTCCTAGGACAAATCTCAAAATCCATACAAACTAAATTTGACGAAATACATCTCGACACGAAACGCTACAAACGCGGAATCATAAACGGAATTGGTTCAATATTCAAAGCAATTACCGGAAATTTAGACGCAGAAGACGGTAAATACTACTCTGACTGTATCAATAAACTAAACCAAGACGAACGTCAGATAGAAAATTTGATGAAAAATCAAATATCAGTTACAAATTCAGTTATTAAAAATTTTAACACGACAATTCAAAAACTACTAATAGACGAGGAGACATTCAACAAAGACATAAAAGAAATCGAATATGCAATCTTAGACATTACGTATAACGTACGAGCAGTTGAAACAAAATTAAAATTCTTGGAAATTTGTGAACAACTCATGGCGAGCTACCTATTTATAGAGGACAACCTCAACGATATTTTAAATTCGATCACTTTCGCGAGACTCAAAGTAATTCATACGTCTATCATTAATCCCCAAGATTTGGTAAACTCATTGCAGGAAATTTCACAAAACCTACAAAAGAACAATTTGCCACTCCCAATTAAACTTTCAAAAATTGCACAGTATCTAGATATTATTGAATTAAAAGCTTTCCAAATGAACTCAGAATTAGTATTTGTATTAGATATACCCCTAGTAAACCCTCAAACGTACTCTGTTTTCCAATTATACCCCATTCCTATCTTAGATAGTAGAACTGGTCTGTATCATATTTTGTCAACTTCTCAAAAATATATCGCGAGAGATGATGATTCTTTGATGTACATACCCATTGCTGACCTCAGAGAATGCAAGCCACTCCATACCAATACTAAATTATGTCCAAATTTGTTTGCATATCCAATTGACAACAACGCCATATGCGAAGCCCGCCTTTTCAAGGATCTACAAACGCTACCAGAAAACTGTCAAACGTCAACTATCATCGGCCAAGGACACAACATCCAAAAACTAGATGAAAACGTGTGGATGATCATCAATACAGAGCCACTACAAATGAATATCAATTGTCCGAAGGAGACTTCAAAAACCGACACCATCTTCAAAAACTCTATAATTAAATTACAACCAAATTGCTACGCCTTCATAGGCATCACGAAGATCCAAGCTAGCACAGACGAAACGACAGACGTGAAGAACGACGCTCACCCCATACAAATCCCTTTCGAGTGTTGCAACCAGGTTCCGGACAAAGTTCGAGTGCCCAATCTGAAACCACTAAAACTAAGTGATCTGAACACCGAAGACCTCGATATCGCCAGACACCAATTAGACCAGTATTCAAAAGACTTAGACGACCTAATCAAGGAACCCTTCATCACGAGACACATTTCTTGGTTTACCTACCTTACCATAGTGCTAATTTTCGGACTCTTATTCTTGTATCTATTCTGTAAGTGTAAAGCAAGAAGACGAAGACTAGCCATCAACGTTTCCACGACTCCTTCATCTCCACCAAGGCCTAGTGAACCCCTCAGGACATTTACTAGCCTATTTCATCAACGAAGACGACCCCCACTAAGAAGAGAGGACGAAGAAGGTGAAGACATCGAACTTAATTAAACCAGACTGTTTGTGCCTTTTACTGACTTTTTGTACCAAGACTCTTCAGTGAATTTTTACTTCACTTCATTGTTTATTTAGTGTATTTTATTATTCCTATTTTTTTGTTAGTTTCAAATGACTAACATTTTAACATGCTTTTCGTAACACAAACAAGCTAATACGCTTGCGTCTTACGCCTAGCATTTTTACATTTTATGCTTTTACATTTTACGCTTTTTGTATTTTTACATTTTATATTTTACATTTTATATTTTTATATTTTTCAATCTTACAATTTTACCATTTTACATTACTTTATATTTTTGAATTCTTGTTAAATCACAAATTTTGTTCAACTTAAAAGTTGCTGTATAAACAACAACTTTTTTTATAAGGGGGAAGTTGTTATATGAAAATATACCCTGTATCTCTGAGACATTGGCCTCACCACTCTCAGCGGTATTATATTACATAGATATCAAATAACGACTCCTCTCAGCATCCGCTCTCCCGAGAATTAGATAAGATTGTATTCTTGCAAAACTGCATAATTGCAGTTCCTTTGTTCCCAAAGGTTATAAATGGGAGTAGTGTACTTTCAGACGGCAGTCTTAAACTCATGTTGGAATAAACAAGTCAAAATTATTATTGTTCTAATTTATAAAGAGTCAACGTTGACTCCATTAATAAATAAATAAAGTTTTTAAAAAGTGATTTCAACAATCGATTATCTAACATATATGCATGTATATGGAAATAAAAATAATCTAATCTAATCTCTAATCTATCTCTGGTATATTCGTCAATTAGCAAGCACTTTGAACATCTCGCTGTACTTAACAGAATCAAAAGCCTTTTCGTAATCCACAAATACTAGCACGAGTGGCTTGTTGTATTCGACGGTTTTCTCGATCAAAGTTTTAATGACTTACAGATGGTCATCAGTCCCATGTCAGAGCGAAAATCGGCCTATTCCGTTGGTTGATAGAAATCGAGTCCAAACCGTAGGTGTTGTTGCTTCTATAAGGCACTTGTTAAATAGAGTTGTTAAAGCGTCCAATAGCTCTTCTTCATCTTCCGTAACTGTATCAATCACAATACCATCTTCGCCTGGTGCCTTGTTGTTTTCATGCCTGTGATTGACTTCCAGAATTCGTCCTTGGTTATCTCAGGCATTTCTTCCGACCCCTAATTTTGAACTAGGGTTATGTTACGAACATTTTCGGACTGTTCACTTTTGGAGTATAGATTTGAATAAAACTCTTTTACCGTTTTCAATATCTCGTCTGTTTGTGATAATTTAACCGTGCGCGTTTTCCAGTTTAGTGATTCTCGTCTTTCCTGTTGTTAGTTGATTTCTAAGAACTTTCTTTTATTTTCTTCTATGACTTTAGTTGCCCAATTTTTTTTATGTTCTCTAAAATCTTTCCGAATGATATGTCTTTGTTTATTTTCCTCAGCTGATCCTTATTTATTGCACGTTTGGATATCATTTCTCGCCTTTGTTTCGTAAGATGCCGTATATTTGCGGAGAGTCACTTACTTTCGAAAAGTGTTTTCGTTGAGCTTCGTGTACTGACTACATGATTGTCATTTAGCATTTCTATGTTCATTCTTTCCTCCTCCTCCTAAATTTCCCCTTATGGTTTGTTAGTACTCTTCTTTATTTTCAACTGCCGTCCATTTCTTCCTGTTGATCTTGGTAAGCACTCTTCCTTCCTTTTTTTAGATTTACCTTTATTGTTGCTCAATCATTCTATGATCACTTCCCACGGATAACCGATTAATACTGTCACATCTCGCACGATTTCTTTCTTATCTGTAATGATGAAGTCTATTTCATTTTTCGTGCTTGCTGTCGGCCCTTGTCTATTTTCGATGTTTGGCTTTCTTAAAAAATGTATTCATAGCATTTAAATGATGCTGTAAAAGGAATTGTAGTAGAAGGTTTCCTCTATCGTTTCTGTCGCCTACTCCATGCTGTCCAAGAAAGACTTCACTCTCGACTTGCTTTTTCCCGAGTTTACCATTAAAGTCACCAACTGATATTGTGAAATATGTTGGGATTTTGGACATTGCCGTGTTAATGTCATCGTAGAAGGTCTCAACTTATTCGTCTATATGTGTAGATGTTGGGGCATAGGCTTGAATAATATTAATGCTGCAGCTCTGATTTAGTGTCAGTAGCAAGACACATACTCTGGGGCTTGTACTGTCAAGATATTGGATATTTTTCATATGCTTTTCATGTATTATAAAACTTACTCCTCTGTCCTCATTTGCTCTAAAGTAAAACGTATTTCCTGATTCTAGACCGATCTGTTCTCTCTTCTTCGTATTTCACTAAAACCTACTATATCTCAAAGTATATGGCTAAGTTCCTCTTCTAGCACAATGATCTTCTCATTGCTTGAAAGCATTCTTGTATTATAAGTAGCGATATGCAATTTTCGTTTTCATGGTAGTCTGGTCAACCCCGGGATTCTTAGCACCCCCTGATTGGCGTTTAACCCAACCGCTACCTTGACTGGGGACAAGCAATCTACCGGGTACCGACGGCCGAATCTTTCCTTTTTGTTTAATATATTTCGAGGGTTTTACCCATTTTCCTGTCACACTGGCCAGTGCGGGTTGATAGGAGGTCCTTTGGAGTAATATTTCCTCCCGGTAGAACGATTATACCGCCGTGACTCGGTTGCCAGAGTCTCTTTGAAACTGTAGCATGGTGTACCGGATAACCAATGTTATCCCTCGAGCAGGTGTGGTTGGCATTTGGGTTGGTTTCTGATGTAGCTTTGCCATCTCCCCTTCAGATTAATTGCAAGAAAATATTTGGATCAGGAATATCCTGCCCGCTGGATTGGTCCACGTCAACAGCCACCTAGATCGCCGGATCTGTATCCTCTAAATTTTTCTACTGGGGTCATTTAACGTCACTCGTCTACAGTACACAGTTCAGAATGTGGCAGACTTGCAAGATAGTATACGAGATTCATGTGTGAGCGAGTTCATGGGTCAATGATAAGGCGTTTATTTCGAATAATTTCTTTAGAGTCTAATTTTCTTAAACTCGTTTGAAGCCCAATTTCTTTGACTCTGTTGTGTTAAATATTGATTTCTCTCAGGATACTAAATCGCGACACTGGAAATACGTTACGTTTTACTTTCAGATACAGCTGTGTTTTCTCTGTAATGATCATGTGTACTTCACATGTATACTTCATTATTCTGACGGAATTAAAAACTATCCTGAGAAAGTAGAAGATCGTTAACCACTTAAACAGACAATACAAAACATGTAGGAAGCTGGTGGCTGTTACTTTGAAAATTTTCTGTAAATATTCGTAGCGTACCGGAAAAACTACATTATGAAAACCTAAAAAACGTAATGTACAAATGTAAACCTGGCAATATTGAAGAATTAAAAACAAAATTAGATTAGAATGTAACATTTCTCAAGAAACTATAAGTAGCAAGGATTCATTGATCGTTTGGGATACTGTGGGACACAAGCAGGTTATTTCAATTTGGACATTTAATTAGTTTATTTATATTATTTACTGTTCATTTGCTATTTAATTGCAAAATATTACAATAAAACAAGAATTAATTCACTTAAAAAAATTATATTTTCAAATATCTATAGCTCCAAATTTATGAACCCTAGATCATAAGTGGTATAGGTCTTTAAAATCAGTTTTCCATGGAGATTCCAAAAATGAATACTATGAGTGTTAGCCAAAAAAATCAAAGCACAAGATGCGCAATTCAAAACAAAAATCGACCTGTCCGAGGTCTTTTCAAAACATTATTCGTATTCGGAAGTAATGAATTTATTCTATACTTTATGTATACTCTGCATATCAAATTACACATACACTACATAATAATTTCATAACACATAATAATTTCATATTTCCTTCCTTTGTGTCTTTATCATGTTACGTCTCACAAAGGGAAATTTCCTATAAAAAAAAATTGAAACTTCGTATATGTTATATTTGCCTCAAGGTGACACCAATTGGATTTCTCTTGATGTATATGCATAAAGGCTCCGTGGACGCGTCGGTATTACTGAATAAGATATGAAGGGATTAAGAAACTTTCCTCTTATTTGTTTATTTCTCCAGAAAATAGAAATACTAAAAGCTTTTCAAATTTAATTTTGCGGTTTTTACCAACAAGATGTGTGTGCATTTAGATTTTAGCTAAACATATTGAACGTGGATTTTAGAGCTTGTTCATGTTTGTTTTTTATTCTATTTAAATTCATGAAGATGTTTCTTGATAAAGCTGTAACTTCCTCAATGAGTCTAATAAGTACGAGTTATCTAAAATTGCATAAAATTAAATAAAAAAATAGTTTACTTTATATTAAAGGACACAAACACTGATCAAGTCCTAAAGCTAACAAAAAAAAAATTGATACATATTGTTTCACAGCATAAGATCAAGTACGATATATGTTTTAATAAAATGATATAGGGTCGAATCTATAAAGATAGGAGCTTTTCATGAATTGTAGTATTTAGTTTCAAACATTGATAATGAAACTTGAATTATGATGCTAAAAACTAATTAAATACGAATGCTTTTATGAGGACTATTCTTATTGAAAATGAGGTTATTTGCTCTTATGTGATACGAAACATGTAAATTATAAGAAAAAATAAGGTTAGTTAAAGTTTATATTTATATTTATATTTATATAAATGTTATTTTAAAGATACATCTATCTATACATATAAACTTATTTTTGAAGGAATTTTCCAAGGAAAAATTTATATTGAAATTCATTCCGAATAAATGCTTAAAAGTAATATAGGCGAACCGCTTCGGAACTCCTAAAAACACTCAAAGTGACAGGATATTTAAGTATTTCATTTCCCAGAGCGGAATATCTCTGGGATGCCAATAAATATCTTAGTATGCCTTTATTACTTTACAGGAATTCAACGATTTATTGCTATTCTTAGATTCGTATATTTCAATAGGGCAATAATTATATACTTTTTACCCTTTTTTACAGATTTTGCTAAAATATCCTTAAAAAGTTGTTACCATACTTCCTTTATAATAAGTGATTAAGCCAAATCAAATAAATACAACTGAACAAAATCATAGGGAATTATAAGTTAAAACCGACACAGTGGCTCAACGCCTATGTGTTTGTAACCTGCAGGCTTGCAACCAAGGAGATCCGGGTTCCAATCCTGACTAAGATATGGATGTTTAGTGGTATTTTTTATGTGTTACCGAGTTGGTGGCAGTGGACTAAACGAGGTTGTGTGAGAGACAACACGGCTAGTTGCTGTACCACTCATAAGTTCGAGTCTCAGCTGCGGCAGATGGCAATATCGTAGGGAATGGTCGTTGTGTAATTGCCTATGTGCATATGTCCTGGTTTAATGGTGGAATAGCTAATGCTAAACTCCGCGAGGACGTTAACCTAAATAATAATAATAATAATAATAATAATAATAAAAAACTTTATTTAATGTGGCGGGGTGTCAGCTAAAAGCTGGTATAAATCCCAACCACGGGCTTCAGTTGTTACATAAGATAGAGGTATACACAGAGAATGCAGATCGATTATTAAACATATACATATAGCTAAATACTAACAATAATATCTAGACTATGGCATATTAAAAGTTACATTATAACAGATAGGCGAGAAAGTAAGGAGCTAAACAAGTAATAAGATAGACATACACATGTGGTATTGTATTGGTAATATAATTAGCCATTGAGCAACATAGACTTAATTTTATTTTTAAATGTTTGATATGAAAGAGTTTTAAACACTTCTGGAATTTTGTTGTATAAATTAGCTGATAGATATGAGAAGGACGATTTATATTGGGTAGTTCTATGAACAGGGATATGTAGAGTACTATCAACAAAGCGCAGGCTATTATTATGCAATGAGGCACGGAATACCAGCCTCTCATATAAATATTTAGGCAGGTTTTTATCTATTATTTTGTGAACCATACATACTAGATGCAATTGTCTTAATCAAAATAATAACAACGTACAAGCAAAATAATCATGTAGTAAGTTGTGTACGCTAAGTTCTCAATGGTACTGTTCATTGTTCCAAAGTAGGTGTCCTCTCAATTCCTACAGAAAGAATATTAAAAAGATTGTAGTCCAATAATGATACTAGTAATAAGAATGTTTATTAGCAAAGTATAAATAATTTATAAAATTACATTGAGATGCAGAGCCAAATAAATACAATTAATCATGAGGAAAAGTCACAAATATTAAGGGAAAATCTTGACTGCGCCAAAAAACACCAATGAAAAATAATATCAAATTATTGATCTCTAAAATTTTAATCTACCTTACTTACATATAATGCTTTAGTCTGCCATATATACATATATGTACTATTTTTTAAATAATACAGGTATCGCTCCATAGTAATACCACTTCATATGTAATATTTCAAAATATTTGCAATGAAAGACATTTGCAAACCTCCTGAGACCTGCACTAAATGGAAAATCATTACAAGACTAAGTAAAAGAAGGCATGATCCACTTAAATGTATTTGTATTTTATTGTAGGCCGGTAGACATATATTGTACAAGGCAATATAGGTCAGCAATTTACTACTGAACCAAGAAAATATAACAGATAAATCATTATCCATAGCAACTTTCAATAATATCCATTTATTTTCGATATACTTAATTGCTGTGTCGTCAGCAAAAGCTGACAGTATCACCTTTTATTTTAAATTCAAATAAATCATTCAAACAATATAAGGCACTAACCACTATCAAATCTAATGCCCATAGAAATGACTGTATTTCCACGAAAATGCTTTATTTAAACTCATGTTTAAAGCATATTATAAACCAATGTGTTAATGTCAATGTATCTCACCTGAGATCTGGAAGATAGCGTGGGTTAAACCTTTAAATAAAATAAGCTTCCCAACAACCTACAGTGGCCTTCGACCCATAAATTTGTTGCCTGCTGTGTCTAAAATAATAGAACATTTATTATTTAATCAGCTGATATCTTACCTTAATACTCATAATATTATGCCACAAAATCAATCTGGCTTTAGGGTGTGTCACAGCACTACAAATGCATTAGTAAAAGTTAATGACGACATAGTTAGGGGTTATGATCAAGGTAAAATTATGGCACTTGTGATGCTCGACTACTCTAAAGCATTTGACACTATTAATCACACTTTATTTATATCAAAATTAAGATATTATGGCTTTTCAAACAATTCTCTCAGTTTAATTAAATCATATTTTACTAACAGGCAGCAGTTAGTTTTGAGTGGGTCAATATCCCTACCAAAATATTTAGAAGCCGGGGGTACCTTAAGGTTCAATATTTGGGCCATTATTTTTTATATTACACACTGCAGATCTTAAAAATATTTTAACGTCTTGTCGTTCACATTATTACGCAGATGATACCCAATTATACTTAACCTTTGAACCAGGAACTAGCCACCAGTCAATCCATACCATCCCATACAAAAAACCTTGGACTCAATATAGATAAAAAACTAAAATATACTTGTCATGTTAGTCATCTACCAAAAAAAACTTATTGTGCTTTAGTGGCGAAATATTAAATCCAAATATGAAAAAAAAATTCTGTGACACCTTCGTCTTGTCTTTTTTCAATTATGGAGATATTATTTGGGCCGTGTCTCGATCAAGTTGATACGTACAGAATGCAAAAGGTACAAAATATGTGTATTAGATTTATTTTCAATTTAGAGAGAAGAGACCATGTGTCTGTTAAACTAAAAAGTCTAAATATGGCCACAAGAAGAATGATTCATCTTGCATGTTCCATGCATAAAGTGACACTCACCTCAAGTTCACCTTATATAAGTGAATGTTTAATACCACGATCCGCTTATCATAACCGTAATCTCAGGCAAGTTAATAATTTAAACATTCCTCAGTATAGCATGACATTCTTTAAAAAATCATTTACTTATCCACTCTTTATAACTCTATTCCTCTCAACTTTAAAAATTTTTCTCTAATTTCTTTTCTCTAAAATCTTTTTCTAATTTTATTATATTATAATACTTACTGTATGAGATTACTATACAGCCAAAGATTCTGTATTTGATGTACAATAATGATTTCCTTCATTTCTGATGTAACGATATCTGAAAAAGTTCTTTTTCTGGTTATCTAGCAGATAACTATCATACATTCAAGATCTAATATGAAAACTCTTTGGATATACTGTTGATCTAATTCTCAAAATAATATAGTAAAACCTTCATATTAAACATCAATAGAAATATTATGTAATGAGATTCCCCTTACGAGAAGTCAATAAGAATACCAAATTTCCTGTCTGTCGGTCGGTCTGTCTGTAACTTTTATTGTGCGCACATTTACTCTGGAACCGTTTATGATATTGACTTCAAATTTGGTACATTTATGTATTAGAACGAGATCTGGAACTAGATTATATTTTGATCTAATTCCGTTGGGGAGTTCGGGGGGGTAAATGGGGTAAATAAGAGTAAATAGGCAAAGCAAGCAAGTAAGAGTTCATAAAATTGCAATTTAGGGCATGTACGAGAAGTCAAGGTCTCAAAATGTTTTTCGACTTCATCCCCAATATCATCCCCACAATATTGTGAAGGGGAGTAAAAAAATAAAATATGACTTTATAGTCGATTTACATAACCTTCCATGGTACAATATAATTCTGCAAAATAACATTGACGATAAAATTACCTTATTTAATGAATTTATTATTTCACTTTTTGATAAACATGCTCCCATCAGACAAGTTAGAGTTACTAAACCTAAGCCCCCCCCCCCTGGCTTACTCCAAATTTAAAGTTAATTATGATGGAGAGAGACAAAGCCCTTCAGAAGTACAAGCGTACACTATTCGATACTGATAGACTACATTAGAAAAATTTACGTAACTACACTTTATCTATGGTTAGACGAGAAAAAAAGGGTTATCTAGAGCACGTAGCTTCATAAAAGAGCTCTAAAAAAACATGATCGGCTCTTAGCAGTCCCAATGTATGCTCGAACAAAGAATTTTTATTACCCAGTGAACTTGCTAATCCAAGTGAAATTAATAAATACTTTACTTCATTTATTCCAAATGTATCTAATATGTGCAATAATCAAATAAATTTTTATAACAATCATAAGTATAATGAAAATATTACTTTCACGTTTACACTAACTACTATAGATGAAGTTAATAAAATTTTAAATAATATTAAGATTGGAGCGTATGGTACTGACAACATTTCATCTGCTATGTTAAAATACTATAGTCCGTTTATTGATTCTTTCATTACTCACATAATTAACTGTTGTATCGAGCAAAGCTATTTCCCTCAAGCGTGGAAAGTTGCGGTTGGAATTCCTTTACCTAAAAATAGTAATTCTATTTCTTTTTCAGACCTTAGAATTATTAGTATTTTGCCAGGTTTATCTAAAGTCTTTGAAAAAATTTTATATGATCAAATTTATCATTATTTTATTTCTTATAATTTACTGCCTGATTCCCAGTGTGGATTTAGAAAGGGATATAACACTGCCACAGCCTTGGCTACTGTTACTGATGACGTGATTAGGGCTCACGATAAGGGAATGGTCAGAATGCTGGTGTTGTTAGATTTTTCGAAAGCCTTTGATACGATTAACCATAGTCTAATTTGTTCTAAACTTCAATATTTTGGCTTTGACAATTGTTCAGTTTCACTTATTAATTCGTATTTGCATGGTAGAAAGCAGAAAATTTCTATTGACAATGTTTATCCTCCTGAGATAGATATACTTTCAGGTGTACCGCAGGGATCAATCTTAGGTCCTCTACTTTTTATTATTTATACTTCGAATATTACTCTGCAGGATCGTGCAAAATCAATCAATCATATCGAAGCTACGGACACCATCAATTCGGAACTGCTAACCATTAAGCAACTATCTGAAGAACATGATTTAAAACTGAATTCAAAAAAATCTAACGTAATTATATTTGCTAATAGAAACAAAAAAATATTCTTAAAGAGAACATAAAAATTAAGATTGATGGTGCTTCCTTGCCTGTTATTGACCATGCAAAAAATTTGGGCGTAATCATTGACTCTGACTTACTACAGAGGTCTTATACGTCTTTGAAATTAATTTACTCCAGACGTGACATTCTAAATTTCAAACTGAAAAAAATGCTTTGTGAATCACTCGCTCTCTTCAATTTCAACTACTGTGACTTTATTTATGGCCCATGTCTTGATAACATGGATAAATATCGTATACAAAAAGTTCAGAATACCTGTTGCCGACTTATCTATGGAATCAGAAAATTTGAATATATTTCACATAAAATAAACGAGAACAAGTGGTTGAACATGAACAATCGTAGAACACATCACCTGGGGAACTTTGTTCATGAAATTGTAGGCATATACACTTCCTCGTCTCTTTTGAAAAAGAAATTTGTAGCTCGTTCAAATGTACATTCTCGTAACATTCGGAATAAAAATAAATTTACTATGCCACATCATCAGACAGCCTTGTTTAAAAGAAGTTTTGCGTACAATGCCATCAAATTATATAATTCTCTTCGTGAGCAATTCAAAATTTTCAATATTAATAAATTTAAATATAAATTTAAAACTCATTTATTCAGTATGCAACTCTAATGTATTACCTTTATTATCTTTTTGTACATTCTGTGCCCAGCCGTGTTTGTAATTAACTGTTCTAGAAAAGCTGTAGGTAAGTAATAAATTAGCTTTGTTATGTAGATCACGCTTAAATTCTTTATTTCTTTGTCAATTTGTGGAGAAATTTCACCGCCTTGTGGTTGAGTAGGAGTAGCTTACAGCTAGATTTCGCCATACTTTAGCCGCATTTTTCCATACAGTTTTCATTGTTTTTTTTTCTTCGTATATATTGTTTGATTGTGTTCTTGATTTTTTTTGCTTCAATAAAGTCGATTTATTTATTTTTTTTTTTTTACAAAAAACCAGTCACCTTACTCTTCACAGAGGGGAACTGGTAATACCAATAGCCACTTCCCACGCCCGTGGGGTGAGTGACTACCGGGTCCGCGAATCGTGTGCCGAGGATGACAGCCTTCTGCATTCTGCCGGTTAAGATCTCTGCCGAATCTCGGCATGCCGGTATGATCTTTAGTTCTGAAAGCAGCGTCTGTCTCATTCCACCGAGGGCTCCTATAATCAGTACCACTATTTTAACAGAATGGCCTGGATAAAGCCTGCGGAGTTCGAAGAGCAAATCTCGATATTTTGTCCGTTTTTCCTCCTCTTTCAAGACAATGTTGCTCTCAGCGGGAGCTGAGAATTCCACGACATACATTGTCTTGAGTTGGTGGTCGAGGAGTACTATGTCAGGCTTGTTGGCTTGTATTTGCCTGACGGTGGGAAACGAGTAGTTCCAATAAATTAGGCACTTCTCATTCCCCACAACGGACTCAATATCCCCCGGAACGTAAGGCAGCACTGGTGTTTCGTCTATCCCATACGAGTGCCTTAGATGATAGTAAAGCACTCGTAATGCTGCGTTGTGTCTATGAATATAGGCCGAGACTGCGTATGTCGGGCAAGCCGACAGTAAGTGCATTACAGTCTCCGGCGCCCTGCGGCAGGCCCTGCAGCTGACATCAGGGACCTTCATACCCATGACACGACGTCGATAGACGAGAGTGTTAAATACACCATCCTGGCAAGCCATTATGAATCCCTCGGTCTCAGACTTCAGCCCAGCTGACCTTAAGAAGGCGAAGGTCAGCCTTTCGGATAAGCCGAGGTCTTCTATATTTTTATAGAAGACCCCGTGCAATGGCTTATCCTTATGGAGCTGCAGAAGGATGTTGTGTTCTGCAGCTCTAATGTGGGCTTTTAGTCGAACGGGTTCCAACTCGGTGACAGAGTCGGGGTTTACCCGCTCAACGTCGAAGATGAGACCAAGTTCATCGGCTGCTCTCCGTGCTGCCTTAAAGAGAAAAGCTCCTACCTCTGCATTTTCATGGCCTCGGACCATGCAGAGGAGGGGATCCGAACTCCTGATGACCTTACATGCCCCATCCAGAACCATCCTGCTATGGAGACTCTCCAAGCTCAAGAGTCCACGGCCTCCCCGATGCCGTGGGAGATATAACCGTGGAACGGACGATTTAGGATGCAAGCTCCTATTGAGATGCATCTTCTTGCGGGTTACTACATCGAGTTGACGCAGCTCTTCTCTAGTCCACTTCACTACTCCGAAAGAGTAGAGAAGGATCAGAACGGCAAGCATATTTGTAGCAGACACCTTGTCCTTCCCCGACAGTTCTGAAGACCAGATCTGTCGGAGTAGGTGCTGATACTTGCCGCGGAAAGCGTTTTTCACTACACTCACTTCTTGGGTGGAGCGTTGCTCGACACCCAAGTAAGTGTACGACTCTCCGGCATCTAGATGGTGTAAGATGCTTCCGTCCACGAGCTGCGCGTCCTCTCCATAGTCACGGCATCGTCCTCTCTTGAGATGGATCAGTGCGCATTTGTCCAACCCGAACTGCATACCGACAGCCTGCGTGTACTCCTGTACCACCCTAAGGGACTGTTGAAGATCCCTGTCTCCAGAGGCATAAAGTTTAAGGTCATCCATATAAAATAGATGGGTGACCTTATGCCTCCTGTCGCCGGGGGTACCGCAATTGTAGCTACGGGGTTTCCGGAGCGAGACGGATAATGGCAGTAGTGAGATGCAAAACAGAAGGGGGCTGAGGGAATCTCCCTGAAATACTCCTCTTCTGAATGTCACCGACTCTGTTTGGACTCTATCGTTACCCGTTGTTATGGTAAAGCGAGTCCTCCAGAGAGGCATCAGTTCTTCAATACATCTCACTACAGGACCGGGTACCACAAGACATCGGAGCAAGTGAACAATGAGCTCATGCGATGTCATGTCAAATGCCTTGCGGTAGTCGATCCAGGCCATAGAGAGGTTCCGCTTATACTGCATGGAGTCCTGCGTGATACATCTGTCGATCAACAGGTTTTCCTTGCAGCCAGCGACACCTCTCTTCGACCCTCGTTGCTCATATATCCGTTCGTAAACCGGTTCAACTGCGTGGAGCACCCGCATGTACAAAATGCGTGTAAACACTTTGTAACATGCGTTTAGACAGGTTATCGGTCTGTAATTCTTTGGGTTGGACAAATCTCCGTTCTTGGGGATCAGCACTGTCCGCCCCTCAACAACCCAAGAAGGGATTTGCTGCTCCCCATTTAACCAGGAATTAAAAATTCTGGCCAAATGGTGGTGGGTGCTCGATAACTTTTTCCACCAAAAGTTATTTATCCCATCGGGACCTGGAGCAGCAAAGTTCTTAGAGCCCTACGAACCTCTTCTGGGGTTATTGGTTCGCACACTTCCTGTGGTTGCTGAAGCCTTTGACAAAAGGCTTCAAAGTGTGCAAGGGCAGGAGAATCTCGGTTGAGTGGAAGCCTCTCCTCGTATAGCGTTTTCCAGAAGTTCTCCACCTGATCTGCAGTCGGCGGATTGTCTACAACACGCGGAGGCGGTTGGAAAAGGCGCGAGGGCTTCTCGCGGAATAGTTTATTTTCCGCAAGCTTTTTTTTTTTTTTTTTTTTACAAAAAACCAGTCACCCTACTCTGTGGCTCCGACCCTCACAGAGGGGAGCTGGTAATACCAATAGCCACTCCCCACGCCCGTGGGGTGAGTGACTACCGGGTCCGCGAATCGTGTGCCCTGAGCATTTTATTATTTTTATTATTATTATTTAGTGTGTGTAAAAGGACGAAACGTCTCAAAAACTTTTTTAGCGTTAACCACCCCCTCTACTACCCCCATTGCCTCCTCCACCCTATTATTAAAGCGAGCAAAAAATTAAATTTAAATTTAGTGTGTGTACGAGTACCAAGGGCCTCTAAAATTTATTTTGGCATTAGTCACCTCCTCTACCACCCCCATTGCCACCCCCACCCTATTGTTTAAGGGAATAAAAATTAAATCGGGATTTAGTGCGTATACAAGAACCAAGGACCTCTAAAAAATTTTTAACATTAGCCAACCCCTCTACCACCCCCATTGCCATCCCTACCCTATTATTAAAGGGAGTAAAATACTACATTAGAATTTAGTGTGTATAAGACTTGGATACAAAATCTGTATGTGGAAGTAGGGATTCCTTGGGCAGCGGTTTTTGATACGTGAAGGGTTAAAAAAAAATAAATGAATGAATATGTATCAAATCTCGAGAAAACTTTTCCATTATTAGATTACTAATATAAGTAAGGGAAATGTACTTTAGTTCTAAATGCATATTTGAAAATAAATACAATTGTTTACAAAAATTTACATAACTTATGTCCGTGTGACAAGTTGAAAATAAACGGAAACGTACTTTGTTATATCTACAATAATTTACGAGGAAAATGCTTCATCCTATATATCTGTCATACTATGTACATAATATGATGTGGGTTTATGAGAATAAATAATTAAATAAAGAAACACGTTATTGCCTTATACCTCAAGAGAAACAACAATGCAGCTACAGACACGTCTTTCAGAGTTATTGCTCCTCATCAGCGTAGCGTAGCTTAACGAATATATCTTATAATCTGGCAAAATCAACAAATGTCGGAATGTACAGTGCACAGTACTCGATTTGTACTTTCATACTTCATGTGCCACATTTAGGGCCTCAAATGAGAGCAATCAGTACGACGAGGTTTTGCTCGATTATAAGATATATTCGTTAAGCTATGCTACGCTGATGAGGAGCAATAACTCCGAAACACGTGTCCGTAGCTGCATTGTTGTTTCTCTTGAGGTATAGGGCAACAACTTGTTTCTGTACATAATATTTGACATACAACTTAAAAATGTATTTAGATATTGTCTAATTATAATAACGATAATGCTTATTACTGTTAAATAGTAAAAGCAATAATATCTGTTTGATACCTTTTTCTACACCATGGCTCTACATCTTATTTGTAAATATGTCTCGACTTTAGACCTAAAATAGTCCAATAAAACTACAACAAAATATATAACGTTTTGTAAAATAGTACATTGACTGAATAATATTTTCGCTCCTCTTATGCTCGAGTCGAATATTCAAATGCCATTTTAAAACGTGCCGACTAAACTGCCACGGTAAGAGCTCTGTCTCTCGCTTTGTTGTTTTATATACATATTTATTTTTCATCTTGAATTTAATATTTCCGAGGTATTATATCTACAACTTAAATGTATAC
This sequence comes from Leptura quadrifasciata, assembly GCA_963675555.1. Taxonomy (NCBI): domain Eukaryota; kingdom Metazoa; phylum Arthropoda; class Insecta; order Coleoptera; family Cerambycidae; genus Leptura; species Leptura quadrifasciata. Next base: position 154,827,553 of record OY776674.1, read on the forward strand.
ATACATATAACAAAGAAAATATAGGATACAATTTCGCAAGTAGATTGCTTAAAAAAGTCTATTTCATTTTAGGAAATAATGAAACTTCCTACGTCGAAAGTGTGTTATTAAGAATACTCTTCTTCTTCTTATTCGCAAAAGCTTGACAGATACTTTGTGATCCAATCTTTCTAACTTAAAATTTTGCATGAACTATTTGATACATATGTAAATAATTAGGTGTATTGGTTATTATGTCTTCATATGTATATCATCGTATTTATGATAAACGGTTCCATTTTCGCTGTGTGAGCGCTTCCAGGAGTTACGATTAATAACTTTGGAAATTTTTTGTCTACTGCAGTTCTTTGTTATTCAAACTCTTTCCAACGGATACAAGTTTATTTTTTGTTAACAATAGCTTTCGGTTTTCAATTACTTCTTATTCCTAACTATTTGGTGCAATGTTTAGATGTTCTGTGTGGTGACCTAATATTTAAATGAACTAAGGTGGTCGACGAATAAAGACTATGTTAAGATCAGGTGAACAATAGTGATTTATCTACGTGAAAATACTGATTATAAACAAGTGTTACATGGCCTATGTCCATTTAACAGTTTTATATAAAAACTAGTATTTTGGTTATATTTAGCACGATCTGTATAACATTTTTCGATTCAGTTTTTGTAAGTGGAACTGTTTTCATCTAACAGAATTTTACTTGTATAACTGCTAAGCCATTTCACACTGTTTTATGTACTTAATTTTATGTCTTAGGAACGCAGTCATGTTCTACATTATTATGTATTTCCATTCTAGACAGCATCCCAGGAAACAATTAATTAACAATTGTCTACAAAACATTTATTTACATCAGATATCTATTTTTCAATTTTTATATTTTTGTTTACTATGTGGGTACATTTGGTGATTTTCCTTACATTTTCTCGTTACTATATAATAGTATATCCTATAAGATGTAATATATCTACTGAGTTCACACAATAGTCAATACGTTTTACTATTTATTTACATCTGTTCATATTTGTGGTTATGTATAAAATAGAAATTACAAACTGTGGTATGGAAGTAATAAAAACTTTTATTCTAGATTCCTTTTATCGATCATATGCCACTATTTTAATTGTGAGTACGGGAATCTACAAGGCAGGTTGTTGCGCTTAACTCAACCATTGACAGATGGCCATACTTGTACTATTTTTATATTTTATAGCTTTCAATTTAAATAGGGAATTAGATTTCTCACATTTTTTTGGTAGCGTTATTTTCCAGTAACTAGGACAAAAAGTTTACCTTATCAGTAAAACTCACCAGGAAGTCATTTGCTTGCAGCCTTTGTACTGATTCAAACGTATATAATTTTTAACTGTGGACTTCAGTAATTGATATTACAATTTTTATATCCCAGTTAACAAGTGTTTAACATACAAGTAATTTCATTTATTACTCATTTAAAATGTAATTAATATTCAAATTTTGCCTTTGATATAATTTTAATTATTTTTCAAATAAATTTGAATTCAAGGTCAATTCTTTTTAATTTAATAAGTAGTTAAAATACTATATGTACCACATGGTTTTAAAAATATTTTTCTCTTTCCTTTTCATTTTTTTGGCAATTTATAGTTTTTATGAAATCAGCTTTTGTACAGCTAACTTGCTTAAATTCTTATATGCTTAAATTGTTTGTACATGCTTACTTTTGTATATACTTACATGCTTACATATCGACATGCTTAGATGCTTACAGGCTTAGATGCTGATATATATTTATATGTACTTTTATGTTTATGCACATATATACTGATACATTTCTGCATAGCTTATTCATTCCTACATAGCTTTTGCACAGCTTATCTTACATATAGATAAAATTTCGTTATCTTTTCATAAACCACCTAGTTGGTTAATTTTCCTACAACTTTCACCCCATTTCACTGAGAGACGTAAATTGCCAAGGAAACATTAGAATCCATTCTCGCAACAAGAGACAATTGTGGGCCTGGATTGCTGTCCCAGAACCAGTCACCTCAATAATTATCAATCTAGGATACTGGTATAAATTTGTTATATATATATATATATATATATATATATATATATATATATATATATATATATTTAAATTTCAATTTATCTTTCAAACCCATTTGTCCACTATTCATGTAATATATTTTAACATTCATTTTAATCTATCTTTTTATTTCTCTTACCAACAATTTCAGTCTGATCTATAGCAGACTGATTATTACAGAAAAAGAGACAATTTTACTTATTTTACTATAAATGGTGCCCAATTTAACATCAATTTTTCTTTGTCTCCTTTTCTCAAATAAACAGATATCTGTCGCTTATGCTGTACATATCAGAAAGGGTAAGTTTCTCCACTCTTACGAATACTCTGGCCCCACGGCTCTCTGCTCCGACTTAAACCAGCTAGTCGTCCGCATATGTTACCTCAATTCTTTCTCAAAAATAAATAACAAGGGAAAGGAGGTAACACAAGATGAAATGTAAGAAATGTGCAGAAGTTTTCCATCCAAACTAAATCAAACAGACAAATCAGGGGAAAACTGCTATGCATTCACGAAAAATCTCCATCTCAAACTCACGAAGCAGGTGAAATATCTCAAATTAATAACAAACGTGAACTGTTAGAAGTAGAAGTTATGCCACTAAACGGATAATCCATGAATTGGAAAATAACAACCTATTGAACAGCAGTGAACGTCAAAAAACTACAGCATGTCAATATACAGTGAAAATAAAATTTTTAGATAAAAGTGACATAATATTAATAATAATTACAATATCTCTTAACTATTATTATATGTTGTTATTAACTTACATGTTCATGTTTGTTTTCTTAATATTAAGTTAATATAATGTTAGTATAATATAATATTAAGTTATATGAGCGCACACAATCCCCATTTAGATATTAGGTGCAATTTTTAATTGATTATTTTCAATTATATACAATTATAGCAGTAAACAATAAATAAACAAACAAATAAAAAAAAAATAAAAAAATTCACGGGTTCTCTATATTTCAGTTGTGGTGGTCGATTTTATATGCCGATCGAAATCTTATATCGCTGTATAGAGAATTAAAAACCCTTTCAAATGAGCTATCACACGCACCCTCGTTCGATTTAAAAATTTTAAAGGGGCAACTGTCACACCAAGGGGCTGAAGGGAAGTATAAAAAATTATGTCCAAAATGTGCCAGCTGCTTGTAATTATTTTAGTTGGATTGGCCACACCGACATTAGTAATTATCTAAGCTTTCAAAATTTTACTATACTTTTCTCTATATCGATCGATTCAGTTCGCGGTGAGACACCCTGTATATTCAATTCATTTATCTTTGTTAAGCTCTTTCACGAATATTATTTTATAAGTACTCAACCTTTCATATGTTCCACCCTCTCTCTAAACAGAATAAGTTGAATTCCCTTTAGGTTCTCTGACGATATTAAATTTTTTGCTTAAACCTACGGAAACCAAACTCACTTTTCATCTAAGAGAAAAGTACAATATTAACAAAAGATCAATTTCAAGACGAGATGAAATAAACACCAGCCCTCAGCTAAAAAGGTATTATGAAAGTGGATTCATCGATTTGATGCGAAAGCATAAGGAATTGTACTGGTAGATCTTTTACTATTTACACCAGTTTGAAGTATGCAATTAACTAATTACACGCTGAATTATACATCTCTTAATTGTAACAACGAAGTCTCATATTTAATATTTTAATGCTGTTCTTGGTTCTTTTCCAACCACTTATTAAAGCGAATTTTATTTCCACCTTTGATAATTTTTAGTGCGTGTGTCAGTCGATATTTCCATATAACTTGAGGAGGCAAAATAATATTAGAGGGGGTTATCAATTAGATCGTGGCAATCACTAAATAGTGGCGTATCTGTCAATAGAGTTAAGGGTTTCAATATGACGGCTATTTCAAAATGGTGGATTGACGAATCATCAAATTCGCTGTATCTTACCAATCAATTTTATTATTCAAATCATTTTTTTGTTAAATTCGAAATTTCTTAGTAAATAAATATATAAACACCACACATAAATTAGACAACCCCCAAATCCCGAAGCGAGAGGCTTGTGCGGAAGGGGGTTATACATTGAAAAACGCGGAAACGCGAAAACCATATCCTTCGTCAGTGCCGAAGCCGGGGCTCGAACCTGGTAGCGCGATACCCGTTCGATTAATCGCAATTGCCACCTCGCACCTTAACTAACGCTGCTATCGACTAGAAATGAAAAATGTATATCTTAATATATCCTACATAAATCATTGACTGGTTCACCAACTTTCCCAAGTTTATTTCCATATTCCTAACCTCACCTAAGTGGCATCAAAATTTTACATTGCATTAGGCTAATTCTAGAACCAATATGCTGATAAAGCCTCCTATGCATATAAAGTGAAATAATTTCAATAAAGTATTTTGTTCATGACTATTTTACAATATACCAATTTACTTGTGTTCCTTCAAATATAAATATACAGGGTGAGGCAATAGTGCGTCGGACCTCGATATCTCGAGTCTTACGATAGCTAGAAATTTTTTAAAAATTTTCAAGTAAACTAGATAAAAAAAGTCTATAACTGGAAATTATTTTCGAACATACAGGGCGAGCCAAGACGAAATTACAGGACCAAGTGCCTTTTTTTAATGGAATACTATGTATATCATTACATTTTTTGAAGGCTCTCTCTAGGCTCTATTTATTCCTATATTAGCATTGAATGTCTCTCAACCACTTGGATGTAATGAATTTTTTTGTTGAAATAATGCAATCTGCAGATGAATATTTAAAAAATCACCACAGTCACAATTATGGGTTTTAAGGAAAACGTACATGAATACCAATTGCGAGACATCTAATTAATGTTTTTGAATCATTTTCATTTCCTAAAAATGTACAAGATGTCCAAAAATTATTTTTCAATTAAGAACATTTTAAATTGAATTTTCTCAATTTTTTCAAATGGAACACCCTGTATATTTTTCGACGATATGATGTAGAAATGAAAAACGAACATTTCTTGTAAGTACTTCCCTATGGCTAATTGCAACCGCTTTCGTTTTATAAGTAAATAAGTGTTAAATTCAAGAATAAGCTTTAAATAAAGAGGTTCCCTCAAATAATTCATTAGAAAAATTTGTAATAGGTGTTCGACGTGTTGCCCATTTTCATTGATATACGTCCTTATTCAATTTTGAAATGAGGCAATTTAGTGGGACCATTTCTTCCAATCCATTGAAATGAGTAAATAGTATTTAACCAGTCCTATACTGTAATGTTTTTTGTACATTTACATTTTCGTTATTCGACAAGCAATAAAACCTCAGTTTGGTATAAATTGTCATGTACCAAGGAGCACTTAGCACACTTATCGGTCGTTACAATTTGTATTGAATTTAAAATATTTGGAATTTTACAATATGAATTTTAATAAAGCGGAACTTGTAGACATGACTTTTGTTTTGGACGAGTCAGACAGAAATGGTTTACTTGCCAATAGAATTTATCACCAGCGTTATCCTGAAAGAAGGATTCCTGATGTTAGCAGGTTACAAAACCTTCTCGATAAATATCTGGAAACTGGAAATGTCGAATATAAAAAAAGTGAAAGAATAAAACGTATTGTGAATGAAGAATATGAGTTTTCTGTGGTGTTGGCAACGGTTGAGAATCCCCATATTAGTCAAAGAGAAGTGAGCTCATTAGTAGGAATGAGTAGATGGTATGTGGGTCGAATCTTAAAAACAAATAAGTTGCATCATATCATATTCAAATGCAAATGCACTTTTTTATGCAAGTTGATAACCAACACAGATGGTCTATAAACGTTTGGGGGGGAATTATTGGAGAACATGTAATAGGGCCATATTTCGTTGATGGTACATTGACTGGAGCTATTTATCTTCATTTTTTGAAAAACTATCTGCCACAATTATTGGTAAATCTCCCTGAAAGAGCCCACTTAAATAATACCTACCCTAATCAATGGATTGGAGGAAATGGACCCAATAAATGGCCTGCTAGGTCCCCAGATCTTACAAAAATGAATTTCTTTTTATGGGGATACGTGAAGAAAATTATTTATAGACACACCAACAACAGTACAGTAGTATATGAAGGCAAGAATAATAACTGCCTTTACATCTATCACACTCATTTCAAATATGCATACAGATGTGTGTTAATCAAAATGGGCAACATGTGGAATATTTATTATAATTTTTTCTACTGTTATTTGAGGAAACCTCTTTTTTAAGTTTATTTTTGAATTTTGTAATTATTGCTCAATAAAACGAATTTGGTTGCAATTAGCCCTGGTATGTGGAATTGGTTGTGGTTTAATAAAAATTCTTGAACCACAGCACTTAGGTCCCATTGGGTCCATTGTACATTCTTCCTGTAGGCAGACCCTCGCCTAGGCCTAACCTAATCTAAACTCAAAAGCGCCACTACAAAGTGCACGAGCAGCGAAATAAGAAAGTAGAAAATTTATGACGATATATATATATATAATTTTCTCGAAATCCTAAGAGTAGCTGTTGCGTGCTCACAATGAAGACCGTGTCCTCGCCTAACATCTTCCAGCAGATTGTATATTAGTGTATGCGCGGAAGCTATGTAATCTTAGGCGAGGATTGTGTAGTCCTTCGGAGGGGATGTAAAGCCGTCGGTCCCTTGTCAATTAAATGTTAGGTGAATAAAAGATCCCTACTCCCCGAAAGAGAAGAAATTCTAGCCAAAATTTCTGGCTGGAGGTAGCTCATCTACAGGCGTCAGTAGTGGAAATATTCCGACGTTAAAAAAAGTAAACAAATACCTAATAAAATTATTTATTTCTGTTACATTAAAAATTATTCTAATTCTCAGTTACAAATTCCAAATGCTTCTGATATTCTTCTGTTACCTCATCTCTTCTTAATGGTGAATAGGTTAGAAAATTGTCTATATTACGGACTGTACTTGCACAGATATATCATCATTTTAAAATTTAGCATACTTCATTCTTTCACATTTGTGGAGTTTAAATTTCTACAATTGATAGAAAAATATATTTTAGCAATTTCTGTTGTATTTTTTGTTGAGTTTTATTTTTATCTTCCTGTATGTAGATTCATAATGAGAAAATTGGCGATTGAAATACTTTAACGAATAAGGTAGATATTTTTGAAAACAGAAACCAACTGAAAATTTAATATCCCAGTCCACAAATATGGAAATATAAAATTTACTTAATTTAGAGACAGGCCTGTTTTTAATAGCCAGTCATTACTTTTTGTTACTAAAACTTTTGTTAGTACTTGTAATATTTAAACAGTAATTTCCTGTTTGATGTATTGTAATGGACATGTCTATTATGAGACACATTGACAAGAAGAGGGTTAAAGGTATGATCTTGATATAAACGTAAAACACTCTACCACATTGTGCACTAATGTCGTCATTATAATAACGGGTCCTTCAGAATGAACTATCCATTTCCAAAGTTAATTTATGTTATAATACAATGAGATATAAATTCAAATCAAGTCATCATGTTTTCGCGATAAATAGAAACTTAAGACAGTTGTCACCAGCGTTTGCGAGAAATGTCAGCTTAACTGTGAGTATGGATAAATATTCTACGTTCGTTTACGGTTGAAGTTTATTTAAAAAATAACCATCTTGTTGTAATCACCCAGCTTTTATTTCGTCGTCATGTTCATTTAAATCTACGGGATCCAGTTCCTAGTTGAATTGAATAACAATTAAAAAGTGGGTATACAAAATTCGTAGTACTGTTTTATGTGCCAGAGAAAAACCAAAAAGAAGGACTCGTTCTGTACGCACACTTGAAAATTCTGAAAGGGTAAGAGCAGCTATCCTACGAAACCCTAAACGATCTGCAAACGACTTTCACTTCCACCCCTACAAAATTCAAATCGTACAATAACTTCTGTCTTCAGATTTTGGAATACGCGTTGATTTTCGTGAACGTTTCGAAGGTCTATTTGCTGAAAACTTGAATATCGTTAATGATGTAAGATGAAGCCCATTTTCGTCTTTCCGGATATGTTAACAAACATAACGGAAAATTTTCTGCAATTTGTGCGAAGTACCGCTTGATAACAAAAATATTACTGTGTGTTGTGAATATTCATTAATAAATTAAATCGTGTATCCAGGCTTGTACAAAAAATGTTAAAATTAAAAGTAAGTAACAAAACAGAAAAAACTGAGTAAGAAATGGTTTAGTCAATTTTATTAATAGAAAAGACGAACTCTAAAAAAAAATGAATAGAAATCCTAATCTAAAAAGTAAATGCGAATTTAAAAAATTCATAAATAAGCTACATGATCTAATAAAAAAAGTTAAATTCGACTATTATCAGAAAATTATTAATGAAAAGAAAAATGCATCATCAAATTTATTGAGATCTATAAAAGAAGTAACACATGACAATATAAAAAAGCAAGAAATACTGAAAATAAAACCGGAAGATGGATCTACAATAACAGACCAGGAAGAAATGTCCAATATTTTTTGCCACCACTTCACGGAAGTAGGTGCAAAATTAGCTAAAAAAGATTGAGAATAACGATAACACATTTCTACCTACAGTAGATTTTATACTCAATTCTATATTTCTCACTAATACCGACAAAGGTGAAGTAATAAAAGAAATTCTGTCATTAAAAAATATAAAGACCCCTGGTTTAGACAACCTAAGATCAGAAACTCTTAAACATATTGCTAATGAAATTGCATCATCATTAGGATATTTGATAAATAGATCATTTCAAATCGGAGAATGTCCATCAGCCTTTAAGGCGGCAGTAATTAAGCCGTTATTTAAAGGGAGATAAGAAGCACATGACTAACTACCGACCCACTTCTTTAATCTCAAACCTTGCAAAAGTTTTTGAAAAATATTTAAAAAAAAAGGATTGAAAGTTATTTAAGCAAACGTAACAGTTTATCAAATAAACAATTTGGATTTAGAGAAAAAAGGTCCACGCAGGATGCAATTGCTCATGTAACATCAAAAATAAATAAATATACAGGGTGGGCCATTAATAATAGACCATAGATTCGTTCTTTTCAAAATTCAAATTATTTTTTCGTTTTTTTTTTGAAATAACTCAACAGCCTCTTGACTGATCTTCACCAAATTTGAAACAGGAACTTTTTTGTTCTAAGAAACAATAATTTATGTATTACATCACGTTAGATCATAGAAGGCGCCGCAGAACCTGCATCTGATGATGAACTTTTTTCATATTTTTTTCGATAAAACGTTGTGGTACTTCTAACCAGCAAATCTGATGAGGGCGTCATTTCCACGCATAAAGTACATTTGGTAGAACTTGATAACTCCAACCGTTTTCGAGGAAAGTGCCGTTAAACATTTCAATAATTTTCTGAAAGACAAATTCAAATTTAATGAAGCAAAGTGTATTTATTGAAAAGTGTGCTTTGGTTACGTTTTAGTTCTGTCATTTACGTCATTTAATAATTTTATTTTGTTCTTGTGTTCCTCGAGCTAATTTTGTGGGTGGTAGAGGGGGTAGCTAATGCCAAAAATTTTTTTTTAGACGTTTCGGTCTGGTATACACACTAAATCACATTTTAATTTTTTTACCCCCTTTAATAATAGGGTGGGGGTGACAATGGGGTGGTAGAGGGGGTAGCTAATGCAAAAAAAATTTTATTAGACGTTTCAGTCTTGTATATACACCAAATCACAATTTAATTTTTTTTACCCCCTTTAATAATAGGGTGGGAGTGGTAGAGGGGGTAGGTAACGCCAAAAAAATTTTTTTAAACGTTCCATTCTTGTATACATACTAAATTACATTTTAATTTTTTTTAACTCCTTTAATAATAGGGTGGGGGTGGCAATAGGGGTGATAGAGGTGTTAAGATCAAAAAATTTTTTTTAGACGTTTCGTTTTTGTATACACACTAAATCACATTTTCATTTTTTTACCCCTTTTAATAATAGGGTGGGGGTGGCAATGGGGGTCGTAGAGGGGGTAGCTAAATCGAATGTTATTTTTTTTTACTCTCTTTTATAATAGTGTGAAGGTGGAATTGAAGGTGATAGGGGAGGGGGGCGATGCCAAAAAAAATTTTGAGTCCTTAACTTTTCGTACATGCCCTAAATTGTAATTTTATGGACTCTTACTTGTTTGTTTTGTCTATTTACCCTTATTTACACCACTTATTTACCCTAGAATCCTTCAACAGAATTAGATCAAAATATAGTCTAGTTCCAGATCTCATTACAATACATAAGTGTATCAAATTTCAAGTCAATATCTTAAACGGTTCCAGAGTAAACGTGCCCACAAAAAAGTTATAGACAGACAGAGGGGAAATTTTTTTTCGCTCAAATTTAAAATCTCGACATTTCATGACATTTTAAGTCTATTTCAACAAAAAAAATATTTTTTTTTGCGTTACTATACTTCCACTGGACGTGGAAGTAATAAGCATTTTATTTGCCGTTTTAAATACTTCGTGTTACTTCCCACCTGAAATCAGAAAAGTGTAATATACAGGGTGATAGCTGAAGCCCTAACCATTTCCACAAAAATCTCAAAACTAACAGCATAATCTGGTTTGAATACGGACAACCTTTCAAGAGTTGCAAGTCAATCAAGTATTTTTTTATTTTTAATTCAAGCCCTCATTCATGTTCAGTATCTACCTTGTAATACAGTCACGGCGCTGGTTATGTATACGATGGTCGGCCTGACCACAATACACAATTTTTTCTTTTTTCAACTGAGCTGAAGTTAGTGTTAAAATTCTATTCTATCTAAAGCGACATATGATGACTATTTCTTCCTGCTTGTCGGCATTTACCCTAATATTCTACCGGTCATAAAACATCATAGCGCGAGACCTTTAACCCTGATCCCATATCTAAAAGTCGCATCTCTACTAATGGAACTGTAAACGTTTATACATACATTGTGTCCAATTATCCTATACACCAGCTTCCCATTTTATCCCCCAAACAATAATAAAAAAGTTCAATTTTAAGATTTTCTGGGTCGGTATCTATAATAATTAATACATGACGTGTGAAAATTTGTTAATTTTTACCCATACGGTTGAGGAGCTGAAGCAATAGACTAACAGGATTTCGGTGACATAATTTGATATCATTCATTATAAAGAAAATCCCACTAAAACAGTTCTTTGGACGGAAAGTATATATGTATATGACTGTAACTCTCTTGGATACTATTTATAACTAAGATAACCGTGTTTTTAAATTAAACAATTAGATTAGCGAGATGTAGTTGGTAGATGACAGTTTGTACTTCTATTTTACTAGGCAACTAGGCCACATAGGGAAATTCTCTGCCAGGTAATTTCCACCCCAATTTTTTTTCATGAAGGCCATCATTTACATAAATTTTACGGAAAATTTATTTTTCAACCAACATCTGTTAATGAAGCTATAAAATGTTTACGTGCTATTAAATCAAACGTTAAAGCAGTAAAAGTCATTGATTTGAATTATTCATCTTACCCTTATAATCTTGAATGTCCTTTTACAGGCACTCATAATATAGGGAAAATTGCCGTTGTTATCCCAATGCCTATTACTTCAGTCCCTTGAAATTACTATATTTTCACCCTATTATATTCAGAGTATTAGAAAAGTTTGTATTATAAAAGAGCCAGTACTTTAATTACACATACCAACAAATAATAATCATCTTGTTAAATAACCGTGGATAAATTGTGTTATGTAATGATCTAGATACAGTACATAATTGGTCAAGATCCGTTTATAATCTAATTATTGTCGTTTGCACATTAATCTTTGAACTAATCATTTCCTCGCTAAAGATACACAAATTATGTAAAAATCACAAGATGCGCCTTAACAGTACTCAAAACTGTACTAATTTTCTTAATAAATCTCAAAAATAAAAGACAAACAATTTTATACATTAATTTTTTGAAAATCAACGACAAATTTTAAGCAAAACACATACTTTTTCATTTAATTAGTTAGATTTCCACATTATTGCTAAAATAATATTGTTGGAAAATAAGGACGTATATTATTGTTATTGTTGTTCCTAAAAAACGGTTTCAAATGAAAGAGAATGAATTGAATTTTAAAGACGATTAGTTCTCGTAACCCATACCCACTCAACGAGAGCTGTGTGATTTATTTAACGCAATATATGCAAATCGTACGGGTTTAACCTGTTCAACTATTAGTAAAATCGATGGAAAATTTAGGGTACTAGGACACGTTCGGGACAACCCTGGAAGTGGCGAGCCGACTGAAGGAGAATATGAGTTTTATTGGCTGCTCGTGATTATTCCCATTCTAGTCAACTTGTGCTGAATTATAACATAGAAAAGACAATCTCTGTATATCTTCATAGAATTATAGGATGACCTGCCAAAGAAATATTTTTCACACGATGGAATTCTGTAATGAACTTTAGGAAGATGCAGTAAAGAGAGAGATGATGAAAAACACTGTGTATTACAAGGATTAACGTCTATAGGCATCCATAAATCCTGTAGAAAAATTATACACGACCGAGTAATTTCCATGCAGCAAAAAGAGAAATAGATGCAGCATCACAAAAATCAACGAAAAAAATTATGTCGGAATTTAATAATAATAATAAAACGTCTTTATTTAAAGGGCGAAGTTTAGCCAAAGGCTGTTCCTCCACTTAAGCCTGTAATTACAAGTTAAGTATGTAGATACAAATAAAGCGTAAAGTAATATAAAAGACAAAAAAAGAAAATGTGGAAACAGTGGTAATTAGAAAGTAATAATGAGAAAGTAATAATAAGTAGTAACAATAATAATCATATGACACTAATAAGTAACAATGAAAACCGTTTCAGCATTGCGCTGCTAAAAGTGACTTTAAATATTTGCGGAAGGTAAAGATGTTATATTTTTTTACCTCTGAATTAAATGAATTGTACAATTTAACAGCGTTATATGTAAAAGATTTCTGAAATATTGCGGTAGAGTGATGCGGCATGGTGAAATTGTCGATGTGAAGAATATTTAGATCGTGCGTCTGGTTACGAGTAATTAGTTTGTCTCTAAGATAGGCAGGAGAAGACGTGATACAAATTTTATGCATAAAAACTAAGAAATGGAATTTTAATGTACTGCCCATCTATAGCCAATTTAGCTCGGAGAATTTTTCGCTAATGTGATCGAACTTTCTTAAATCAAATATTAGTCGACAACAAGTATTTTGAACTTTCTTGATGCGTTTTTTGTTAACTGTATCCAAAACTTAATATATTATCAAATATAGCGCCAAGGTTTTTCGCCTCTTCTACAAATGGGATTATCATATTATCAACTGCTATTTCCATATGGTTAATTACATAATTATAGCGAAATCTGGAAGATAGTACCATAGCAGAACACTTTTCTATGTTTAATTTCAAATTGTGATTGGTGCCGTAAACGTTTAGGGAATTGAGATCACTATTTATATGTCTTTCAGCTGCGTGTAGATTGTCTACGTTAAAACTATACTTAAGTTGTACATCGTCTGCGTAAGATTGGATTTTCATACATCTAAGGTTGTCGCCAAGATCCATTGCATATAGTATGAACAGAAGTGGTCCTTGAACCGAACCTTGTGGAAGACCAGAAATTTATGTTTGAATTTAAAGAAAAATGTATTTATGGTACGGAAATTATTTTACATAACTACAATGAGATTGAAGCAAAGTGTCACTACATTTTTACTGGTAAGGAAACAATTATTGAATAAGCTGACGAGATGTTTAAGGGCGTATTAGTAGGATCATCGATTTAGTTGCAGCCAAAGAGAAGTACCATCATAAATGTGATGTAAAGTTTTTCACAGAAATGATAGAAAAAAAAGTGTTACACCTGGATATCCTCGCTCAGTTGAAGTAACCTCTGCAATGGAAATAATTTATGAATATGTAGAAAATAGCGACGATTGTCAATTTGCCTTACAAGATCTAATAAATGAAATAAAAGAAAAATATTGTAAAATTATGGAGATGATGTTATAATTACGGTGAATAAGAAGAAAGCTCCTAAAGTTTGCTGTAAAAATGTTGGGCATGCAAATACAAACTGGCATACAGAGAAAAAGTTAAATGAGACTGAAGAAAAAATTAGAATTATTGAAAAGGCTGCTGAAATAATAAAAGCAAATATTGCAAGTATGGTTCATGATAAAACTCTTACCCACATAGCAATAGATTTTTAGATGAGTTTGACAATCTAAATATTGCCTGAAAGTTATTTGTGACATTCTACTAATTTTCTTTCCTATTATTTGGGTTTTCTACCACATGTATTATTATCCTCTTCAAAATCAAATCACCGAATCTACAAAATAATAGAATTATTGGAAAAAAGCCTCTGCGCCCGTGACGTTTACGTCAAAGGAACAGTCAGAGGTTATGTTTTGCAAATAATATAAATCGAAATAAACATGGAAATAATGTATTTTGCTGACGTTTCGGAAAGTAGTCTCTTTCCGTTTTCAAAGCTTTTTTTTTGGAAGAACTCTTCTTTTGCTGTGTATGTCAAATACACAGCTTTAAGATTCTACTTGAAACAGATAATAATGCATGTGGTAGAAAACCCACATAATAGGAAAGAATATTGACAATGTAAATTCCGAAATCTTATTGGAAAACATTATCTTGATAAAGAAAAAATGTAATTTGGAAGACCTTAGGAAAAAATGTACTTGTATAGCCCGATTGCATAGCGTCTGCAGTTAAACCGCGAACATTTCACTCATCTTTACAACTTACCATAGTCTCATTTGTTTTTTAAAAAAGTGGTTAAAAAAATTTAATAGACTCATTGACTTTGTTCCTCTTACAATGATTAAGCATTAGAAACATCGATAATAATGGCACCTCCAGAAGAAATTGGGCCTACAGCGTTTGTGCAATTTGTTTATGATAATTGTGATTTTAAAATAAATAATAATAATAATTAATGGTCTTCCAGATAATTTTTTTTATATTTTAATCAATTATTAATATTTTTTATGTAAAATATAATTATAAGGTATATAATAAAGGTTAACTAATTTTTATGTGTAAACATTTTATTTAATTTCAAAATTAATAAATTTTACTGATATAAGGTTAAATTTCATTTTGACCCACTTCTTCCCACTTGCCTCTAAAGCAGGTTCCATTTGAATCCAGTTTCTTAAAAAGTAAGTATTTCTAAGCATGTTTAAAAAGGTTTCATTAATATTTGAATTTTGTTTATTTCCAAACCTAATTTAACTGTATTATACATGGAACACTTAATTAATCCAATAATAAATGCTGAAAATCCTCATTGGGTGCACCAGAATGTATTACTTGCTATTCTAAAAAATTATCCCAATAGGAACGATTAGCAATCAAATTTATTTTCAGTAAAACTTTTTGATTCAAACTAATTTGGATATGTCAATTTCATCTCTATAAATCAAAAAATTAGGAATCGTGACAAATTCGATTTCTTTTGGGGTTAGAATAATTGACAGCAAATTGCAAGACTGAAATAAAATGTGACTGAACAAATTTCCCTAGAGAATAACACAAAAATTCCCATATACTTAATTTACAGCGTTGTGAATTGTATTCTCCACTTAACTATGCAACTCCTAAGTATTACAACAAAATTCATATTAAGTTACTCTTAAAATCTAAGCGATCCGTAGATATTCTTCGTTAAACACAAAAACGATAATCGGCCGTAAGTAATTTTATTTGTGTCCAAACAAACTCGAATAATACCAAGAACTCATATGATAAAAGCATAATTAAATGTATCCACAAAAAAAATATTCTACTGTAGTATTTTAAATGGTGTACATCAATGCGAAAATATAAATATTTCCGTGATTTCTCGCATAAAAGTAAAGCAGATCCCTGAAGGTACAAAGTTTTATTTATTGGGGGCATCATTCATTGTAAGGAAAATTTGTTGACACATATGTCAAACTTTGAACTGCAGCAATTTTATAAGAATGCCGTGTTGTGTATGATATTTGAAAAAGTCTTGCCACTGTCTCTGCTACAACTCTATGTAGAAATATAATTGTATAATATTTAGGCTATGATGTAATTGAGCATGTATATCAATATAAAATTATAAATCGGGTTTAAATCTTTTCTGTCAGAAATAACTAAAGACGAATACATTTAGCTCAACGGTTTGCAAACAATTAAAAAAGTAGATCAGTTTTGTCCGTAATTTTATAAGGAGGTAATTATTCTCGTTTCTAGTTGTCAGTTTTGTGATTCATTAATTAGGTCAGTATCAACTGACTAGATTTTTTTTACAACTTTCATCTCTCGAGTTTTTGTTCTTTGTATAGATTGAAGATCGCCAACGGCTATCATTTATCGCGCATTGACGGTTTTTCAAAAAGATATTCTCTCACCGCATACTTCAGTGGCGGTTTTAATTTGTTTTTATGACTTCTATAACTAAGTGATAAACTCTCAAATACTTCTTCTCAACTGTAACCGAACCAGGCAGAAATTCACAAACAAACTCTTCGTATTTATTGAAATTATTGGCGTAGGTGAGGTTTTTCTAAAGTGCCTCCAGGGGAAAAATTATATAAGTGGCGTAGCCCAAAAGCTGTCCCCTCCCTAGCACAACGTGCTCTGCGGGCCTGTCCGCTACGCCGCCGGCGCCGCTGAGTTTTATAGGCTCTCATTTGTCTGAACCTTCACCACTGCTAGTATTTTTAACGATAGGAAACAACTAATTATAGCCTGTATATTACTGAAAAATTGGAATTTGAGATTTTTGGAACTATTGACTAATCACAGTAATCATTAGTTAATTACAGTAACAAAAATATTGATAAAAATGCCAACATCTATTAGCAAAATGTGAAGACGCATATTATTTCATTAATAACTTCTCTTTGTTTTATGATAAGGAAACAAAAAAATACTGTTTTCAAGCTTCACTAACAAGTTTTCTTTCCAGTTTCTGAGTTTTTTTGCGAAAACCAATGTTTATTTGTCATTAATTTTAACGTGTCTCGAAAAATTTAAAGTATAGTTTTTACTACGGTAAAATATGTTTTAAACGGTCAATTCTAAATGATGCCAATATGTGCTTTTTAGTAAAGCTTTTGTCGAATAGGTTGCTCGATTTACATCTTTCTTTGTTATGAGACATAGTACTCGATGAGGTCTATTTGATCAATTTGTAAAATTTGTAATATACATATTTTCAGGGCCTACTAAGGTCTCCTAAATGGGTCTAAATTTCGAGATCGACTGTTAGGTAGTTTTTATTGGCAATATGGATAGCACGTTTCACACGCAGTTGCCTCAAATATCTTTATACAATACGATGTGGTACAATATGATACGATACGATATAATACAATAAGTAGTATGAATGTGAAAAGAAATTATTGTTGATATCATCAGCATTATAAAGATTTTCAGGAAGATTTTGTTCAATCTTATCCCTTACTACTCCGTATATTTTCCTTCGATATCTCATATATGCTGGTCCTGGTATGTTTCGAAGTGATAAAATAGGATGGATGGATGGATTTTACACAGTAGTATAGCTGGCTGCAACACCACTGTGTAGAGAATGTTTGGCCTCCGAAAACTAGTTCGATTAGCCACAGAAATTTGTATTTTATCTAAGGTTATTTATTATTTATGATAAAGCAGTCACTAATTCCAATAATGTAGTGTCTTATATCATACAATGCGACCGTATCTCTATGATTATAAATATTTAATTGTCGGTATCTTAAATAATATTGTTTTCTATATATATACATATAGACATGTTGTAAAACCCTTTATAACTTTTTTTATTTTTTTTTATTTTTTTATTTTTTTATTTACTAAATATATACACACCTATGCCAAGTGATAAAATAAAAGTAGAACATTTATTACTTCTAGTCAACACGAACAATATCAAATAATACAACAGTCAATACAATATACAATATAAATAAATACTGTATAATCAAATGAGTAGAGGATATTTCATAAAATGAATGTTAGTTGACAAGTGCATGGAATTTAAATTTAATAAAGCCTTCAAAATTTTTGTATCGCCATGTGACATAATAATATAACCCTCTTCACATTTTACATATATTTCATAACGTCGGCGCCGTTTAAAATTCTGGCAGATCTTCATTAATTGTTGGTGTGTAACTTTTCTGCATTCTTGTTGAATTCTTTCTCTTAATTCGTTAACAGATTGTGGTCTTGTTTGATAAGCTTTTTCTTTTAAACTTCTCCATAAAAAAAATCTAAAGGTTAGATCTGATGAACCTGGGGACCAATGAGTAGGAGGGCTGTTTCGTCCACCCTATTTTCTGAAACTTGTCATTAACGTACTACAATCGAATAATATGAAAAAGTATCGAAGACTAACTTCGATACAATACAATACAATACAATACAATACAATACAATACAATACAATACAATACAATACAATACAATACAATACAATACAATACAATACAATACAATACAATACAATACAATACAATACAATACAATACAATACAATACAATACTATAAGTACTATGAACGTGAAATGAAATAATTTTTGATATCATCAGTATTACAAAGGTTTTTCAGGAAGATTTTGTGGAATCTTATCCCTTACTACACCGCATATTTTAGCACGATATCTCATATATACTAGTCCTCCATAAAAGTCTGTTACAAAGTGATAAAATGCAACCATATGTACACTCAACTGTACCTAATGTTGGATTACTCATAAAACGACAAGATCAACCGATAAAAGTTTCATAACAATTAATTTCATTTCACATTGTTTATCTCTTTGGTATCATTTACATTTTTTGAGATAAGAGTTATTTTCTCTTTTACGTAAATATATTTCCTCATTGGTTGGCAACATAAGGTCTTTTGAGATACAATTTAAGTTGGCAGCACTGGAAAGACGTTAGATTTCCGGGGGAAAGATGGTGAAATTTCTTGTCTTTTGCCGGGGCACGTGTGCAAAAGAAGGAAGCTTCTCTTTTCGTTGGGCTCAACCTAGATTAATTTTGAGTATTTTGTGAACCAAAATTCAGTATTTCTTTTGTGCGGAAGCTTGATCAGCCGTAGCATGAATATTGTATTTTCGAGAGGCCTCCTGATTTTTTTGGTACTTTATGAAATTTATGTGTTGCCCTCTACTTATAGGGGTGAGTTTTACTTTTGTGCTTTATTAGGTTGTTCTTGTACTTGTATTGTAAAACTTACAGAGTCTTTGGGGCTTGCTATTTTTTGAATTAATCTATACTACGTTCAAGTCAATTTTTGTCTGCCGATGTATCAGCCAGCATCTAGATGTATGCAATATCATGTACAGCCAGTGGAGCACCAACTATAACAGTCAGGGATATCATAGTATCTTCCTCACTTGGTGTGATAAAGATGACCAGGCCATGTCGTACCGGGGAGACATTCTAGCCATGCTGTAGTTGAGCTCGATCAGTGCTGGAGCAAGTTTTTTTGGAACAAGCTTTTTGCTGGAGCAAGTTATTCATTGGAGCAGGTTTAATCTTCTTTTTTCTTATATTTTGTCATGAATCTTAATTTCATTTAATTACTTAAGTTTGTCATTCACTTAAATACTTTCAACGTCAACCTTACCATAATATATTTTTTAATTTAATTTTAATCTGATCCATGAGACTCATGGCATGAGTAATTTTTTGTATCTTTTTGAAAGTATAAGCCTTGTAAGGCAGAGCATATGGCCATGTAAAGCTACTAGTGATTTAAAATCGTACATAGACGATACTCTTGGATAAACATTATTTCCACGTTAATACGTATTGTTCACTTTTTGTTAATTATTAGCATTTAACTTCATAATTGAACCTCTCTAGCCTGTGTGTACATATTCTAAATAATAAATGTTCTTTTTGTAGAAATTTTGTGTGTAATACTTGCATCGTATCTAATAATATTTGGCTGGTAATTTAATAATAGTAAATCTATCTTGTCTTTTTCAATAAGTAATCATTGATTTTTACAACTTTCAAGTCTTAAGTAAATGTGTTTAAACAATTTTGCCTTCTTGGCTGGGCAAGATTGTAAGCAACCTTTCAACAAAGAAGTGGCGCCCTCTCTTACCTATACTCCGTATTCGCGCCCCCTGCTCTCACATAAAAAACATCTGCCGTACGCAAAAGGAACCATTTCATATAATTGAGGATGAAATCGGTTACACTACATTACAATTGGGAACCTTAATTGTCGTTGAAAGAATAAATTTTGCACTTTCTTCAAAATACTCAAGTAGCTCAAGAGGGGCAGTTGCAAAGCAGTTAGCCCCTCTAGCTTTAATTCTGAGCACACCTAGAGAAGTGGGTTCGAGCTTCATCTACTGCAAAGTAATTTTCAATTATAAATTACCCCCAAGAAATGGTTCGCATCCCACTATAAACAGTAGGGCCCCGTCTCCTCTACTCACACAAGTCTATTCTTAAGAGCGTCATTTAAGTGATCTGGGAGGCGGTTAAAACATTTATTTATTTATTACATCTCAGACTAAAATTAGTCGAACAACGTGTTCCACAATAACAGTGTATTGCGACATTAAACAGCACACGCTATATGTATCGAAGCACAGACTGATACATCACTACATTTAATGTATTTTAATATACGTTATATAGAAGTTTCAATAACACTTTTTGTTCAAATAACATTTGTGATTCTGTTTTATCTAAAATTACTTTTATATCGATTCCACAGAACAAAAGTCTACATGTACAAAATGGATTATAGAATAATGATTTTCACATCGGTTTGGGTTCGTAATGGAGTTCCTACTTTTAATGGAATTTAACAGAATTATTCTTCTAAACTGATAAATTGATACGGATTAAATAATTTCCCATAAATATTATTTGTATGGAAAGAGCAGTCTGACATTTAGTAACAATCAGTTTTACCCGAATTTTACTGAACCTCTTCTCTTGCGAAAAGTAGGACAAGGGGTCGACGACTTTACATCCCTTCCGAAGGAAGGTATATCCACTACACAATTTTGGCCTAAGATTGCATAGCTTCCGCCCATACACTGATATACAAGCCGCTGAAAGGTGTGAAACGAGGACCCACTCTTCATTGTATATGGATTTTCTGAAACTTCTTGATACTGTTTGTGTCAAGAAATACTTTTTTAAAAACTCACCAATTTGGTTAGAGTTAAAAGCTACATTCTGTATATAACTTTTTTGGAAATTCTTGAAATTGAAACACTTTTGATTAAACGAAATGAACAGTATTTGTTTAAGAACTTTAACAAAGTTTAGAAGGAATTTTAAAACTAATTATTCACTTTAACAAAGTTGGGAATAGATAATTATTCGACAACCAGAAATTTGTCCATAAAATATAAAATATTAAGAAGCGAAAAAACAAATGAAAATGGTTAAAAATAGAAAAGTGTAATTTATATCGAAAAAATTCACTGTGTGAAGAAGCGTTTTACTTGACTTAAACAAGGATGCCGTAACAATAACCCGGTTACAGGAAAATAAGCGGAGCCTATAATAATGTCGGGGCAAGAATTCGGGCGATGCACGTCACGAGTGACGTAATTGAAAACATTTTAATGCCAACATAATTTTTAAGTATTAATTACATTAAAAAGAGTAATTCTTGACACCAAATTATTAAGCTTTTTTCAGAAATAAGTACAGTTCAATGTGGCTTCATAATCCTTAGCATTTTTGTCTTATTTTTAGAAATAGAAGTTAATTAAATCGTATTTCGTCGCGAAAGGTTGGTAGTATAAATTTACTAAATTTACAAAAGCACCGATATTTTAAATCGATTTACTGTCGATTTTATTGATTCGAATTGTTTTATTGTTGATTTCATGCTCTGGTGCTTTTAATTAATTGTTGTTTCCTTGTTTTATTTACCATCAATTCTTTTCGGACCTAATATAATTGTATTATTAATGTTATTCTGGTAAATGGAGCAAGATTTATTTGTGTCAAACCAAATTAATGCATTATATTTTTAGGTTACCTGTCATAATGCCGAAGGCATTTGGTAAAGATATCCAGGAATTAATTTGTTCTTTAATAAATTATTTTGATAGAGAACGTGATGCCGGTGGACCACAGTTACCATTAACTGCTGTAAGAGAGGCAAGTATAATTCTAGAAGTTAACTATATCGTAACATAACCAGTAAATTTTAGAGAGTTGCTAATGCTTTAAACATAAGTTTGAGTGCTGTTAGCAACGTTTCCAAAAAAAAAAAAAAAATGCAGACTGGGGAAGCTTTAGGTAGCCCTTAAAGAACTGGACTAACAACAAAGCCTGTATGCGGCATTGATAACTTTGACCAAGCAGCAATTCGAAATGTTATTTATGAAATGTACAGAAACAGTAAGTATTTATTAAAATAACGTATGGAAATATTTATTAAAGTATATTTATTATTGTTTTAGAACAACATATTACCAGACAATTCCTTTCAGAGCTGTTGATTGAACGGGACATTTACAAAGGAAGTTTGAGTAGCTTGGGCAAAATATTGAAAAAAATAGGTTTCAAATTTCTAAAAGATAATCCACGTAGAGAATTAAAGGAACTGCCAAATATTGTTTTCAGCCGCGTCACTTTTTTGCAGAAATATGTAAAAAATATTTCATTGGGGTATCCTCGACAATAAATATGTAAATGTTTTTTCTCTTATCATGAATAGTAAATAACTAAAAAATGTATAATTGTTTAATATCGTAGTAATTTTACTTAATCAGTAGAATTTAATTATAGTTATGATTGTACTATAATATATTATAAAACTCATTGTCCAGTTATTAAATAAAGTTCATTTGAGAAATTATTTATAATCTATTTTTGTTCCAATTAATCGAATTTTGATAGATTTTTGTTGTATGTATTGTGGGCTGCAGACGTTGCAGTTATCACAGGCACAGCATAAAGCTTTATGCTGTGTCACAATTCATCATTTTAATGATACATTTTCAGTTGTGGCAATACAATTTACATGTGATCTGAATTGGGGGTTGCAGCTATTTCAGGTACAGTCGCTTTGATTGACTTCATAATCTTCATATAATTATAGTAATTTTGTCGATCTATGACGTGCATCACCTGAATTCTTACCCCGACTATAGGAAAGCTAACTAGGCAGAAGGCACTGAAATCTTATAGATATACCAGTATTATCACTTATTAGGGTAAAACACTTAAATCGCAAACACGAAGATATGTATAACACTTAATAGATTACTGAAGACTGACTTACTGACAGTTAGGGCTGCAACATTCAATATGTTTTATACGTAGAATTACCCAAAAATTATTCAATAAAATATATATAGGTTCATTTAAAATAACAATGTTGATACCGTTTCCGGTGAAACCGGAAGCACATCTTCGGTCATAGTACAATCAGCTTACCGACCATATTGAACAATATGCCTGCCCGAAGTTTCAATTCGATATCTCCTGTTATAACGAAGTTATAAACGATAATTTATGACACTTAATCTGATAGCGGCGCCTTCGGCAAAACATTGACTGAATAGGGCGCGACCGTGTAACGAAATTTTTTGTTAGGAGTAAACGGTGCATCGCAAAAAATGTTGGAGGGATTTTCATCTATAATTCACCCCCCCCCCTTTTGTCCCCATGATCGGAGCGGCGATTTTCCAATTTTTTTTTCGTCTGGCTTTTACACTCTTTTTGTTATCACGGAAAATTCCTGGGGAGTTTTATGTGACTCACCCTGTATATTTTTAAGATCAACTAATTTTATATTATCCAAGAAAGACTCATAACCATACAATAACCATTCCCTGCGACGTTGTCATCTGTCTCAGCTCAGACTTGCGCTCACGACTGACACAGTGACTAAACTGTTCACTACTACCATATCATTAAAACATTAAAAATGGAGAATAGAACAATTTAAAAATTTAACATTATTTATTATAATACGTGGATTATTTTTTTTTAGATTTCCTTGACAAAGAGCTTAACAAACAACTGCGACAGAGAGCGTATTTTTGTGACCATTAAAAAGCATACAAACCATATTTTATTTTGCATAATTCGTTCTACTTCTCTGCAATAAAATAACATTTCATTGGAAGTTTATTTGAATTCTTCATAGAATTCTGCTGCAAATCAACTTTTATAACATAATAATTTTATAAGTTTTATATATTAAAAGTTTTGTGATAAAAATAAATATTCTTTCGTGGATTAAATGGCTCGGAGGGAAGTGAAGGTTTAATAATTGAATTATAAAATATTGCTGGAAAGGAAATTTGTGCTTAGATAGGGTGGGTAAACATTTTGTAAAATATTTTTCCATGTTCTCTTCTTTCGCTATTAATTAACATTTTCCTTAATGCAGTTATAAGATGTTAATGTATTATAGAGCCACACAAGAAGTAATGGAAATAAAAATGGTCTGGTGTTCAGCTTTCATAGTATTATTTATTTCAGATAAGTATCGTTCTACTCCTTTAAAAACATTCCACTTCTTAAATGACCCAATGATGCTGAACCTTTACTTAATTATTAAATAGTTAGTCTAAAATAGCACTAGATTTCTGTAAGTTTAATAATACTAAATAATACATTCTAATTCTAATTAATAAGAACTTGACGTACTGCTTACTTTAGTCTAACAGCTACCTTTCAGTCCGGAGTTAACTCTTATTTAGAAGTAAATATCACCAATACTCTATTACAATATTTTTAGGATGACCATCCTATGTATCAGTAATAGTATAGAATGCCCGTGAACGTTTTCTAGTTTCTTAGCAATGCCGTCAACTATTTGGTAAATATCATTTTTATCTATCAAATATTAATAATAATAATAATAATAATAATAATAATAATATTTATTTAGTCCAAGACATCGTACAAGGAGTACATAATTTGTATAGGACACGTCAATTACATACATTTAGAATAAACTAGAGTTAAAATACATTTAGAATAGACAATAATTAGAATAGTCGATACATTGAGCACTTAAAATTGTTAAAATAATAATAATATAATAATACAATATTGTTACACAAATCTATGATTAAAATAGTCAGAGAGATTATAGAAGTTTTCTTGTTTGAGCAAATTTAAAACTTGTTTCTTAAATAATTTGATATTTTCAGTGTTCTTTATGTAATCAGGTAACTTATTATATATTTTTATTCCCATATAGGCAGGATTACTTTCAGTTAAATTTCTATTGTGCAGTGGTATAGATAGATCATTGTTTCTCCGGGTATTATAGTCATGAAAAAAACTATTTGAATGAAATAACATGTAGTTATGCTTAACAAATAATAGCGTTTCCAAAATATAAATGTCTGTTATAGTTAATAATCCTAATCGTTTAAATAGTGTTCTGCAAGAAGTCAATCTCGATATTCCCAGTATCGATCGGACTGCTTTTTTTTGTAAGCGAAATACTCTTATTGAATGACACGAATTGCCCCAAAACAAAATTCCATATTTTACTCTACTGTAGAATTGTGCATAATAGTATGACATTAATATCTGGCCACTGCTGAGTTCTTGTAATCTGTATAGCGCATAACACAAAGGTGACAATTTTCTGCAAAGCACATCTATATGTGTTTACCAGCCTAAGTTATTATCTAAATACACTCCCAAAAACCTTGTATTAGATACTTATTGTTCAATAGTTTTGCCCTTTATTCTGACTATGTAACTTTCGTTTATTACATTTGAATTTGGGGTAAAGTTAATGAAGACTGTTTTGTCTTTATTCAGAACTAGTCTGTTGCCGTTGAACCAATTAATAAATTTATCAAGCATAATTTGCACCTGTTTTATAGCCTCAGATCTAATATTATTGTAACATAAGTAACTGTTATCATCCGCGAACATGACAAGGTTACTATCTTGATCAATACTGGGGAGATCATTCACAAACAATAGAAATTATAACGGCCCAATTACAGAACCTTGCGGCACACCGTACTTTATATGTAGTTGTTCCGATTTAGTGCCTTGTATTTCCACTATTTGCCTCCTCTCAGTAAGATATGATTCGATCCATTTGTTTATATTACCCCTGAGTCCATACGCATTTAATTTGCCAAGAAGTAGCTCATGATCAACTAGATCAAACGCCTTACTTAAATCCATGAATAAACCCACTGATTTTTTGTTCTTATCCAAATTTTTGTATAAAATATTTATAAAATCGAAAATGGCTGATTGTGTTGATCTAGATTTTCTAAAGCCATGTTGGGCATTATGTAATATATATATTTCGTAAGAAAATTTGTTATTTTATTAAAAATGATTCTTTCCAATATTTTGGAAATTGTGGATAGTAACGAAACTGGTCTATAATTTTCAACACTTGAAGGCTCACCTTTTTTAAATAGTGGTATAACCCTGGTAGTCTTTAAAATTTTTTGAAAGATTTATTAAATAAGTCAAAGGGGTAACTATATAATTCACGCAGCTTTTTAAGATATTAGCACTTATGTAATCGATTCCTACAGAATTGGAGCATTTCAAATCATTAATAATATTAATAACAAATTCTTCATACACAGGGCTAACAAACATAGTGGGAAAATCTTTATCAACTTTAAATTCATAATCAGTTTAAAAAGAGTCCAACATACCAATTTTTGTCTGAGGTACAGCAATAAAATAGTTATTAAAATAGTCAGATTTTTCCTTAGGATCAGTAATTTTTTTGTCGTTCGCTATAATATGGGGTATTCTATTAACATTTTTACTATTTTGGTCACTATTATTTATTATTTTCCAAGCCGCTTTGGACTTATTATCAGCCGTTAAATAATAATTATCATTAAACTGCTTTTTTGCTGCTTTTATAATCTCCCTGTACATGCGCTTATATTTTTTATAGTAAGTGATATCATTTTGGTCATTACTATTTTTCATTGTATTGTATAGTTGCTTCAAATTTTTAGCAGATGTTTTAATGCCCATTGTCACCCACTTTTTTATGTTATTTTGATCAGATATAGAAATTTTTTTAATAGGAAAAGCAAGTTCTATATAATATATCCTTTTATCAATGAACAGTTTAAAAGCTTTATCAGTATCACTTGTATTGTAGATATCTGCCCATGTTTCTTTACTTAAGTGTCCCAAGAATATTTCATAATTATTTTTACTAAATGATCTCATATAACGATAACTTGTTTTATTATTTACCTTATTCATATTTTTGACTATTAAAATCTGTCCTGAATGATCAGATATTCCATTATGAGACACATGACAAATGACGTCATTGGTGTTGAGGCTAGAGCAAATATAATCAATACAAGTAGAAGTATTCACTGTTATCCTAGTTGCTTCATTGGCTAGTATATTAATATTATATGATCTAAAGATATCTTTCAGTTCATTTGCAGCAGTAGAGTGAGAGAAATTATCAATATTGAAATCCCCACATACTATTATTGTTGCATTTTTGTCTAAACAAATGACTTTTAAAATATTGTCTAACGCTTTTAAAAAATCGTTTACATTAGAATTGGGTGATCTGTATATACTCAAAATTTTTATTCTTTTGTTAGGAAGTTCAATATCTACTGCACATGCCTCGATAATTTTTTCCTTAGAATATTTGTTTATCTTAGGAATATCTCTTACTTTGTCTTTCAAGTACTGTTTACATAATATAACAACACCTCCATTTTTATTAGCATCTCTACAAAATACACTTGCCAGAAAATGGCCACTTAGTTTCAAGATTTGTGCTTCATGTTCTTTCAAAAAATGTTCCGTAATACATAACACATCAATATCATCAGTCATTAAATTTGTATACAATTCTAGTTGATCTATTTTATTCTTGATACCCTGTACATTTTGATGTATTATAATAAACTTAGAGTTATTTGCATAATCTGTTTGAATTGATTGCTATTCATTTTGAGAGTATGTTTTAATATTTCTTTGCGCCTGATCAATTTTCCTCTGCAGGCATTTACAGTTGTTGTCAAAAATAAAGTGATCAACATCCAATTTTAGTTTAAACTTTTCGTTAGCTATAATACAGTTTGCACATTTAAATGGCTCACTATTACAATTCTCTGAATTATGATCTGGAACCCCACACTTTAGGCATTTTTCCTCACTTTCACAATCACTTGCTTTGTGGTCAAAGTCGCCGCATTTAAAACATCTAAATACTGGAGTACTGGAATACTAATATACTCAAATATTCTGCAGATTGCCCATCCGATACTCAATTTTCCCTGTGTGATTGCTTGCTGAAATGAGAACGGGTCACATTCAATTATGCCCATGAATCGAGTTTTTATTTTTCTAATAACTTTCACTTCAATAAATGCGTCATCAGGTTTGAAAAATCCATTTTGCTTTTTAATACTATCTTTTAGTTCCTCCTTGCTTATTTCATCCTGGATATCAAGAATTTTAATTTGAGGATTTTTTTGTTGTGGTGTTTTAATGTGATAGTTCCTTTTTAATTTCTTTTCAGCTGCAACCTTTATTTTTTCCATCTCCTCTTTGCTTTTACATTTTAGTAGTATACCACCTTCTTTCGTATGTTTCATCTGGGTTATTCCTACTTCGAGTGTTACTGGATTTAAGTTTTTCCGAATAGCCTCATTTGTTTTTACACTTTCCTGTTTCGATTTTGGTTGTATTACTATAACTTCTCCCGCTACTTCAGTATAACTTTTTTTGTTGCCCGTTTTTAAATTTTCGTGCTTTGTATCTGAATTAGCTATCTTCTTCATAAATTCATGTAGTTCTGTTTTAATTTCCTTTTTAAAATCATGCATTTCAGTTTTCATCTCTATACCTGTATTAAGACATGTAATACAAGTATCGCAAAACCATTTCAAGTTTTGATTGTTTTCCATTACCTTGTAAATATCATCAGTTATGTTTGTGCATTCGATGTGAAAATATTGTATGCAGCTGCCTGCATAATGAATGCTTGTCTCATTTCGTTTTAACTTTACTTTACATCTGCCGCAATCCTCGCACATTGTTCGGTTTACTTGTGAATTATGGTGTATGGTATCCTTTAATTTCTCTCCTGGATAAAAGAAATCGTTTTCTAGCTGTATTTATATCTATATAGTTTTTACACTTTTAACGATCGATTTTAACCTAACACTTGAGTCAATTTTAATAATTATTAAATCACAATTAAGGCACCCAATAAAACGATTTTCCAATTCCTCACATCAACTACTTATTCTTCTATTATTTGTTCTTTAGTTTACTTTACTTATATGAATATTAACAACACCTATATGCACATGCCAGATTAACAACCGTTCACACCAGATATAAGATATAGCGCAAACGGACAGACGGACAAACAGATAGAAAGACAGAGTAACGGACTTCAAGATCTTAAGTTTCTTAATTTCTATATTTAGAAAGAAAGAAGAAAAGAAGAAGAAATCCTTGAGAGTGATTATTTGACGATTACAATATTTCTTTTCTATTAGCGATAGAAGTAAAAATTTAGGCAGAAAATAACATATTGACTTAGTCGTAAGTTTTTCTATATTTGCCCCATTTTTCTTCCGCCTTTTTAGGAACGCTAACAAATGTTTTAATAGGTATTTTCACTATGTTTTCACACTCAGGAGAAATTCAATATTAATAATTCTTTTGTTGTGGTTTTAGTGTTGTATCAGTAGGATATTAAAGGTTTAGCACGATCGTCCTCATTGTTAACAACTATCAATTGAAAAGCGCTGCCCAAGGAATCACTACTTCCACATCGAGATTTTGTATCCAATCTTATGCACACTAAATTCCGATGTAATATTTTATTCCCCATAATAATAGACTGGGGGTGGTAGAGGGGGTGGCTAATGTAAAAAAAAATTTAGAGGCCCTTGGTTCTCGTACACACACTAAATCCCAATTTAATTTTTTACTCCCTTTAATAATAGAGTGAGGATGGCAATGGGGGTGGTAGAGGGGGTAGCTAACGCCAAAAAAATTTTTTGGACGTTTCATTTTTGTATACACACTAAATCACATTTTAATTTTTTTTACCCCCTTCAATAATGGGATGGGGATGGCAATGGGGGTGGTAGAGGGGGTAGCCAACACCAAAAAATCTTTTTTAGACGTTTCGTTCTTGTATACACACTAAATCACATTTTATTTTTTCCTACCCCCTTTAATAATAGGGTGGGGGTGGCAATGGGGTGGTAGAGGGGGTAGCTAATGCAAAAAAAAATTTTTTAGACGTTTCGCTTTTGTACATACACTAAATCACAATTTAGTTTTTTTACTCCCTTTCATAATAGTGTAGGGGTGGTATTGGGGGCGATAGTGGGTGGGGGTGGCTGATGCCAAAAAATTTTTTGAGACCTTAACTTTTCGTACATGCCCTAAATTGCAGTTTTATGGACTCTTACTTGCTTGTTTTGCCTATTTAACAGACGGTATATGTAATGTGAAAAACAGTGGTAATTTTGTTGACAAACATTGAACATTTAACCGAAATGCACTGCTTTACTTGCATATTATGCCAGTCCTCTCACTTTCTAAGGCCGTCTTCTGAAGCGGGTGGATCACCAGTTGTTTAGGGCATAAAAAATGAGATGGATTGGAATTATTGAATTCGATAATTGTAGATGAGTCGTTCACTGAATCTGAGTCTACACACACATTTGATATAGTCGAGGCAAGAATTCAAGCGATGCACGCCACAGATCGATTCTATAAATAAGACAATGCTGCTAAGAATCATGAAGCCCCATTAAACTGTACCTATTTCTGAAAAAAGGTTAATAACTGGGTGTCAAGAATTACTCTTTTTAACGCAATTAATGATTAAAAATTATGTTAGTATTAAAATTTCTTTAATGAGACCACTCGTGATGTGCATCGCTTGAATTCTTGCCTCGACTTTATAGCAGTTTTTTGTGACACAGAACAAAGATTTTTGTTAGAAACTTTAATAAGTCTCAAAGACTTATTTAGACATTTAATTTTAATTTATTTTTAGGATTGAAGTATTTATAATTTGTGTTTACTTCTATATATTCAACCAACTTCTCTGCGAATTTGTTGAATTTAACCAGAAAATCGTTCAGTTTTGCTTTATATAATCTGATTGGTAAAATGTCCTCATATGTTATTTCTAAAACATTTAATACTTTTTTACAAAGCCTCCCTTGTGTAGTATTAATCTTCAGTATCTATATCACGCACGATTTCTCCAGTAGATCAATAAAGCGCTGAAGGTGTTTAACTACGTTGATTATATACCCTGGTAACTATATAGACAATGTTCCCTGCATAAACACCAACAGCTTACTGACGTTGGTATCGGAGCTTTAGGCTGGTTTTACACATATTAAACAAGGCAGTTTTAGTCAAGAATCTTATTGGCCCATACCATACCGCTTTTATTTGTTGCAAAAAAATTTGGCTCGAACAACAAACAAATAATAATAATAATAAATAAAGTTTATTTGCAGATATATGGTTATAATAATTTTACAAAAGAGAGAACGAACAGTTAACACATATCCTACAAAAAAAGGCTAGAAACAACGTGTCCCACACGGAGATTGCTGATCTTAGTTCTAGCCTTATCTAAATATAATAATATATTTACGATAGGTCTGAGTAACATGAATTTACATTGATATACATACATAATAATTAAACTAATTGTTAAAGGGTAAGAAATTGCATATGCGAGACAGGCTTTGACAATAAATAGTTGTTCAAATTCTTATTAATTAGTATTAGTTAAGAGATATGTTGTTATTCGTATTTTAAAGCTAGCAGTAGACAGATGTTTATAGATTGGAGGTAACCTGTTATATAAGCAATAAATATTGTAAGAAAAAGATCTACGGTAAATGACGGTTTTATGAGGAGGTGGTGAGAGTTGACCTCTATGTATTAACATCAAAGTGTGATCATCTGAACGGAATTTTATTTTATTATGCAGGTATGGAGGACTCTCATTAACAATAACATTATGAAAAAGTGTTAGTAAATGGAATTGTCTTCCAGGGGCCATTGTTAGCCAATTTGTTTCTTTAATTTTGTAACATATTCTTTCATATTTTCTTATTCCATATATAAACCTAAGATATGATTTTCGTACTTTTTAAGTTCTATTTGTATACATCTTATCTAGATATGGGTCGCATAAAACATCACAATAACTGAAGTGGGATAGGACTAATGTATCAGTTAATTTAATTTTCGTGGATTTAGGTAATATGTGACGATGTGTATATAATAATTTTAAGTTTAAGTATGCCTTTTGCATGCATTTGGAAATATGTTTCTTAAACCGCAGGTCTACATCAAATTCGACGCCTAGATTTTTTGCGCAATTGGTGGGTATTAATACATTATCATTTACTTTAACATTAATATTACTTTCTACCACGGCTCTATTTTTCCCAAAGGTTAAAACATTAGATTTAGATGGATTTATCTGTAAGTTCTGAAGCGCAGACACTGATGCTAGTTCTTTTAAATCATTGTTTACTTTGGTATTAGCATTATAAATATCCGTGTGTTTAAATCAGTGGCAAATTTGTGTATCATCACCATACATAGTTACAGTACAGCATTACAAATTTTTAAAACAGTGGTGATGTTGCAGGTGTAATTGCAAAATAATAACGGTCCTAAAATGGATCCCTGTGGGACTCCACATATTATATTGCCGTCATTAGATCTGCCCTTCGTAGTTTCCACAAATTGTATAAGATTTTGTAAGTAATCGTTTATCATATTTATTGAATTATCGGAAAAGCCAATGAAATGTAATATGGAATACAGTAACTCATGACTGATTGTATCAAACGCTTTCGAATAATCAATAAGTACCAAAGTAGTTGTTTTACCTTGATCAGTTGCAGTTAGAATATCATCTGATATTTTCAACAATGCAGTCGTGCAACTATGACCATTTCTGAATCCTGACTGGTTTGTGGGTAGAATGTTGTAGTTGTTTAGGTGGTTTCGTATTTGAAAATTCATATTTTTTTCCATGTCGAAAGTAAACTTATGGGACGCAGTTGATTGAAACTATTTGGATCAGCACGTTTAGGTATTACTTTAGCAACTTTCCAAGCACCGGGCAAAATATTATTAGCAAGACAACAGTTTACAATATTGGTAATATAGGGTAATACGCATGGACAACATAGTAATAGCATACCAATATTAATTTGATCTCCACCTGACGCATTTGATTTAATATCTAGTAGACATTTATAAACATTTTCTGTAACCATTTCAAAAGTAAACAACATATCAAAATTAGTTTTTAAATTAGTATTGTAAAAGTATACTAGGTTATTATTTGGAACAAAGTCATTTATACCATGTTGCAGAAAATGACCATTTATATCATTAGGTTCATTTAAGAGATCTGGTAGTTCTGCCTTCTTACTTGACATATACATTCAACTCACCTAATTTTTTACTCAGTAACTTGCCAGAACTATTATTGTTTATTACATATTCTAAGTAATGTTTTTTTTTCGTTGCGAATTGCAATATTTGCTTGATTTCTCAAAGTTTTATAATAAACCCAATGTTCTTTCTCTTTTGATTTCTCATATTTACTGAGAGCCTTATCACGTAGAGAAGTAATTATTTTAATATTATCAGTATACCACGGCGGCTTTTGTTTCTTAATTTTGATATTTTTTTCTGGAGCAACTGTATCAAATATTCTTATTAGTAGGGTATTAAAGTAATTTAGTTTTGCATTAACTTCTTGCATATGTATTTCATTTTCAAATTGTGTTAGTTGTAACAGATTATTTAGTAATTCTAAATTCTGCCGTGAGGATGAAACAACGCAAATTCAATTTAAATTTTTATTAAGATTTTTCATATAGAACTGGAAATGCCCCAACAGTACCTGATACAGATTTTGAAACGACTGCATAAATAAGTTCTGGTTGATCAAATTGATTTAGCACATTAAGGAACATTTTAGTACTAACTTGAAGGTTCTCGCTGTAAATTGGTGTAATAATATTTACAGTGTAAACAGTGTAAACTGATTTCAAATATGTAACTGTGTTCCATACTTTGAAGCAACATATTCTTGTACCTGTAGGCTGAGCAAAGTGGGGGAGAACTTTTCTTAATCCAATATTTGTTTGTTAAAAAAGGTAGAATAGAAGGTTTGTTTCATGATAAACTTTCTACTTAACATTTCTCTTCTAATCGAAAGAGGAGGTTCCAAGGCTTTTGTATGTAAGGCATTAATTGGAGTGGATTTTATTGTACCAAGATAGATTCTAAGCGCCTCACGCTGTATCATGTCTATACATTTTAATGAAGATGTACTTGCTGTTCCATACATTGTACAACCATAATCGATTATAGATCTTATGTAACATTTATCGTAACAGGTGATTTTAATGTGCATTTTCAAACTAATAATAATGATGTCTCGTTAGTGAATAATACACTCAATTCGTATAACTTACATTTTTTGAATACAGATGAAACTAGAAATAGTAACTGACTTGATAACATATTTGTGAATTCCGATTCTAATATGTACAGGATTAAAACAATTAATACAGGTCTATCAGACCATCTTGGCTTAGTGTTGGATTTCAACATAAACAAGGTAAAAAACAAATTTGAAAGAAGAATTTTTAGGCCCAATACAGACAAGGGATTGTTTGATTTACATAGACATTTGTCTGCTGTAAATTGGACGATTATTAGAGACGCGAATGTCACCTTAATTAAAAAATTGCAATACTTCTTTCAGTCCATAATGCAAGCTGTAGAAAACAGTTTTCCTGAAAAATCGAAACTACTAAATAAAGTATCCACTCACAAACTAAACTGGTTTAACGATGACCTTAGGCAGAAAAGGGAAAATCTTCACTTGCTAAAAGATATTTATAAAGTTAGTCCATCAGAGCAATTAAGAGTGTTAGTTAAGAATTATATGTATAACTATAGAAATGACTTAGATAAGGCTAAAAGGTTAGCTCACGATAATTTTATTAACAGCGCTAACAATCCCCAAAAGGCTATGTGGAAATTGATAAATAGAAAAAATACCACTGATGTACATAACTCGGATCCTGGTATTCATCCCGATAAGTTCAACGATTACTTTGTAAACATCGCAAATGAGATAATTGAAAGCCTAACACAGTGTGATACAAAGTATAATAGCTTTTTAGACCCATCAACATTTCAAATTCCCACTAATAAATTTCATTTTAGAGAAGTTAGCTATAGCGAAGTTG
This sequence comes from Leptura quadrifasciata, assembly GCA_963675555.1. Taxonomy (NCBI): domain Eukaryota; kingdom Metazoa; phylum Arthropoda; class Insecta; order Coleoptera; family Cerambycidae; genus Leptura; species Leptura quadrifasciata. Next base: position 154,862,931 of record OY776674.1, read on the forward strand.
GTGATATTATATCAAATTTAAAAAAAACAAACAGTAAAGATGCCTACAATATGAATATGAAAATCTTAATTACAATAAAATATTTAATATTAATTCCTCTAACTAAATAGTAGAAATCTAATTAATTCCTACCTAAGCAATCGTTACCAATTCGTTACCAACAAAATGAAAAATCAGCTTTGTTACCTATAAAATAAGGCGTTCCTCAAGGATCTATAATTGGCCCCATATTATTTTTAATATATATTAATGACTTGCCCAGTTCAATGATTGATAGTCATTTTACACTATTTGCTGACGACACCACCATCTCAAATGGTTTTCCTAGTATGATGGAATTATTAGATAACGCAAATTCGCCGCAGTCAAATGCTGAGAAATGGTTCCTGGCAAATCAGTTATGTGTAAATCAGTCTAAAACTGAAAAGATAATATTTAGCCTAAGAAGCGTAAGTGACGAGATCTCCACATTCAGAAATGAAACTAAATTCTTAGGTGTTTTCTTAGATACAAAGTTGTCGTGGGAACCGCAAATAAATTATGTTTGTAACAAAATTTCAAAAAATATATATCTACTACGAAACCTGTCATACAATGTCTCACAAAGAACCCTCTTAACTGCTTATCATGGATTGATACATACCACTATCACTTACGCAATTCTGGCCTAGGGTCATGCGCCATCAGCCAGTTCTGTTTCCTCGCTACAAAGAAGAGCAATTAGGGTGGTTTCTGGTCTCAAGTATAGAGATGACTGCAAAAATACATTTGTACAACTCAAAATCCTCACACTGCCTTGTATTTATATTCTCCATTGCCTAATGCACATTAAAGAAAATGAGAGCAAATATGCAACTCACAGCCAATTACATAATTATGTCACAAGGAAGGGTAATTCAATTTTACCAGACTTTCTCCGACTAACAAAATCCAGGAATAGCATTAACTATTAAGGGATAAAATTTTATAATGTATTACCCTCCCAAAGTAAACAATTGAACGGTAAAAAGTTTAAAGAAACTGTGAAACGTTTTCTTCTCGGAAAAGCGTTTTATTCATTTGATGAATTTTTATGTGCTGATTTTAATCATTTTGTTCTATGTTAATTTTATTTGTGCACATTATTTGTACTTGATTGTTTGTTTTTTGTCCATTTACAATATTATGATACGTGTTATTTTAACTTATAATACTTTAGGTACACCACTTATTTACTTATAATCATTTATACCTATATACCTTGTATAAATACTTGTTGTATATTAGCACCAATAAAATTATTATTATTATTATTATTTATAAAAAAAGTAGTGGTTTTAACATCTGTACCCCACCAAGTCTTTTTAACCCTCGTTGTAACCATTTTTAGAAAATTTGAACCTCTGTTTCATTTTGTAGTGATCGATTCGATGAATGGTTTCCATATTAATTTTCTATCAAAAATTACCCCTAAATATTTCACTTGTAGTTTACAAGAGCAAGTATATACCATGAGTTGGATATTAAAAATATTATATATATTGCGCCGGGTAAAGACACAAAAAACAGATTTATCTTGAGAGATATATGGATTGGAAATGAACCATTTATTTTAGAAACACCAAAATCGAGCAGTTCTACTGCACTATTATAATTTTTATTTTCCACGTGAAGGCAGAAATCATCTGCATAACTTGTATAAACCTTTATTATGTATATATTCGCGCCCTCTAACGACGAAACTATGCGGAATTTGAAAAAAAGTGGAAGCAGAACTTGTAGGAAATTTTATGCTCTCTTGATATTTTTCACTAAAATGTATAGTTTTTCCTGAAAGTAGTGATAAAGGCGAAAAAACGCTAAAATTTATATATGTATACATTTCTCAAAAACAAACCTTTTTTGGAACTTCGGGGGGTGAAAATCATGTTTAATTTTTTGTAATTTGAAGGGACTAATTAGCCTAAAGCGACAGCGGGGTTCATTTTCTGTTAATATTTTATTATCAATATGTAATACTCAATTAATTATGAACGCTTTAAAAATATAAAGAATGTATTAAATTTTTACATGCCTGATTTGTTATATACTGATCTGCAGTGCCTTACAAGTTCATGTCAAAAACATAGCACAAAAATATAAAATGAATCTTACATGTTAGTCGAAACTAGTCTTCAGAAAGCTATCCTTAAACTACTTCGGTGCTTTCTAGCGACATCAAATGTAATTTTGAAGTGAGTTAATGTCCCGGATATAATAGATATAAATTGTTCTATTTTATCCGCATTGATGGGAGCCACGACCTCAACTTGACTTCGCCACATACAGAATGATTATGAGTGATGAAATATATTTTGTTTCCTCAACCTTCTCTTACTTTAAAACTCAACAAACACATTTTTTCTCGTTGCTTGTTACGTCACATTATGTTTTTGATAGCCAGATGGCACTCTTGCGTGTGTTAAAATTGGGTTCACTTTGCGGAAAAAAGTGAATTAGTTTCACTGTTGTTTGCATTTATATGGGGTAGAGTAGACGGACGAACGGTTTACAAATTTATATTTGATTTTGCTAAAAGCATGAATTATCTACCGAAATAAATGGAAGGAAAATTTTTAGAATTTTCTATGAAGACATGAAACACAATCTCCCAATGTGGACACTAGAAGCCGTTCATGTTATCAAAATTAATAGTATAAATAATTATACCGACGGTGTAGGTATTTTTCAACTCATAAATGAAATTAAAATAATTAATGGTTAATAATTTGTGCAGTTAAGTACAGGCGCAATCCATTTGTAAAAATATCACGTTGATTTTAATAAAAGCTGAGATTAGAGAAAGGAAAATGCTGTCGAAATGTGATGGTGTTGTAACGTACTCTTCGAAATTTTACTTTATGTATGTGCGTTTAGTATAAGTTAAATTCAGGCAAACTATTTTTTTTCTTGCTTTCCTTGAAATCGTAATATAAAACCAGAAGTTACCTTTCCTAAATGTCCTAAACTGTCACTGATCAATTATTTCTTTTATTTATTAATTACCACTCTACCATCACTCTAGAGGAACGGTGTTCTCAATTACAGAATTGTATACACATACACTTATAGACAATTATACAATGACAATTTCCTACGACATTGCCCTCTGTCGCAGCTGAGACTCGAACTCAGGAGTGGTACAGCAACTAGACGTGTTGTCTCTCACACAACCTCGTCTAGTCCACCGCTACCAACTAGATGACGCATGAAAAACACCACTAAACATCCATACCCTAGCCAGGATTCGAACCCGGGACTCGATGGTTGCAAGCCTAACACTTAAGGATTGAGTCACTGAGTATTGGTCGACTTACTTGCGCATATTTGCGGATGTACTTGATTGATGAGTGAAATGAGTCAATCAAGAACAGCCGAGACATAAATACTCACTTTACAAGCATGCTATATTTTTTTCAAACGCTGATTATGGATTCAATAAATACTGTTATTTTCGTCATATACTTTTAGTGCCTCTCGTGAGAAGACTTTTACTGCTGCTCAAAATGATGAAAATAGAAGTAAAAGACTTCTACTTCCGTTTAAGTTTACAAAACTCGTTATTAAAGTCATTATGTTCATTCGCCGTTTAAAGAAAATAGTGACATGTAAAATAGTAAGCAGGCGCCATCTAAGCATCGCAAGTATCGTAAAGATACCGAGATGTACCAAATAGTCAAGGGATCCTCGCGTCGTTCGTTACATGCCTACCTTGCACTGACGAGAGCCAACAGCTCGAAGCTGCAGTCTGCAAGTGGTATGGGACGACTGGCACGAGAGCTCCTTTAAGTAGAATCAATCTTTCGGCTGGTGTCTGTTGCAATCGAAGCATTAGCGTTTTGTTGGTAACATGTGGTTATTACACTTAACGCGCCAGGCTTGTAACTTGTAATTCAACACTCGGCGGGGCACATAGCCCTAAGAGTAGCTGTTGGTTGCAGTCTGATTACATTTCTTATAGTAAAGTAAGGATTTTATAGAGGAGCTTGCGACTGAAATATTGTTTTAATATTTCTGCCCTCTAGAAACACACTTGAACTAGATCTTTTATTGTTTTTAAAGATTTTAATACAAAATTGTACCCACCTTAAGTATCTACATAAAATGAAGCGTAGAATCTCACATAATGTTAAAAAGTTATTTCGAATTTATTTTATAATTAAAAAATTAATGTGCAAAGTGAGTGCCAGTCGCCTCTGGGCAAAAACTAGGGCGATCCGTGAATTCTCAGATGACAATTTGTATGACATCAGGGCTTATGTTGTGAATATCTTCGGTTATCCTATTTTTTAAATCTGCAATATTGTCTGGTCTATTAGCATGCACTTTTGATTTTAAATAGCTCCATAAAAGTAATCAAGAGGTGTTAAATCGAGAGACCGAAGTGGCCATTCAGTACGACGTCTTCACCTGTCAGGGAACACTTTGTTTAAATTATTTCTCACTCTATGTAAATAATGTGGTGGAGCTCCTTCTTGTTGTTACCAAATAGAGTTGTCTATTTCATTTGGATAATTAACCTCAGTAAAATGTATTTTTAATGTAGGCACTAAAAAGTTCATCAAACAATTTAGATTAACATCACAGTTAACTGTGTCTTCAAAAAAATAAGGGCTAATAACTCAACTGATTGATTTTACAAATCATTGAAAAAATTTACATTTTCAACATTAATTAATGCTCTAAATTCAAAGAGGGAATCAGAATCCCTTTCCTATTTTAAAAATTGAGGGGAGCATAATTCAGAGCGGGTGAACGCAGGTGTTATTTCTCTTATGCTTTCAAATTTAAAATCAACCTGTTTCAGAATTTCTTATTGAAAGTTCATATAGTTACGCTTAAAATGAATTTATTTCATACATTTGGACTGCACTGTATATACTTGTTTCAGGTCTGCTATAATATAGAAAATTGCCACTTGTTTTTTTTTTCTTCTTTTGGTTTATATAAATGCTGTTAAGCTTAGGAAACACTATAAAAACTATAGTAATTTATTTTATGTTGTTCAGAATAAGGTTTCACTACTTTGTACTTAATAGTACATAATTTCTGTTATTTGGGAAAAATTTTTTGTACCTTCTCCTCTTTTAGTCTTTCTAATATAAAAAGAAATTACTTGGCAGCTCCAACTTTTCACGAAACCAAACTGAAAGCTTTCTTTTCATTCGAGTCATGTAAATTTAACATTAGGTGTGTTTTTAATTATCTCACATTTGTTAAATTTATCTAAATGTTTGCATTAGGGTTAATGTTTATATTCTGGGTTTAAATTAATATTGTTTTATAATCATGTAATAATTTCAAATTTATTAAATTTAATAGAATACTCAGTTTTGGTTTTTTAGGTTTAGTATATTCTCGAGTATTTAATATATAGTTTCTTATTTATTTTCTCCAACTTATTAATTTTTTTTTTCTTAAAGTTTAACTTTAAAATAAAGTTTAACATTTTACATTTAATAAAGAAATTACTCTGCACAGTTTATTAACTTTCACATATAATACATATATTTTAAATTTCACAATTTTTCCTTTTCTATGGTCATGGAATATCTATTTGTCAAGAAATAATAAAGTGGATCATATAACTTAGCAGATATGCCAACGGAAATTTAATTACTTAAGGATATTGCAAGGTGATGTCTTTGCTGCTTTGCTAATAATATAGAAGTAAATCCATCTCCCTGGAACCACATAACTTCAACAGATCCAGGAATAGAGTACTTGTAAGAATCCATAGAAAACCATTCCGTATGGGAATAAAACCCGTAATGTATTTAAAACAACTTGATCTAACTTAAACTAAATTAGTTGTAAATAAATGTTTGCGCAAAATTATCTATAACTTGTTTCTCCCTTATAACGGTCGCAGCCTTCTTTGATCTACATAAAGTTTTTGACACTGTTAGTCATAAAAAGCTGCTCACAAATCTGGAACATTATGGTTTTCCAAATAATACCCTGAAATTAATAAAGAACTATTTAGAAAATAGACAGCAAAGGAGAATATGTCAATGACACAGTGATTCAAGAACTATTGAGTTGGAGGTGCCACAAGGAACAGTTCTATTCATTCTATATATTGATTCTATTTTTGAAATTCCTACATGTGGTCAGATTTTCTCTTATACTGACGATACGGCAGTTATGTACAAAGACATCTCTTGGAATACACTAAAAAATAAAGTTGAAAATGATCTTATATTATTTAAGAACTGGTTTGATAAAAAATACTTACCATAAATAGAAAGAAAACTCAATATCTTCCGTTTGCGATGTACGCAAAAGGATTACCCAAGATCTCATCGAGTATTGGTAATTTATAGCATATCAAAATGGCAAATAACAATGTAAAATACCTGGTAATCTTGGCTCCTCACCTGATGTGGGATGAGCACATCAAATCGGTTACGAATAAAATTAGATGTATAGTATTTAAATTTAAAGAACTTAGAAATTCTTATCATTGTCTCAACTTAGATCTATATACATAGCTCTTGTAGAATCACACTTAAACTATGGCATAACTGCATGGGACGAAGCTCTAAATTGTCACATGCGTAACTGGGAAACTAGGTAATTTTTTTTTAGTACTACTGAGCAAAAACCAATTATATTCATCGGATCTTCTCTCTAAAGAACGTAATGTTGCTGATTAAGGTAATTATTTTTTGCAAAATGTGTTCTTGAAACGTACCTGAAAAATAATACAGCAGTAGCTACCATTTATAAGACCAGGCAAAATTATAAAATACATATGCATTTGCCAAAAATGAATACTACTTCAGCACAACGTTCTTGGATTTTCTTGGGCCCAAGATCTTTAACGAACTCCCAGAATATATAAAATCACTTCAAAAAATACAATTTCAAATTGAGTTAAAAAAATACATAATGTCAGATAGAAAGAAAATTAATATTGAAATTGACTAAAACACTAAAATCTGATATAAGTTGTTAAGGCTCTGATTTATTTTTATTTGTAAATATATTACTTCAACTTATTCTCGTTAAAAGTGAACTGTCCCTCGTATACTTTTTAAAAGTTAAATTAACTACCTTATTATATTGAAAAGGATACATGCATGTGTAACTATTCATATGAAAACAGGCCATTCAAAATTACACTCTTAACTCTACGGAAGAAAACTTTGATCAATGTAAAAAAATATGCGTAAGCACTAAGAGAAGGCTAAAAAACATTGCCAAATAGAGCTGGATAAATTGGTGTTCTAATTTAAATAAAAATACTCTACCCTCTGATTTATGGAAGCAACCCAAGAAAATGCAGCGTATTCCTTCCTCCCAAAAAACAGCTGATGACGACAATTGGATTGACGGTTTTTTTGATACAGTCGCCCCCCATCTGTTAATAGTCTTGACTGTCCTCATAATAAATCTACAGTCAATAATCATTTTCTATGTCTCCCATTTCAACTTCACGAATTAGAAACAGCTCTAAATAATGTAAGAAATTCTTCTGCAGGCTACGATGACATAAAATACCCTATGCTTATGCATCTTCCTAGTAATGCTAAAAAGGCTTTATTGGAACTTTTTAATAGTATATATCTTACAGGCTGCAACATTGCTGACCTTAAAAACGTCATCATCCTACTCATCCTTAAGGCTGGTAAAGGCCCTAACTGTTCTGGCTCATACCGCCCGATTTCTCTTATGTCCTGTATTCTTAAAACTCTTGAACGCATGATCAAGTCAAGATTAGAATGGTGGCCGACGAGTGAAAACCTTCTTCCATTAAATCAGTTTGGCTATAAGAAAGGAGTCGGCACGCTCGACGCAATTTTAACAGTAACTACTGATATCCAAATGAGCTTTCCTCGTAATAACTACCTGAGTTCACTCTTCATAGATTTAAAATGCGCATATGAGTCAGTAAACTTGAATATTTTGGAGGAAAAATTGAGTAATCTCTATCTCATACCTAATGCCATTGCTAAAAATATTGTAAATATGTACTCAAACAGAGCAATATACATTAGAAATAGTAGGAATCAAAGAATAGGGCCAAGATTAGTCAACATTGGAGTTCACAGGGTTCTGTATTGGGACCTCTGCTTTTCAATTTGTATACGGGCGACATCTACAATACAAAAATCGCAAATTTAAATATTATACAGTATGCGGATGACCTTTGCTTTTACACCGAAAATAAAACATGGCAGAATTCACTTGAAACCCTTGAAACCGGTGTATCGTATTTTAAGGAATGGACATTTGAAAATGGCTTTGAACTGTCAACAAAAAAAACAACATTTTGCGTTTTTACAAGACATAACACACATAACCTCTTACAAACTCCTGAAATTCAGTTAGCTGGCTATCATTTCCCGTTTCGTTCTGGGATTAAGTATTTGGTGGTCATACTCGACAAATGCATGAAGGGTATTAACTTTTTAAAATTTGTCACCAAAACCTGCTGGGGATCGGATGTTAAAACGGCACTTTGTTTTTATAAAGCTTATATTAGATCAATACTGGATTACTGTTGTATTTTATATGGCTCAGCTAGCAAAAGCCTGTTGAGTAACTTAGATATCATGCAACGTAAAGCTCTGAAAATATGCCTAGGTGCGATTAAATCCACGCCAAGTGAAGTCCTCCATGTTGAAGCATTTGAGCCACCGCTTCTAATAAGAAGAGAGTTCTTAAGCAATGAATTTCTACTCAAGCTGAATCTCTACAACCCTCCTTTACTAAAAAAAAATTCTGTCCTCAATACTTTTGATCTAACCAACAGCTATTGGATTAAGAAGCCTTCTCCACCTATGTGCCTTTCATTCCGTAACATTAACGAATAGTTTGATAATATTGAAAAAATTACTGTAAATGATATCAATTAGTGGTCTATGTGTTTCAAACCTAGTGTTATCATCTCCGTCTACAACGAAAATTCCATTTTTAGTGAGAAAATGATTCTTAATGTCCTTGACCGGTTTATTAATCTAACATTTATTTACACCGATGCCTCAAAATTCAAAGACGGCAATGAATACAAAGAAATTAAGTTCAAACTTGACATGAACTGCTCTATTTTTACCTTGGAGGCAATTGACATTTACAAAGCTTTAAGCTATATCAAAGAAACAAACTGAAAGGAAATAATAATTCTATCTGACTCTCTTTCGGGTCTCTCAGCTGTTAAATCTACTGACTCCTTTTCATACAAAACGAACCCATATATCTTGAAAATAAAAGATGCCGTCTACAATATCGCACAAACTGGTAAAGTTGTCACATTTGTCTGGGTCAAAGCCCATATAGGCTTAAAACATAATGAACACGTTGGCATTTTGGCCAAAGACGCCGCCATTAATGGTACTCTATTAGACTACAAACTGTGTTTAACGGATTGCTCCAATTTATATAAAGTTCTATTAAGATATAAGTGGATTCACACCTGGGAACAATACGTTTTAAACAGCTCAACGATGTATTGTAAAATACAGCCAACTATCCCGCTACAGTTTACACGTTCCACGGAAATATAAATTATTAGACTAAGATAGTCATGCCTACTTTTCCGCTCATTTGCATAAAATAGGTGTAGTCACATCGCAACTTTGTGATCTTGTGGTGTTATCGGCAATCTTTATCACCTATTCTTCGCTTGCGATGAGTATAAGACAGCTACAGATTCACTTATTAAAAATATCTGTTCATGCTTCAATATGATGGCTCCGTTCAACATTGTTAGTTTACTTGCTATAAGTACTAATAAAATCTATGAATTAATCATTGGTTTTTTGATAGATGTTAATATCACACTATAGGGTAGCTTTGTTTTCCTCTTGTTTTAACTTTATGTTTTTACCTACCCTACCGTGGTCTTTTTTTTGTGATGTCAAACTCAATGTCCTGACAGACCCCTGGATGAGAAGCGTGTTTTCCTGTATTTTCCTTTGTTGCTCATCTTCACTCTTTTTCTCCATTTTGTTTAGGTTAGATAATTTTAACATAGTGTGACTGGTTGCATGGTCTCTGGCCCAAAATCATAAAAAAAAAAACATTTTATTTTTAGTTGTTCATTTCATTTATCATCTATTTTATATGTTTATCTGGTCGCGGTCAGATGGTCCTAAATCATCTTGTGACTATAATTTTTAGTTTATTTACAATATCTAAGTGTTCCATTACTGTATATGTATATTTGTACTAGATTTGTAATAAACTATATTATTATTATTATCTAAGCACTATAGTTTATTCAGTGAGGTCCATAAGTAGCGGTAAAATCTTAAAACGCGTCAATGTTTAATTCTAGAATGATATTTTTTTAGCATAATTATATACCTCCCCCTTCAGCCCCCGTGAAGTGGCTGCTAACTCTTTAAAAAATTTAAATGGAACGAGTTTGCGTGTGATAGCTAATTCAAAAGGGATTTTAATTCTCCGTCTTATATGCTACTGTCGTACATTAAGCATGTTAAAAATATTAGTTTGGAGACGGACTATTTTCCTGGGGTGTTGATAATTGCTGTGTAAATTCTTCAATACCTAAAAAAATAGTCCAACTTGCGTCAATGATATAAGACCAAGAATCTTCTTAGTACTTCAAATAGGGCTGAATAAGTAATAATTAAAAAAAAACCGCTGCCCAAGGAATCACTACTTCCACATCCAGATTTTGTATCCAAGTTTTATACGCGCTAAATCCCAATGTAATCTTTTATTCCCTTTAATCATAGAATAGGGGTGGTAGAGGGGGTGGCTAATGCCAAAAAATGTTTAGAGTCCCTTGGTTCTCGTATACACACTAAATCTCAATTAAATTTTTTACTCCCTATAATAGGGTGGGGGTGGCAACGGTTCCAAAGTAAACGTGCGCACAAAAAAGTTATTGATAGACCGACAGACAGACCGACAGACAGACAGACCGGCAGATCGAGAGACAGAATTTTTTTTTTCGCTCAAATTTAAAATCTCGACGTTTCAAGACAATTTAAGCCTATTTCAACGAAAAAAAAAAAAAATTTCTTTGCATTACTATACATCCATTGGACGTGGAAGTAATAAAGTGTTGGTATGTCTTTATTCGTTAAAGTAATTAATATGACCTTTCACTTAAAAAGGATCGTAACTTAATCTATTTGGGAGTTGAGTTTCAACCTTACATAATGGAAATTGTAAGAGGAAATGGTAATTACGTATTTCTCAGCAATATCTGAGAATTGTCACTAAATGTAGTAGGTAATTCAGACATTAATGATAGGAAGTTATTAATACCGTGTGCTGTTGATATCTATTAGTATCAAATAACTTTACTTACCAAAATTCCAGGTTAAATTAATTTCGCCTGACATACCTCCTTCCATAAGCGTTACTCTAAAATTGCAATAAGCAAAGGCGACCAATGACAATCTATTATATTAATACTATAGAATCGTGTTATTTAATTTGAAATTTGTAATTAGGGCTATATACAAGTTTTTTATTGTAGGTAGTAGAATTAGTAAACTTAGGAAATAATATTTGAAAATATGAAATTTCGGGAAGGGTTTTCATAAAATAATATTAACAATAATAATAATAAATAATAATAGTAACAATTTATTCTCTACTAAATACTTAATTACAAAACACTACTATATAATTAATTTACGAAACACTATGATATCAAGATATGCAATAGTATGGTAGAAAGTAAACGGTGGATCTCACAAAAGGCAGTGTAAGTGGGGATAATTAATTCAATAATACATGCTAATAAAAAAATATATATAAAAAATATATTTATCTTGAGTTAAAATTAAAGTAAGATGTATGGAACAATACCATAGCAATTATAAGAATTGCGGAGAGATTGGCCGTTCTATGGATATGTATACTTGAATTAGTAGATCTTTTTAGGCAATTACGTATGTATTTTTATGGTCCATGAGTTGATGGATATGCAGTCTGGGAGTTTAACGCATCCATTTCTTTAATTTATTTGTAAATACTTTAAGCGAATTTATTTCCTTCATATCAGTAGGAATGCATATAATTTAGGTCCTAGATAAGCTTAACTTCTTCATAAGATACTTTTTTCAGGTTTGGGTATATATGAAGCGTAGTGCCTATATCTCGTATTATATGCCCCCCACCCCCCCAAAACTGCCAATGTCTACAAGCTAATTTTCTATGTGGCTTTGTGACGTCAATTTCGCCACCACAACCAAAAGTTTGGACAGTCTGAGTGACTATCAAAAATCGCCTGTCGGTAACTCTGCAGTCGGCCGCGAGGGGTCGTGGGTTAGGTTCGCAAATAATATGTCATTAAATTGTCAAACAACAAAATAACCTATTATAAATTGTTGGAAGTTTATAGATAAAACTAAAAGTTTGTAAACTTGGGGCGCCAGCTCAAATTAATCGACAGAGGGTTGGAATGGAGAACAAGACAGACAAAATCGGAAGGAAAAAATATGTATGTAAAAAAACTGTACAGTACGGATATCAAGCTCTAATGGATAGCAGTGATTATCAACCCAAAAATGTGTATAAAAACAGGTAAGAAAAAATCAGTTTCGTAAGTCGAACCAGTATATGATAATATAATCTAAATTAAAATAAAAAAAAATTATTTTTTAGGACCGCAAACAGCTGCTGTTTCTGGCTTAGGGTATTATAGGAAATATCCATATATAAGTACAAAAGTACACATAAATACACACATAATGTTATTAAATTCGAAGATTTTAAAATGAAATTTTTTGTTATGGTATGATATATAAAAGATTGAAAGTTTTAAGCTGAAGGCTGACTTGATTTCTTTCTCTGCGACGTGATGTAGCTCATACGTTGGAATAAAAATCAAAATTACTCTATAGAAATTCTTACGCAGTTAACCATGTCAGTACCTCATGCCTCTACGATGGATAAGAAAAACGTTCTGGGCAGCTTCTCAACAAATCGTCCACCATGCGACACCGATTTAGCACAGCGGTCATAATGGCTTCGATCTACAAAACATATATTTACTCAGACCAGGTAGGTAATTTTCAGATGCCAAAAAGCAACGGCAATCAAAAAGAATAACTAGCAGGGCAACTACACAGGGCTTTAACGGTAACAAAAAAACCTTAAAAGTTTTGTACTTGACTGAATATGCTTAAAAATATATATACTTCTAAAATATTAAATACATTTTCAAGCAATGTAAAATATCTTAATTACTTACCTTAGATTTTATTAGGTTTTTTAATTGGAGCAAATTACAAGACCAAGCTTCTGTTCTCTTCAGACGTCTCAATATGTCTGCCCCCTTCTTTGTTCTTTTTGAATAAAAAACCGGAATTTGCGTCAAGACAATTAAAAGATTGGCAATTAAAAATCCCCTAAATGCTAACTTGACATTTGTCATTTTAAAATCAAAACAAACCATCTGGGGTAATTCTTATGGATTTAAAACAACACTAAAGTGTTCAGGTAGCCTATAATATGTTATTTAAATTTAGATTACATTAATTACAAAATAATAACATAAAATTTAGAAATCTGCGATACTTGGATGCGACCCAGAAGATTTAATAACCTTCCATTTACGAAACCGAAAGACGTCAGATGACATATGTACCATATTAGATGTAACGTTACTTACTGTGCCATTAAAATATCCTTTTACATATATCCTTTTATATTTTATCACATTTGACCCGTTACAGCTTCCCCACACTCCCTGAACATCTATCATGTTTATCTTTTTGACGATGTACTTCATGATGAGCAACATAACCTTTGCTTAAACCAAATTGGAAGACAATAACAAAAAGCGCTTTACCATCATCGTAGTCCCCTGCACCTTCTGATCGCATTTACTTCCTAATACAGATTAAAAATTCGTGAATCCGTGTAAAGCTCATTTTTACCCTTGTTTATTTTATTTTAACATACTAAAATTTCTCCTATTAATGTGCATTGATCGTAGAGAATAAAATATAACAAAAACCGCTTTACTGATATCATAACAAAATACATATTAGAAACTTATGAAATCATGTAGAGCTGATTTTTACCCTTATTCATTTTAACAGACTAAGTTTTTTCTATTTTTCCTATTAATATACACTGACTAATATACTCATGAATGTGGGCCAATTAAAAGTATATAAATAGAATTTATTACAAATATAAATAATGCTTTAATCCGGCCAACAAGTACAGGGAAAAAATAGTATTTTTCTATTACATATGGAATGTGTTTTATGCTGCTGCTTTTCTTGCATAATTCAATGGGTATCCGAGGCAGCAAAAAAGTAATCAATTATTTACTTACGTTTGGAATACAGTTTTTATCCAACGAGTCCCATGTTTTGACTATCATTATGTATTTAAAAAATGTATTTCTTAAAATAAAATAAATAAGGGTAAAAATGAGCTTCACACGATTTCATGAATTTTTAATCTATATCATAAAGTAAATGTGGTTAGAAGGTGCAGGGGACTGCGATAAGGGTAAAGCGGTTTTTGTTATTGTCTTCCAGATATGAAGTATATAGTCGAAAAGATAAACGTAGACCACATAGAAAATTAGCTTGTAGTATACTGTCACGACCGCCCTTTTCGGAGGGTTGTAACTAGGGGCCACTTGGCTAGTGAGAGAGGGTGATCGGGTTGTCAAAGTAGACACGAAAGTGCAACAACATGGTTTATTTACCAAAAACAACAATCAGGCCACAACTGTGGCCAACAGGTACAACAAATAACGACAAAACACCAAAAACAACTTGACAATAAAAGGGGGTATTACCAATAATATTCCATATCGTGAGAAGATGTGTTCTCAGGAGTTTTCACCACCCGTACCGAACACGTACTCATCTTGGGATCACTACGATCCCCCTAAGGGATTCTTTCCCGCTTCGGACTGCCGCCCGCGATGAATCCACTCTTATTTATAATTTCTTTACATGCTGGTTTAGCAGGTTACCTATTGAGTACAAGTTTGTATTTATTGTTTATTCTATTAATTGTTTAATCGATTCACTGACTTTTGATAATTTTGACATCTGTTTTCGTTAATTCTCTGCACACAAATTCTTTATCCATATTGACAATGAAACAGAAATCTGAATGTAAAAGGAATTAAACCTTTACACTTACGTAAATGTCTGGTGCAAATGTAAACTCTACCGACGCGACGGTCCCATAAAAATCTGTAAAGCAATATGTGTAACACTTAGAAAACATCTATTTCATGACTTATTCGGCACGTAATCCGACACGACCCTCAATGTGTTTTTGCGATTAAACATTTCCATTTTTTACATCAGATAATTACAAATTTGTTATTTTGGATATTTTTTAAGTTAACACATTCGTATTTTGGTTTTCGGTTGAGCCAAAAATCTGAAATCGAAACTGTACAAATGTGATTAATACCTCGTATTATTTTGAGAGATCTTAAAATTCAAACATGAATAGCAATTCGTAATAAGATGATAAGTTAATGTCAGGTATTTATTTGAAAGATGAACGATAAACAACGCATTTCGCATGTAATCACCAGTGTTAAATGATTATTTTTTTTATATAGAAGAAAAGAAATATCCAGATGGCGCAGACAGCAAGATCTTGCTGTATATGAACCCCGATCTCGTTTCGCTTTCGCATGGGAGAGGGAGAAAATTAGCTGCGAAACCCGACCGGGTTTCTTGATATATTATATGCTCGATAACGATTAAATCGCGTCTGTATTTTTGCTGTCAGGAGTACTTATTATTTGATCTTCTTGTACGTATAGCGCGGCGCCCCGAGTAACAATTTTACCCTCAGATTTGTCGTCCATAAAATAACATTCAAAAAATTTATTAAATAGACAAATTAGTCATTACAGACGGACTCAAGTATTGATTTATCAAAATTTACTTGTATCCTGTAAAATCAGAAACTAGTAAAACTACTTGAACCCTTCAGAACTGTTAGCGCTTTCTCTAAAATCTTTTATCTGCAATTTTGCCGCATTTCTGTGATTACAGTCATCTTCGGGAAGGTCTGCTTTAGGTAAGTTGGTATTTGAATCCTTGAAAACCGCCTGCTTGCCGTTTTAATGGTAGAAATGAGAAACCCGTGGGATAATCTCGCCTCGTTTATTCACCGGCTAAATAATTATTTTGTTTGAATGATGCAGTGTGAAAGTTGTTAGGTATCCCTATGAATTGCATTAAACTTGCGCCAAGCCAAGTTATAGTATAATTTAATTTATGTGTTTTTGTATTGTTCACCAAAATATTAATTGGATTATAAATTTATGAATGGCAACCTTCGTAATTTATCATAAATTCTGTTTGAAACGCCACTAAAATGTTGCTATTTTTACTTTTCCTTAAACATAGTATACCGGGTGTAAATGAATACTATTTTTAAAGATGTCGGATTGAAATTTTGTATAAAAAATGGGAAATAATTTCCAATATTTCTGGAATTACCAGTGAAAATTGTCACTTCTCGTTTCACTTTTTTAAATAGATCACACTACATGTGTCACATTTTTGAAATGCCCCTCACATTTTGGATACATTTATATTACTTTGAGAAACTGTATGAGAATAAAATTTTAACACCAATTTTGATCAGAGGCAACCAAAAGGTGCGTGAAGTACTTGGGGGTTAGATTGGATGAATGACTGACATTCAACACACACATCAACGAGATGATACGGAAGATCTACTCCATGTCCAGGAGTCTGTATCCACTCCTGGTCAGGTGTGGCAGACTTAACCGTCAGCATAAAAATTGATTTACACCATTATGATCAGCATACCGGTGACGACAATGAGAAAACTTTTGGAACATAAATTTATGCACCTCACATTAAAAAACTTTTATTTTTGCTCTAAATTTCTTTAAAAATGTTTGTACTTAAACGGCCCTGGCTAACTCAACAGCAAGGGTGCTGCAGAAAGGGATTAAAGAGAAACAAGCAACGTTAAATTTAATCATATATTACAACAATAAAATGTATGATTCTGAGGCCGTGGAACATAAAAATACATCAATATCAAAAACAAATCAGTTCTTTAAAACATACGGTATTCGAATACGCAGTCCGTCAAAGTCATAGTAAATAACTTAACTAACACATTAAATTTTTACAGTAACAAAAGGTAAGTTATAAACATGAACAAAATTCGGAGCATAACCGGAGTCAAAACTAATTTAGATAATCGGAAATTAACACATAACTTTAATTTACAAAGTCAAAATCTCGAAAGGAAAGTTGGGCGGAACGGATTTTATTTTATGGTAAAAAGCCGAAAACCATTTAGTGAACTTAACAAGTACTCACAGTTTATGTTGCACTATGTCACATGAGGCAATAACTGGCACTGATGAATATCTTCCATATACCTACTCGGAGGGTGTATTGTTCGAAACTTTACAATTTAACCTCTAATTCGATAAGGGTTACATGCACTAGATAAGGGTCAATGCACCAAAAAGTCTTTATTTGACTAATATGGTTTCTAAGGTATACAATTCAACAAAACAGTGCAGTATACGGACTAATACCGTACATTAAGAGAACATAACGTCAAAATCTTGTAATATGGCGTATTTGCTGTTTACACCGTCAATGAATGGCGTCTTTCAGTAACCAAATAAAACCTATCTCTAAACTGGAACTTATGTAGGTAATATCGTCAGACTTTAACATGAAAACGAATCTACAACTAACACAATTTTACACATTACTTCGCGGTAATACACCACTTGCAATCGTCTTTTTTAAACATTTTTAATCGCCGTTACGCCATGCTGCCCTCGGCGTATCCTATCACATCGACATGAATCCGCTCCACGCATCCTGTATCTCTTATCAAAACGAAGTTAAATATCTAAACCAATCAGGATAGAATCCAAAAATGCACCAATCATAGCCTTAGAGTTGAATATGAATACGCAGGCATTGTTTTTGGAGATTTATATATAACATTTTACTAATATTTCGCTAAATTTATACCCGATAAAAATAGACAGATACAATATCAAATTCTGGAAGATACACCTCCGTCAGAGATCTCTATGCACTTTGCCACGATATTATCCTAATTGCGGACTCCATCCAGGAAAATTCACAGAAATTCTATTCTTTCAAACTGGGTACAGTCCGCTAACTCAGAAGATTACAGAAATTATAAACCGTAATGCCCCATTCAGGATAAAACACTCCTCGCAATCGCTCTAGCCAACCTTTCACTTACCACAACTTTCTTTTACTCAATATTCTCTTACCGAACACTTTATATTTTTAATCCTTCCCTATCCCTCTTTCCGCTTCTATTTTTCTTCTTCACAACTAACTGTACCTTTCACTAGATTCAAAACTTATTTTGGACCAGAGCGTTAGAAAATGATAGTTTAGGCAGCTGGGACGCTCTCGCAATGATAGTTCTATCGAACGGGTTTTCGATGGAGTTTTCCCGTATCAACTACTCAAATTAATTTAGTGTTTCGCTTACTTTTACTAGATTGTAGATTGTTTTATGTGGTCGTTTGGCTTCGAACAGCCTTACTTCACTTTGACCTAAAAGATCTTTTGTGATTAACCCTACATCTAGTGGTTATCCCAGGATTCCCAGACTTTTTACAAAGCTTGTGATTTTCCTGGGGGCTAATTTCCCTATGTCGTCCGGCGTTAATTTGACCTGTTCTAGGAATTTTAGCCTAGTGCGGACTAACACCTTGCATTCACAAAATATATGTTCCACAGTTTCAGTTGTAGTATCGCAATATCTGCATTTGTTGTCTACCGTCTTGCCCATATTCTTGAGATGATATCTCAAGGGGCAGTGGCCAGTTAGAAGGCCTGTGATTAGCCTCAATTCGGACTTTTCAAGTTCGAGAAGCCTTGTGGCATTCTTTGTCCAATAAGTTATTTTTCTCCAGTAGGACTTTTTGTGATCCTTTTCCCATTCTTGGATCTCCTCCGCTGTGTCCCTTGGCCAGGCCACAAGACGGTACGGCTCCAATGAATGGTGCTTTAGCTCCTTTTTTGCAAGGCTGTCAGCTAGTTCGTTTCCTTATACTCCCTCATACCCTGGTACCCACATCAAGGTAACCTTGTTGTTTTTGGCCAGTTGCTTCAAGGATTATCTACAGTCCCAGGAAATTTTAGACTCAAAGGTATAGGGCTTTAGAGATTTTAGTGCTACCTGGCTATCTGGTAATATATAGATGTTTGCCTTTCGGATGCCTTTATTTAGGCATTCCTGGACACACAGGTCTATAGCGTAAATTTCTGCCTGGAAGATGGTTGGGGTGTTACTGAGGGCTCGTCTGACGACTTTCAATTATCACGTCAAACGGGCAAAAAATTTCTTGCACACATTATACATGGTAGTTTTAGTTGTTATCTAAAAAATAACATACGTATACATTTTATTAGTTGAAATATAAATATCGTGAGTCACTACCTTGTAATTTATGTGAAACGAATGAGATTTGTGATTATCTACATCGCATGGGCGACTCCTCTTAATATGTTTAACCTCTAATAAATGGGATGCTCTTGAATTTTGATTCATTTTATTATTATCAGTAGAAATCATCTGTTTGGTTACATGTAGTACTACTTTAGGTATACCAAAGAATCAAAGTACTATTTATTTTTTATTTTAATGCTGTAGTTATTGCTATAGTAAATGATGGATGGTTAATGAGACAAATTGCACTGCGTTATAACATTAACAAAAATTTGGTGTGTAACATTTTAAAAACTGGAGAATTAACGGTACGATTAGTAGAAATCCTGGATCAAAGGACAAAGGATATCCTACTTAACAAGAAACTAACTATTAACATTTCGTTATTACACCATATCTATTAATAACTCCTATAAGTCTGTTTGGCATAGAATTAAATAACCTTATACAATAATCATTAGTAATAATATTTTCCCATGCATTATTTACCATTTCCAGTCATTCTTCGGCTTTCCGTGGTCTCAGATTTCGTTTTTGGATACTTCTTACGAGTAGTCCCTATACTTCTTCCACACGGTTAAAATCTGGATTATAATTGGGCCAGTTAAGAACATTGATGTTGTTATCTTGAAACCAGTTAGTTACGGTATGAGCAGTATGGACGGAACAATTGTCTTATTGAAATATGAACTCATTATTAGGAAATAATTGTAACACAGAGGGGAACATAATATTGTCTAAAATCCTAATATATGTTTCACTATTAAATCGTTCCTCAATATGCCACAAAACACAAGGACCACGTGCCGATATCCAAGCCCACATATTGGCGGAAAATCTACCACTTCTATCATTATTAGATATATATTTCTCATTGAATCGAGTATTCGGAGGGCGGTAAACACGAATACGACCGCTGTGTGTTGACTGGAAAGTTTTTTCGTCTGCAAAGATTATACCGTTCCAAAAATTTACATCATGCGCTAAAAATTCAAGCGCAATTTCTACTCGAGCTTCTTCATGTTCAGCTTTAAGTAAGTATTTATGTGCTTCTGCATGACAGCGTAGCTCCGATTCTCTTCCTCGCCGGCGACCAATACTACTCGATCCAGGAAAATTCGTTTCTTCAGAAGCTTGAATAACTGAGTAAAATGGATTTTGTAGTAAAGCATTTACCAATTGCAAATCTTGTTGTTGAGTTGATATCCTTCGTCGTCCTGATCCAGGATTTCTACTAATCGTACCGTTTATTCTCCACTTTCATAAAATGTTACACACCGAATTTTTGTCAATATTATAACGCAGTGCAATTCGTCTCATTGACCAACCATCTTCTGCTTTAGCGATAACTCCAGATTTAACTAAATCGTTTATATGAGGTATATTAGTTTTTTTCACACTTGCGATAAATTATGACAAATCGCTGACAATGCCACAAAAATTAAAGTTAGATGTACACAACTAGATTTTAGCAAAATACCGTTATAAGACTTGTCCTATTTTTTTTTTGCTCACGATCGTACTCTCCAATATTTTAAGTATAGATCTTTTGGTTCGTGCCTATAAAATTAATATAACATTAATAACATATTTCATGGATAATAAATATTACAAAACCTAACTTTGCAAGTTTCTTTCCTAACCCTACGTTTGCTTTAACCTTCTGTCTCTTTTCTTCCATCGCGCATAAAGTAAAAGTTTCCTGGGCCATTTTACATTACAAACTGACGTTTTACGGTTTTAGATAAAAAATCAATGTTTACGAAACTAGGCTGAAGAACAAATATTTAAATCTTTTTAAAAAGGGGGTTACTTTTTAAAAATATTTAATAAATTGCCAGAAAATAAATAATTACATTATTTAGCACTTAAATACGCTTTTTATATTTTTATATATACATTTTAGAATAGCTTAAGCTTCACCTTATTAAACTCCATTCAAAATATTCACAAATTAACGTCGCCCCGTAATTGGAAATATTTTCAGTGACAATTAAACCATTATTTTCATCGTTGAGTATTTTACCTTTAAATCGATTTTACGGATTCATAGACTTATTTTAGTTAGTTAGTTCTAGTTAAATTCTGGACAGGACAAAGCCAACGAAGTCCAAATGAGATATTTTTTAAGCAATTGATTATAGTGAAAGAAGAAACGTAATTCACAAATCTCACGTTCCATGTTATTCTCGAAAATGTTTACCTCCAGACACCAAACTGCCAACAACTTAAAACTGTAATCGCTAGCGAATAACACGTCTGGCAGCTCACCGTATTATTTCTGGTCTTGTGCATACCAAATATGCAGTTGAATTAAATCAGTAATTGAACGAACGCTTCTGCAATCTGAATATTATTCAACGCGTAACACCTCCATAGTGAACAAAAATATGAAGAGTTATAAGCTTACATATCGTGAACTTTGGTAATATAAATAGAGAGATACTTCGAAATGTAATCTTTATGTGGATTACATTTATTTAAAACTGATTTTATTTTATAAAACTTTGAACAGATTTATTACTATGTATGTTGACAATATAAAATTTTAATATTTTGTAGCAACGCTATGTCAATTAACCATACTACTAGTATCGCTCATTGGTATTATGATTTTGGGTACTTTGTGAAAATAATTTAACACAAAACAGTTTCAAAATAAATTATTGCCAATGGTTGGATCGGCTGCTACAAAGAAAAACACAGAAACCAACATATTCTTGAATGAGCTTTATCAATGTACGTATATGGCCGAGTGGGTTAAGGTTAATGATGACACATGACATGTACGCGCATTCTCATAGCGCACAAGCAGCAAATATGCTACTGAAGGCGCACATGGCTCGTGCCACGGCTTATTACGACCAGTGGAAGATTCGGGTGAACGCTGAGAAATCCGAGGCGATAGTCTTTACGCGTCGATTTACTGAGAATAGAATTATTACTCCAATTTTGATCCGGGGAAACCAAATTCCGACCAAAAGATGCGTGAAGTACTTGGGGGTCAGACTGGACCAACGACTGACGTTCAACACGCATATAAATGAGACAGTACGGACGGTCTACTCCCTGTCCAGGAGTCTGTATCCGCTCATGGTCAGGGGTAGCAGACTTAACAGACAGAATAAAAAACTATTGTACACTATGGTAGTCAGACCGTCCATCACATACGCGGCGCCGGTGTGGTGCAGCATACCGGCCACGACAATGAGAAAACTCCAAGTGTTTGAGCACAAATTCATGCGCCTCATTTCAAATTCTGGAAGGTACACCTCCCTCAGAGATCTATACGCACGTTGCAACGACATAACCCCGATAGCGGACTACGACCAACGTATCTCTCAAAACTTCTACTCGTTTAAACTGGACGATAGTCCGCTAACAAGACACATAACACAAATTAGACAGCATAATGCCCCATTTCGGATAAAACACCCCTTACCGTACCAGACGTTACCGATTTTCCGGCAACCTCTGTAGCCAAGTTTCACCAACTATAACTTCCGCTTACCCTATCCACCTTTACTAGTATTTCATAACTTTGTCTATCTTTAAATCTTTCCTGTCCCCCTCTTTAATTCTGTTTGTAACCTTTTTGTCGCGTTTATTTTTTCTCGTTTTCTGTTTGTACATTTTTGTTTCTAAATTCGTTTCCATCAAAATTTCAAATAAACTATAATTTTCTTGGAATCCAAATTTTTAAAGTCACAGTTTAGGCCAGCCTATGCGCAGCCCGATGTTACACACCTCGCGGAAGGCTCCTTGTTTTAATTTGAGGTGCTAGCGTCAACTGCGAAATTAAAAAGTGTTTTGTGTGAGAGTTCTTTAAATATAGTGTAGTTTTTAAGTTTTGTTAAATCTGTTTTTTGGATATATTTTAATTGTATTACCTATTTTTTATTTGTTCATCGTAAAATAGGAGTTTAGGTTTAGTTGTTCTTAATTATTGTTTTCGCCGACCCAGATCTGTCCCGTCCGACCATGCAACCCGCCATCGCGTCAGCGCGGTGGTTGCACGATCGGCCCCGGGGCAGATACTGGCTAGGCAACTGTTCTGTATCATTTAATTCAAATAAATCAATTTTGCTTGCTTGCTTGCTTGCAATCGCTATTAATCACACGGACATCGCACCACCGGGTTCGAATCCTGGCTCTGGCACTGTCGGAGGAAATGGTTGTATGTCCGCGTTTTTTCAATGTGTAACCTCCTCCCGCACAAGCCCTGGCTTCTGGGATTAGGGGTTGTCTAATTTCTGTGTTGTTTATTTATTATGTACTGTGTATTTGCGCAATCTTTAAGCCAACGGCGGTGACTCAATCTCATTCACACACGCTTCTAGCGTCATCCCCAGCACAGTAGCTACATTACTTGTTCAACTATTTCAAGGTAAAACAGAGTGTCAACATATTCCTACACAATACCAGAGTACCTATTAGGTACCTATGTCTTTTAATGACATTTCAAAAATTAAATAAAAAATAAACCAAATTAAAACAGAGTATCTGGTAGGTACGCCGTTTTTCCCTGGTTATTGCGTCTATTCCTGCTGGTTAAAAAGTCTAGTAGTGTCGCTTAAGCTGGTGGCAGCTCTGCAATTGCTTCATGTCAGAACTCTACTACCTGTGGGTCTGTGTCCCATTAACATATATTATATATTAAAGCCTTCTCAATCTATGGCTTACAGAAAAAATAGCAGTTGTTTGTGCAACTGTAAAAGAAAATAAACTAAGCCTAAACCTCAAAGTGACCTGATTGATACAAGAACACATTCAAAGTAATCATCCATCTGTTGCGCATTACCGATATCATAATGCCCCCAATATAAGATATCTACCACTAGAATTGACCTTAAAGTTCATCTTTCAAGACTTGAATTATAGAAATCCCGAAGTGTGTAAGAAAGCATATAGAAAGTTGATAATAGATATGCATATTTCTTTATATATGCCAGAATCTGATATGTGTGAAGATTGCTGGGTACTTAAACTCCAACAAGCAAATGCCAAAGCAAAAAATGTTGACCTCGCTGAGGTGATTAAAAAACAATGGAATTTATATAAAGGAAAAGCGAAGAAAGCTACAGAAAAATATTATTTAGATCCAGAAATTCCTGAACCCCACGAATGTATTTCATGGATTTACGAAAAGCGTTGTTACTTCTCAATATGCCTGCATCAAAAGAAAACTTCACAAGTCGACTTGTAGTATTTAGGGCGCTACCAGATATGGTGCGATCTGATCGCGCGATCCGAACGCTTGGGATCTCGTGTTATAGTTATCACATCTGTACTCAGTATATCCCCTCCAAAAGATTCGAAATTGATTGTGACGATCCCGGTGGAACGCGACCAAAGGACTTCTAACATATGCAAAATATATTTTTAGGCATTAAACACTTGTAAATTGTTGTATATTTCGAATTATAAATTCTAGCATTCTAACATTGACCATTAATATACTCTTAATGAGGAATAAAAGATAAAGTAGAATCTAAAATAATACCTAGGTCTTCTTTCCTAATGCATCGTTCCAAACGAACGTCACCTACTTTGTAATCATGCCTAATCACATTTATTTTTCTTGAGAGCGTCATTGCCTCACATTTCTTGATATTTAAATTTAATTTATTATCTAAACACCATGCACTTAAGGACTCGACATCATTCTGTAAATTATAACAATCTTGCTCATTGTTTATAATTCTTTCAATTTTTTAAACATATGCATAGAGAAAAATATAAGAATCTAGAGATTTCTCAATGTCATTGACAAACATTAAGAACATAAGCGGATCCAAATTGGATCCCTAAGTCACCCACTTGTTGCAGAGTAAGTACTGGATTTAAAGCCTTTATATTAATAATAATAATAATAATAAAAAAGGTCTTTATTATGAAAGGTTCATAAAGGGCGAAGTTTAGTCACAGGACTATTCTTCCACTTAACCCCAAATGCCAGAGATACATTTACGATATTTATATAAAGAATAATAAAAATGACAATAAGATTCTTATTCTAAAGTATTATATTTACAATTGAGAAATATAAAGTGAAGTATCTCTGGCACACACATAACATAAAATATACATAAAGAGGATATTACTAATATGTAGACACTATAAACTAAATAAAAAGAAAAAAAAGAAAAAGAGAAAATGTAAATAACAACAAGTTAATCTAAAAGATGAATAATTATTTTTGCCTAGCAAATAAATATGCCTTAAGCTCTTTTTTAAACTTAACTAGAGAGTAACATTTTGTCGTATCATTCAATATATTGTAGTGTTGTACGGCAGTATATGAGAAGGACCGCTGAAATATAGCAGACGAGTGTTGCGGCATTGTCAACATGTTATTATTTCTGACAGTTCGACCATGTACTTCTTTTCTAGGGACGAGTTTACTTTTGAGATAATCAGAAGTGGAAGTTATAAGAAGACTTTGAACGGAAACTAAAAGATGATACAACCAGGTGCTGTGTATATTCAGCCAATTAAGCTGTTTAAATTTGTCACTGATGTGGTCAAATTTTCTCAAGTCGTGAATGAGCCGGCAACATGTATTCTGCACTTTTTGAATACGATTCCTAGTGCTTTTATCCAAACACGGATAATAAACAATATCACAATAATAAAATATAGGCATGACCATTGTCTCACATAATTTCTTTCTTGATTTGTAATTCAGTATGGATTTGTTTGCATACAAGAGTTTTAAACGTACATAAGATTTTCTAAGTAAATTATTTACATGCTCAATATACCTAAAATTTTTATCAAATATTATGCCAAAATTTTTAGCGCGACTTTCAAATGATTGTTGTTGATCATCAATTTTCAAACGCAGATTTACTTTTAAATATTCATAATGCGATCGAGAACAAAATAGCATAGACTGTTTTATTTGAGTTTAATTTTAGCTTATGCTCTTTACAGTATTGACTAATATTTCCAAGGTCTTCATTTATTTTATCAGCTGCAATGTCATATTTCGTCGGATCAAATCTTAAATAAACTTGTGTGTCATCAGCATATGACTGTATATTACAGTTTTCTACCTTGGTATATAAATCAAATGTGTATACCAGGAACAATAGTGGCCCCAATATGGATCCTTGTGGTACACCGGAAGGGATTGGTTCTGGTTGAGAAATACCTAGATTAGTTCGAACAATTTGATAGCGGTTACTTAAATAACTCTGAAAAAACATCAGTGCCTTATTTTCGAGGCCATAATACTGTAATTTGGCACATAGCAAGTCATGATCAACAGTATCGAAGGCTTTGGAAAAGTCAAGCAAGACCAATGCAGTTGCCAGACCCTGATCCAAACCACCGATAATGTTATCTGAAATATTTAGTAGTGCTGTAGTGGTACTATGTTGTCGCCTAAAACCTGACTGATTTGTTGGGAACATTTTGTATTGGTTAAAAAAATCGTTAAGCTGCAAATAAACCAACTTTTCGAGAATTTTGCTCAGAACTGACAGCAAGCTAATGGGTCTTAAATCATTATAGTCTAATGGAGAGGTAACTTTAGGGATTGGACAGACTACAGCACTTTTCCAGTAATCAGGAAATTTGCCCTGTTCTAAACATAAATTGTGAGTTATGTAAACTAATATCTCAGGCATACATAATTTCAACATTTGTAGGATTTGGATTTTATCTATGCCACAAGCATTGGATTTTAAGTGTAATATGATATCTTTTATTTGTTCAGGACTGACCAGAGTAAATGTGAATTGGGCATTTTCTTTAAATTTTGTTGTTAGATACCTATTTACAACATTATGATCTGCTTTATCGCTGTTATACACCTTAGAAAAATATTCATTTATTTTTGTAAAATTTTGCAAGTTTTCTGGAAGGTTGGGTTTGGATTTAGACAGTATATTCATTACTTTTAGTTTTTTCCATAACTGATTACTGTCATGTTCGTCGGAACAGTTTAGGTATGCAGCTTTTTCTCTTTTGATAGCAGCTGTAGTAAAATTGCGTAACTCTTTGTAGTATTCCCAATTTACCTGAGTTCTGGATTTTTTATACTTGTCACAGGCTTTGTCTCTCTCTTCCATAATATTATTTATTACATTAGTAAGCCAGGGTGCATAAGGCTTATTTATACGTACAGTGCGTATTGGAGCATGAATATCAAACAAACGAATAATATTTTCTGTCAAGAAGTGAACTTTTTCATCTACATTGTTAAGATATAAAATATTTTGCCAGGGTGTAATATTAAGATCTGTCATAAACAATTCATATTCAAAATTTTTAAAATCCCTGAAAGTATAGATTTTTTGTTTAGACCGTTTAATTGCAATATTCATGTTACAAAAAACTAATCTGTGATCTGATATATTATCCGCATTTAG
Source organism: Leptura quadrifasciata (assembly GCA_963675555.1). NCBI lineage: Eukaryota > Metazoa > Arthropoda > Insecta > Coleoptera > Cerambycidae > Leptura > Leptura quadrifasciata. Next base: position 154,890,755 of record OY776674.1, read on the forward strand.
GGTACCACTATTACAAAGCAGTTCCATGTCACTGATAAATATTGGATCTAATAAGGTAGCAGAATGTTGAGTAGTGCGAGTCGGTTCATCCACAACCTGAGAAAAACCGTAACCATCGAAACATTGCGACAAGGGGTTACTCAAATTGAGTAAATTTACGTTCACGTCACCGGTGACAATTGTTTTTTCATATATAGGCACAATTCTTGACAAGATGTTATCAAAAGACCTCAACACAGTCTGCAACATTATTTTGAGGCAGTCGATAGACAATTCCAAATAATAAAGTCATTTTTTTATATTTAATATTTATCCATAGTTGCTCAACAGTACCGGAGTTTTCTATGTCAATATCAACCTCTTCACATTCATATATGGTACGTATATACGCCGCTATACCACCTCCTCTTCCCTCACGATCTTTGCGAATTAATCGATATCCAGGAACATGTAAAATATTATCAGATACATTGACATTTAACCAACTCTCAGACACCGCAAATACATCAAAACAATTTGCTGTAATCAAGTTAGATACATCGCCATAACTAGCTACTAATGATCTTGTATTTAAATTACCTAATTTAAATTTATCTTAAGACACGTTACCCATAATTAATTCTATTTTTTAAACGTAAAATACTATGACAATATGAAGGACAGGTTACATCTAATGCGGAGTGATCAGTTGGTAGATTGCTATTCTTATTTCTTACATTGAAATTACTACAATTTATACATTTTTTGCTATTTGATGCTTTACTACAGTTTTTTAACTCATGATCTTCTGCAAAGTGCGGACACACATTTTTATTATTTCTGCAGTCTTTTTGAAGATGACAGATTTGAGAGCACTTATAGCAACGGGTCACTATCAGGTGAACGTTAACTCTACATTTCTTCCAACCGATAAATAAATAGCCGTTAGATAATATTTGACTCCTTATTTCAGGTGAGACTTCTATGACAATGTTTACTGAAAGTTCCCGCTTGAGTCTCGTAATGAATTTTATATTTTTACCTGTTATGACGCTTGCTAATTCAGGATTATTGCCGGTAATTTCATCTAACAACATTTCATTTGTGGTGATATTTTCCTCTACACCCTGTATGATCAGTCTTGGATTAAACTTTTTAGGTTCACTGATGTTATATTTTGTGCCAAATTTATTTGCGACAACACCCTTTAATTTAGACATAGAATTCTTGTCATTGCAGTTAATAACAATTCCACCTTGTATGAGCCTTGTACTATTTATCAATATTTTTTCAGCAGCGGGATTAACATTCCCTTTGATTTCCTTCATTATATTCTACATAGTTTTTCCTATCTGTTAATAGTGAATAAAATAGCTCAATCAAATTTTCACACAATCCAAATTGTTTAAGTTTTTTTATAATCGTACCATGATGCATTTGATCAAATGTTTTATACGGTGGGGGTGGGTAATGTAGATTTTAAAAGTTAACTAATATAAACAAATTTGTTTATGACCTACTATTTGCTAACAAGACACTTTCAGTGAGCAATTTGACAAAGAAATCGAAGTCTTATATTTGATTGATTTTAACAGTTAACACAAAAATAACGTATAAAATAATATAATACAAGATAAAGTAATGTTTTTTTAGCTCGTCAATTTTTAGAGTTTTAATTTTATTCACATTTATATTATAGGTTAAGATGCATATTATACGTATTGTTTGTATTGAAAGTAACTGTTTAAATAATTGTTTATTTTAGAAACTTTGTTGCTATATGAAGCATTCATAACACATGTAAAAATTAACTTTTACTATGTGAAATGTCCGTTTATTTAAAAGCACATCTATCGAGCAGCAGTGAATTAAGTTAACATTGGTCTATAAATGAAAGACTATTAACAAAGCAATTAAATCATTTTAAGTCGGTCTGCGTAGTGCCAGCCACAACTGAAAAGAAATGAGTCAATATATTAGTCACTGTCCGTAACAAGGCTATTATTCTACTTTTTCCCTAAACACTAGGAAGTTGTAGAGGGTAAAAAACTGTCATTTGTTAAAGAAGGTCACATTTAGGATTAGTTCCTTTCCTTGCGCTTTCATCAATAAAAACCAAATTCTGTTATTCATTGATGACCCAACTCTACCCCGTTTACCTTGCATAAACGTGTACCCACTTTATAAGAGACATAGACTTGGAAAGGTGGGTGATAACACGTCTTGAATACTAAGCAACGACATCGAATCCATCACGCCACCTAGAGGGGCAAATTAAATTAGCTACTAACCCTGCAATGTCATATATCGCATGCCAATTTCCTGCTACTCGCTACTTCCGACCAAACTCGTTTATAATGTGATGTATTACTTGTTTGGATAAACCAGGACTTCATTTAAAGCTATACGGTATACGCACAGTGTATTAATAGACTGAAAAGTTTCAGTTTTGTTTTCATGATAGTGTAACTTCAACGTTTACAGTGCGATGAGTCCATTGGCAATTTCGTATTATCGACCGAGAACTTGGAAGTTCATATTATGTAATTTAATGTATATATAATTAAAACTTTTAGAATTAACTCCAAACAGATACAAAACAGAAAATTTTTTTAAAGTGTAAAACAAATATATTACAAAAAAATAACTAGTTGTACAAGAGAAAAAGTAAACTGAAATTCTTTTCAATTTTGAGAGATTAAGAACAATAAAAAAAATACATACAAAGAAAATCAAGTTTATACAAAAAAAAATTACCAAACGTACTGAAATTTCAGGCTAGGCTGGTTTAGAAACAGGACCTCGGACTACCAAGTCTGGAAGCTTCAGTGGCTGGCAATTTAGTGCTTGATAATTAATTCCAAAATTATGCACATATCATAAAACAAAAAGCATAAATTTAAACAACAATGTTCAAAGTTTAAATAAGGCGAAATATGAAACAAAATTTTAGAAACAAATTTATTTGTCCAATTTTATGAAGCAAAATGGCATTGTACTTTCTACTACTTGCAGTGCTTTACTTCTTCGCCTATTAGAAATGAATTAATAAGTATGTCTATATTCAAATTTCACGGTTCTTTTACATAGTCTATCTTAATAGCTAATTGTGAAACCACGTACTGTTTCATAATGAAAAAATAAATAAATGACCCCCTCCCCCATAATACTTCCAATGTGTAATACTACAAGCTAATTTTCTATGTGGCTTCCCCCGCACCCCCTGAATAAAAGTATATAAATATAATTTATTACAAATAAAAATAATGCTTTAATCCAGTCAACAAGTATAGTGCAAAAAATGTGTAGCGCTAATTTTTTCTACTACATATGGAATTGTTTTGTGCTGCTGCTTTTCTTGCACAATTCAATGGGTATCCCAGCCAGCGAAAAAGGTACCCCTACTACGGTAGTACCACTAGAAATAAAGACAAAATAGAAATTCAAGTAAAGTAATCAATTATTTACCTACGTTTGGAAAATAATAAACATATTGGAAGTGTTGTGGAGGCGAGGTGATATTAATTATCTTGAATAATAATAGGTTTAGGGGTACATTATGGTACACAAACCCAAGCCAAAATTTTATAATATTCAGTAACAAAGTTTGGTGATGCTACCGGTATAAGCGGAAATGACACAAAGGTGAATATATTTTCGTTAAATTCGCCATACTCAAAAACCTCTTTATACAAATTTTCAAACTCGTCAGGTTCTGTGAAACGTCTAATGCCCGCTTTCCGTGAATAATGCTTTATACTATTGTCTATTGTTGATCGAAGGATAACTGAAATCAACATCATCATGATTTGTAATGTATAACCACATATTTGCCAATCTGAAAGGTTATGAGGGTAATAGATAATTACATATCAGAGAGTATCGTTTGTTATGATCTATTCTGCATTTATGTACATTTCCAACTTACAAGCATGTTACATTGCTTAACATGACCACAAATTGAATTAATTAATATATTTCTCCGTCAAATTCAAGGCATGATGCCCTGAACCAAAACCAGAAGCAGAAGCAGAAGCAGATATCATTTGTAACAAAGCTTTGTACATTCGTCTATCTAAATATAGCTCTTGGCTGGTCTAATTAAAATAAGGATATAGATATTTGCTATTCAAATTATATAATTCGTTGCATGCTTATCCTTTGGAATTTCCGGCTCGGATAAATTAATCATCATAGGACATTTTGATCCTAATATTAATTATGTACGTATTCAGAGGTGAATTCGCACCTAGTTTGCGGGATAACATTTTCATATAATTGAATTCTCTGTTTGTGACCATTTTACATGCTGCTTGGCCATTTCAATAGTGGCCTAATAATATAGTTTCCAGCTACAGTGATTCTATTTTCGTTCAATTAAATATGATATTAAGCTGAATTAATGAAGGGAATCATACATTCCACGAATTATAAATGTTGTGGAGATTGCCCACCTGTTTAACAGTCATTTATTATTACACATTATATTGTTTGAAACGTGCACTTCAAAACACTACTTTAAATGCAAAGAGCAAAATAAAATGCTACGAGTTTATTTGTTTCTAAAATAGTCAAATAAAAGGATTTTAATTTAGAACTTGCTGAAATAACTGCCTGTAGTTGCAGACTGTGGCTGGTGACAATTAACATAGGCACTTCAAACAGGTATATGGAAGTTTCAAAAGTGTTATTAAAAGGGAAAGAGTACTTGCCGCACTGTTTTCTTATAAATACCTGTTGTATTATTTATGTTAGAGTTCCTATGCCAGAAGTCTCTAAATGTTGTTGTACGATTGTAAGGATTTCCAGCATTGTGTTGTATTAAAAGCAGAATATTAGTCATAAACCTACTAGTACTTTATTTTCATTATAAGATAAGGAAATTATCAACAGACTTTATTAGAGAATTTTAACCTAATTTAATAATAAGAAGGATTTTTAATTCATTAGTTAGTAATTTAAAATAAGTTGAGTACCTACGTATGAACAGAGATAAATTAGGATCGTCGTATCGAACACATTATTTTTGGTATCCAGGTCAATATCGTAGCTAAGAAAACATAACGGCCTAGCAACCCTCTACTATATAAAGAGATGCACGAGCTTAGTTTGGGGAGAAGAGTCCCCGAGACCCGACCGGGAAACACCTTCTCCTAACCTCAACATTGGTACGCAGGTTTATGATTAATACTTACTGAATGGGATGTTGTCGCAAATTCAGTGGAGAGAAACGACATCACTGAGTATGACAGTCCTCATTTTAAGCTTGTACTATTTGTAGAGTTGAGTGCACGATTTGTAGGGTGCGTCAACGTCAGGTCAATAACCCAATAGGTGGTGGATTTTGTGAGCGACGATTGCTGGATGTTAGGTTGCAATAATTGTAGTTATCTATGGTCGAGAAACGACCGGCTAGTCTTTCAAATATGGGAAATCGACCTCATTCCTGAAGCTACAGTTGTCGCCCTTTATCGTATGCTTGCACTGCACGTGAAGTTGAATCCCAGCTGTTGAGTGTCACCATGCTGAAGATAGAAATATTAGTTGTCAAAGTGACAGGTGTCACAATAATTGTCAAAAGTGACATATCAGATAACTATCAAAGTGACAGGTGTCTCAATAGTTGTCATAATAACTGTCAAAGTGACAGACAGCTGTCAGTATTCAGTCGTCAGAGTCATATGTCACAGTTGATAAACAATTACAAATATATTATTAACGAACGTCATATTCATCGTAATTTGACATCTCCGAATTAAGGGCTGCCTATAAATTCATTTATTATAATAAAGGGTGGTAGTTGCGATAGCAATGGTTCTTGGTAATCTTTTGTAACATTAGGTTTAGTGTGGTAGCGTTTTACGTCTATACATGGACATCATCATTTCATTAAACATAATATTTTTAGTCGCAAACTGCTCTATAAAATCCTTATTTTACTATAAGGAAAGTAACCAGACTGCAACCAACAGCTACTCTCCGGGCTATGTACCCCGCCGAGCGCTGAATTACAAGTTACAAATCTGGCGCGTTAAGTGTAATAATTGCATATTACCATCAAAACGCTAATGCTTCGATTGCAACACTAATGATGGTAATATGCAATTATTACACTTAACGCGCCAGACTTGTAACTTGTAATTCAGCGCTCGGCAGGGCACATAGCCTGGAGAGTATCTGTTGGTTGCAGTCTGGTTACGTTCCTTATAGTAAATGAGGATTTTATAGAGGAGTTTGCGACTAAAAATATTATGTTTAATATTCCGCCCTCTAAAAGCACATTTGAATCATCATTTCATGTTATCATTTGTTTTATCCACACCTTTTATTTTAGCTTAAATTCGCAAGAATTCGCTTTGGAGTAAGTTTTAATTTTGAAAAATACCGAAAAACAGATTAATTTAAACAGATTCATTTGATTACTGGTAGAAATTCATTTTGTTAACTGGATGAGAATTTGAAGAGCGACGAACAGGAGCTGTAGAAGAACTCTCCTAGAGCATCAATCGGGCTATATTTGTTTTCGTTTCGCTACTACCCAAAGTCTTCCGGCTCGCTATCATGCGATTCTTACATGATCTTCCAAGGCCCTGCAAATATGCAAATTTAACAAGAAAATCATGAAATTTACGAATGAGAAACTGTGATGAATCAATTAGACGGTTTTAATCACGTTTTATCAATTTAAGTTTATTTGTTTGCTTGTAATTTAATAGATAGAGAAAAAGCTCTCCGAATAGGTCCGGCTCGATATGAATTTGACTTTTTAGTACGGTACATTTGAGTTGGTTGTGCAAATGTTATTTTCCGAGAAGTTTAAATTAGAATTGAATATTGAATATTATTTACTGAATTTACTATTCAAAGAACTGATGAAACTATATGAACTTTTTTGAAAATCTACATATAATAGAGGAGCAAGCAAATGTTACGCTTTTGGTAAAAGCTTCGAAAAGTGGATTTTAGGAAATAAACTGAAAAGTGACTTGAAATTGTATAAAAACATGATTTGGGAAGTACCTTAAAATTTTAAAATTATATTTTAGGAACTATTATGAAAAGCCACTAATGGTTTGCGTATAAATTTCATGATTTCGGTTTTATCGAACTATAACTTTATTTCTATGTAATTTAGTTACCTAGTCTTATACCGATCACCTATTATTGTCTCCATATCTACAGAAACACTTTCACGCACATTTAAGTCTATGTAGTAATAACGTACCTGGATATGATTTTATATCTTTCTTAGCCTATCTTTACCGCATTTTATAAACGTTTTCTATCGTACTGAAGGGTCGAAGTACAATGCACTTTAAGGCTTAACATAGAATCTATTCTGAACTTCGCCTTTCCCTTCTCCTACATAACACAATGCTTTCATTTTCATTGGCGAAAAGATGCTTCAAAAAGGTGAAACTGTGCTTGATGAAAGATTCTTGATGAATTTAATAGCCGTTAGCAAATATCCAACAAATTCAATCTTGGTGGAGAGAAAAGTTGGAATCAACGGAATGGGGTTGAGACAAAGTGGACAATATCTCAGTTCCCATTTACACCACCAAGTTACCAGCAACAGTTTCCACCCTTCAGCTAGCATCCTGCTTCTGCAAAAAGGATTGCGGAAAACGATGCACTTGTGTTAAGGTTCGATTGCACTGCTCAACAATATGCTTTAGTTGCCATGGGCAAGGATGTTTAAATTCCGAATTTGAAGAACTGTTCGCCGATGAAGAACTCTCTACGCTCTAATAAGTAAAATTGGACATACTTTTAGTGGAAAAGGCTTACAGGCTAAATCACTTTAAAAAACGCACCGAGGGCACAAATAAAAAAACGCATCATTGTGGAAAAAACGAGAAAATAAATAAAAATCACTTGCGTCAACATCTACTAGACATGCATCTTATAGAGAAAATTCCGCTCTATGAATTCATTCTTGAGCATTTTTCTCGTTAAATCAACCGGTTTTGAGATATTCGCTATGAAACTTCGTGTAAGATCGATTTTTTCCTGTGCGTTCCAAACTACCCACCAGTGTGGACGCCGTTACTGCGAAATAGGTAGAGATAAGCTACAAGGTAAATAGCACATTTCACATACAGATTTTAAAGACAAATTTTTATTTCCTATACTTTTTCTCTTCCAACGAACGGTTTACATGATAAAATTGAAAAACCAGTGTTAAGTCCTCGATGGGAGTGGTTTTTTGCTAAAAGGGACTTTCACTTCCTGAATGGGGTCTGAACATTTGGGGTATCTATTTCTAACCCTATCAAAAGTACTCATCTCAAATATTATTTTTTTATAAATTATTTCTTCTATTCAGTGTTTTAATCTAATATGCGTGTACTATGTCTTCTTATTTTTAGTTTGAAGGCTTGAAAAAAATTCTTTCAATTGAACCTATCCGTCGCATCATGCAAGCTTTTAAATCAAAATATTGGTTTATAAATTCTGATCCCAAATTCTGATTAGTAAATATTAAATAAAAGTTTTTTGTTGCATTTTTATATTCAGCATAAGAAATTTTGCATAAGATTTAAAATTTTAAATTTGTTAAGTTAATAAATACGAACAAATCAAAATAGGAACTGTAAAACCGAATTGCGTCGGATTCTAGCCACATTTCTAACTAGTGACTAAACCTTTATTATTTTGTCATAATTTAAAAATAAAAACTGCAATATAGGAAATAGTCTTCCACCACTGATCGAAAAGCTAGGGACATAAATTCCTCGAAGAATTGCTCTTCAGTAACAGAACCTCATAAGCCCTCATTGCAGATGTCCACAAAAGATAATAAATTTCCAACTAGTTCTTTCTCATAGCACTGTACTTGTGGTGAGACAAAACCAATCTTGCCAGGACGTCAGTTTTGGTGGAGACAAAACTGGAAACTTGATCCTCGAATAATGATTTCTCGGGCACGTAGACAAGAATGTTTTTCATAAAAAGTTCCTCTTACATTGCAAAACTTGCTGATGAAGTGTTTTTAAGCAGCTCGAAGTGAACTGAGGCATTATGCGGAAAATACTGTTTAATGGGTAGTAGCAATTAAATTGATTTGAATCGAATTTAACTGAGTTCGAAAATTCTTTAAATCTGTTTGTTTTTAATTGTATTTCTAATACAGTATTATTGTAATAAAATTTAATTAAAATACTACAAAGCTGTGGTGCTCACAAAGCAAACAGTATTTTTTATGAAAAAAACTATGTAGACATCAATCTAATTAAACTGTCTGCTTAAAAGCGTTTGGATATATACTTCTCACATTTTATTTGTGTATACAGAATGTTTCTGAATTGAGTTTACAAGAGAAAATTTTTATTTTTAATTTTACAATTTTAATACAGTGTGTTCTTGAAATCGGAATAACAAATTTATTTATCATTGAAGTGTAATAATTTTTATGCAAGGACAACAATGAATGGAAATCATTAGAACAGTAGAATAAACTGTTCACAATATGTCATGGGAGTTGAAGGTAATCTTTCTAAACAAAAAACTTGTATGGCTGTAGATCTTTTTAATTTTGAATTGTATTTTAAACGTATTCAAGCAAACATATACCTATTTGTGAGATAATTTCCAGCCCTTCATTCGCGATGAGTTTTTTTGATCGCTTGGTATTTCAACCAACTTGTTATAGTCGTATAACAATATTTTTAGTCGCAAACTCCTCTATAAAATCCTTATTTTACTATAAGGAACTTAACCAGACTGCAACCAACAGCTACTTTCCGGGATATGTGCCCCGCCGAGCGCTGAATTACAAGTTACAAGCCTGGCGCGTTAAGTGTAAAAATTGCATATTACCATCAAAACGCTATTGCTTCGATTGCAACAAACACCAGCCGAAAGACTAATCCTACTTAAAGGAGCTCTCGTGCCAGTCGTCACACACCACTTGCAGACTGCAGTTTCGAGTGGTCCAGTGTCTGTTGCAATCGAAAAATAAATAGCCTGACTGGGCTTAGCATAGTTCAAATGTGCTTTTAGGGGGCGGATTATTATAACAATATTTTTAGTCGCAAACTCATCTATAAAATCCTTATTTTACTATAAGGAACGTAACCAGACTGCAACCAACAGCTACTCTTCGGGTTATGTGCCCCGCCGAGCGCTGAATTGCAAGTTACAGGCCTGGCGCGTTAAGTGTAATAATTGCATATTACCATCAAAACGCTATTGCTTCGATTGCAACAGACACTGGACCGCTAGATGGCGCCTGCTGACTATTTTACATGTCGCTAACCCAAAGATACCGAAATATACTAAGTAGTCAAGTGATCCTCGTGTCTGTCGTCACATGCCTACCTTGCACCGACGAGAGCCAACAGCTCGAAACTGCAGTCTGCAAGTGGTGTGTGACGACTGGCACGAGGGCTCCTTTAAGTAGGATCAGTTTTTCGGCTGGTGTTGGTTGTAGTCTGCTTACGTTCCTTATAGTAACATAAGGATTTTATACAGGAGTTTGCGACTAAAAATATTGTTATAATATTCCACCCTCTAAAAGCACATTTGAACTTGTTATATGGCGAGCGTAGGTACGTCTTTACTATGTACATACTTCGGTATGCGATGTAAAGCAACGATAGGCGCAGTTAGTACTTGGATGGGTGACCATTCCAACGGAAACCGCGTCCTCGCCTCACACATCTTCCAGCGGCTTGTATATCAGTTTATACGCGGAAGCTATACAACCTTAGGCGAGGGTTGTATAGGAGATATACCATCCTTCGGAGGGGATGTAAAGCCGTCGGTCCCTTGTCTATTAAATGTTAGGCAAGTAAAAGATCCCTACTCTTCTAAAGGGAAGAGGTTCGGCAAAATTCCTGGTTGGGCGTAGCTCGTCTACAGGCGTCGGTGTTAGGCCTCAGTAGCGGAAATAGGCCGACGTTAAATAAATGTATAAAAAAAAAACTTGTTATAGTCTTGTTATAAGTTGTTCTATTTATACATTTTGAAACCGTGGCTATGATTTGGTACTAAATAAAAAGAAGAATAATTCTAAAACAACTACAAATAAATAAAAGTAATTGATAAATAGCAACCACATAAAAAGAAAAAGAATAACAGAAATGCTCTTAATATGAAAAAGTTAAATACAAACCTTTAGAATAAAATAGATTGTAATATAAAATAATAAAGTCCAATCTAACATCAGATGTAGAGAGCATTCCAAAACTGCATTTGATTACTAAAATGCTGTCTGGCTATCCTCACAAAATTATTAAGAGACATATTATTAACATCTCAATAGTTAGCTCAATTTTTCACCGTTTATAAATTTCACCTATGATTTATTCGGTTGAATTGAAATGTACCTGAAAACTCAAAGTTGTTTATACATCTTCTATTTATTTAAACTCCCTTTGAACAACAGATAATTAACGAGCAAATAATTTCTGACAACAAACAACAACGTGTCATTCCACAGGGAAAAAATTTGTCCACATTACGCAGTTTATAATCGAGCATATAGACTTCCACGCGAAATTGGACGTAATATAATTTATACTGATTCGCCCGAGGGGATTCGGCAGGCTTGACCGCGACATATTACTTTATGAACTTATTTCGATTTAGCAGATCTGATAATAAATTTTCTTGGGAGGTATAAATCTACAGCACGGTGTAATACATAAGTTTCTATGGCTTTAAATTTTCCGAGAAATTGTAATATATTGTCATTTTCGACAAATCATTTTTTATTCCTATAGCTAAATGTAGAAAATATAATATATACTTTTTTACTACAAGTTTAAGATTTTTGATTATCCCGTATAAGTACATAAATAAATAAACTGTTCTATGTTTTAACATTTCCTGTAACTATTGGAAGGTTTTGCTTAAAATATTTCTAGGTTCGATAAATCCATCTGTTCGTCTGGAAAAAAAATATATTTCATGAACCACTGACACGACGATGGAATTTTAAACTATATAACGAAAATCAGAATTTGGATCAACAGTATGTAGATAAAGAGTAGGTGGTTTTTTTTCTTCCGTTTCGTGTTAAATATTAGATTTTGAATGTATAGAAGTTGTCTGCTGAACACCCAAATAACATTTTTCAATAATTATCATGAAGGACGGATATTGTTCTCAATCTTCTGAAGTTTTTCATCAACCTAGTTTTTCAGTATGGGATCAAACTGGGCTACCAATTCTAGCATTCCCAGGAACTTACCTGCCCTTGAAAGTTGGTCAGATAAGGAATAACAGCTTTCATTTATGTGGCCTCTGAAAGGTAGCTTCTGCTTTGAAAGGACTAAGATAATCGAAATTATTATTACAAGAATTTGTCTGCTTGTTTCTGTGATAATTTTTCCATTGGTTATCTAAATAATGGTCCATCGATTTTCTGGAGCAACCTTACGTATAAGCATCCACTGCTGATTTATGACTATGGCTTCTTTTGTGAATCTCAATAATCTTATTTTGCTTTTTGTTAACTTCAACTCCAGATATCTAATACGTATCATGGTTTTTAGAAAACGCCATACATATGGCACAATACATTTGATTATTATTCGAATTATAGCTCAACCATCTCCTCTGAATCGTAGCGCCATCAGATGAAGTTCTGTACAACACTTTTGATGTTTGGAATAATTTAGAAAAATTTATTTGTACTCGGTGAATATTTACAAGGTGAAAGAAGAAAAGCAGAAACGTTACCTGATTGGTTTTCTTTGCTGAAACTGGCAGTCATTTCATTGTCAGATTCGTAGATTTCTCCGTCTTGATCTGGATGTGGAGAAGATTCATAACCAACAGAATAATTTTATCTTGTTCAATTGCAGTTACGGTCAACGGAGCATGGCGAATTAACAACGAACGGAAGCAACGCCAAGGCATATAATTAGTAGGTGAATACAATAACTTTAGTCTTTTAAATCCGTCTGAAGAAGCTGAAAGCATCGTCAATGTATCAAATGCCAAGCCAATTTTGACAGCAACAGAACTCGGAATAAGCTACTTCATTGGCAACGGCGGTGAAATTTTGCTACTACAAAACAACACATTTTTATTGGATTTAAAATCCTTTCCGTAAACTATCTGGAAGAACCGGAAATGGAAACGTCGCCGTTGGTCGGCGATGACAGAAACGTAACGAACCTGATATTTAAACGATTTATAAGCTTCCGTCAACAAGGAACCCTTAATCCAGACTAACAACATTACATATGTTAGTTCAAACTCATCGATATTTCGTCGTGAACCACTACAAGTAAGGTGTTTGAGTAACTTCGAGGAAAAATCCGGCAAGTTTACAAACAAACTCCCCCTACAGTGTACACACAGATTCTCAAATAAGACGGCTGCCTTCCAACTTCGCTTCCGATAAGTTCACCACTGCCTCTTGTCAACTCCATTTCTCGGACACACTGTATATGTAACCCATATCATGGCATGGCAGACGTCCACCAGACGAGAAGTCGTACCACCCCATTAGCTTAGCCTAATATCTCCTAAAAACAATAGAGAAACTTTTAGATCAATATATTAGAAACGAAGTCCTTATAGGAATACCGCTTCAAGCTAAACAATTTGCCTATCAACCTGGCAAATCAACAATAAATGCTCTCCAAGGCATTGAAGAGACATTCACAGCTAAAGTATGCTTTCATAGATATAGACAACACCTCATATGAATTCATACAGCCCTATCACCCTTGCTGTGGTCAATGGTGGTCGATGATCTCTTCCATAAAATGAGTAATTCAGGCTTCAACGTCCAGGGCTATGCAGATGACCTGGTCGTCACTGTGAGAGACAAACATGAGGTCAACCTCGAACCTCATGCAAATTGCCTTAAACATAATATCCAAATACTGCTCGTCAGAGGGGCTCAATGTCAATCCGAGCAAAACAATTATTGTTCCGTTCACTAAAACGAGAAAACTCAATCTTAGAACTCCTATACTGAATGGAATGATGCTAAACTTTTCCAGTGAAGTTAAGTATCTAGGAGTAATCCTGGATCAAACACTTACTTGGAAATCACATCTGGAAAGGACTCTTACTAAAGCAACAGCGGCAGTGCCGTGCCGTAGGCTGTTTGGTAAGACCTAAGACCTGTGGTGACCTACGCATCATGCGTATGGTGGCCAAAAACAGAGAAAAAATAGCACAATGGAAGTTGCAGAAACTTCAACGCCTTGCCTGTTTAGGGACTTCAGGAGTAATGCACTCGTGTCCCACAGCAGCTTTGGAGGCTATGATTGACCTACTTCCCCTGCACATGCATGTAAGAAAGGAGGCAGTAGACAACAAATGGAGATGTTGCGATACTGCAACTGAAACTGCGAAACAAATACTTTTTGAATGCAAGGTGTTAGTCCGTACTAGGCTGAAGTTCCTAGAACAGGCGGAATTAACGCCTGAAGACATAGGAAAATTACCCCCAGGAAAATCACAAGCTTTGTAAAAAGTCTTGGAATCCTGGGTACCAACTAGATATAGGGTAAATCACAAAAGATCTTTTAGGTAGAAGTGAAATAATGCTGCTTGAAGCCAAACGACTTCGTAAAACAATCTGCAATCTACAACCCATATCATAATTATTTTTTTAGTGTTAATATCAGACTTACGACTGACTTAAACCTGGCATGCCATATGTATATTATTATATATATAACATTTCCATTTTCACTGAAAAAACGCAACAAATCAAATATATAATTATATTCTTTCGTACTATTTTATTCTGTTGATGAATTCATGGGCAACTTGATATCAACTTATATATTGTCTATTAGCATGGAGGGTACTCACAGATTCACAATCTTTTAATATTTTTAATCTCGTAATTTTTTTTTCAACTCCTTCTTTTTTAAAACTTTTTATGCATTATTATAGTATCTATGTCGTCAAGTATAGTGAGTATTTTTAAATAATGCATCCCAAGTAATTTTTTAAAATTGTTATTGACTGTAAATATAGTATTCCCTAATTTGCTATAAATAGCAAGCTGGTTTTTGTTAATACATTTGTTTTTCTCATTAATATGTGCCTATGTCAAAATGTTTGTCTTAGTTAACTATGTGTTTAAGTTTACACAACTGAATCATCAGTAATGCTGACTTACTATAAATGTATGATATGTATATTATAATGTAATAAATAAACATCTATCATGGTACATCCGCCCAGGGAATTTCCTTATTTTTCTAGTAAGAATTTGATAGTATACTCCACTATTCGGATACTTCATTTTCTTTTTACTTAGTTATAACATTTTCTGCTTTTTAATCAAATACGAGAATTCACTTACATCCATTGAAGTGGAAGCCATTCTTGCTATTGTACTCAAAATGCATGTCTTAGAATTTTATCCACAGGTTTCTTATACTTTCTCAAAGAATAGAGAACGCTATCAACACTCAACAGTTGAAAATTCTTCATTCAGATATACGCTACTAGGTATTAGCATTATATTTAATCTTTAAAAACTGTTAATAAAAAGAAGGTAAAATCTGATTATCTACTTTAAAAATCAATGTAGCCGTAAAGACAAAGTTACACGATTAGAGATCAGGCCAAGGCTTAAGGGCTTTAAAAGCTTTCTGAAGTGGTTTTATGTCGTATGATTGACTCAGTGTCATTTGGGTTTCATACTTTCACTAGCTATCGTCATGAAAATCAAATATATTAAATGCGCTTGAAAGATTCACTTTTAGGTCGCATTTTATTTGGATTGTAGTAAAGAATATAGTAATAGTGCACCAATGTTTTGATAAGATACATACATAGAGTCAGAAGATTTTTTATATTAGTTATAATAAAAATAAGCTTTATTATCCAATAGACCACAGCACAAAGTATAAACACAATGAAATGGTATAGGACAAGTCAAGACAGAAAAACGGCAATTTTTGAGTGATAAAAATGTCCTTCTTAAAATTTAATTATGGAAGGTAGCTGATTGTAACATTTAATACCTATATAGTTAGGCTTTTTTTCAAAACGATTACTATTATGAGCGGGTATTGCTATTTTGTTACAGACCTATTGCATATGCGACCCGCGATGCACATCTGTGTTTTGTGGGCCACATAATAAGCATCGCACCGGCACGTTAATAACGGAGTTTCTGTTACCGTCCGCGAACTGGGGAGAACGGTCATGTGACTTCCGTCTGTTGTCAAAAGAGAGAAAGACGTTTGGCGGTGTGTACATGGTTGGTGGTTCTTAAAAACTGGTTTTATTCAAGGCATCTTTGTGGATTTTTGAGTTATCAACACCAAGAAAATGTCTTCCGTTTTTTGTGGTTCTGTTGAGCAGAATATTTTGTTGTTGGGAGCGTATTTTAACTGCTGGTGCAGGATTTAAGTGTACAGGTGAGCCTCATTATCGCCATCTTACCAGGTCTCTATCCACGTGTTTCACAAATTTACAAGCTTTCTTTTGGAAGTATCTCGTTGGTTTGAAAGACGAACTCGACCCCATTCATTAAGCTGTAGTCTTCTATAGGAGTTTTGGTAGATTGTTTCCCTCAACAGTAAGAGGTAAATTATATTTCTTTTGTGAGTTATGTCTGATTTAAATTGCTCTCGTGAGGTTTCCACGGACGGGGCTAGAACAAGAGTAGAAAGTTCCACGGCTGGAGAGGCTGTAAATCAACCCCATCGTCCGGTCTATTCTTTTTTTCCCGACGACACCACCTTAAGGCTGCAGTTTTTGCATCGTCGAAGTCTGGGTATCATACCACCCTAGTTAAGTGTGTTGTTTCTTTACCGGGGACCACCTTCAGTGGTTATGCGTGGTTATATATATGTACTTGCTTTTGCATTTTAACTTACTTTTGTATATATTTAAAGATTTTACGTATATAGTATTACTTAAAAGCGGTTCTCTAATCAGACCCATTATGGCCAAATTTATTAAAATTTATCCTCACGTTGTAAACCAAGTGTAACTACACGAGGGGTATACCTCTTTATTTATGCTGTAACTTATTAATCAGAATTAGCCTCATCAATGAACATCGCCAGGTTTCATGTTAGAGAACCAGAAATTATTTGTAAATACTGTAGTATAGTGCATTTCATGTTTAAAGAGAGTGTCATTATTTCGTCTCAACCACTATGAATGGAACCTTCAGTGATTTATGTTAAGTAAGTAAACTAATAATTTATAATAGTTTATGTTAATTATGCTAATGCCCTGAGAGTTCAGAGCTAGAAAAATTTTGTCATAGGCACGTTACATCACTTATCCGGGCTAGGTAGTGTCTGAGATCTGCTACGCCTCAGCAGTCCAAGTGTTTTCTTTCTGTATTATCTGACTACACCTATCAACGCCTAGCATATGTTTTTATTATAATGTAGCAATTTCAGTATTATATCTAGTATTGTAGGTTTTAGCGAAGCGTTTTTCGTTAACAAAGTATGCACAGGATTTATATTTATCTGTACCCTCTAGAAAAGTACTTTCTTGTTTTCTGTCAAAATAAGATATATTGTACCGCCTTAAGCGAATGATGTAATTAATTTAATAATTAGCTATCTGTGGCCGATTAAATCCGTTTCTTTTTTGCAGTTTGTTAGAATAATTATTTTAAATCGATTGTAGGCATTACAATATTTAGTATGCTTTGTTTTTCAATAACTTGGAATGCTCGAATGCTACGAGGAAGATGCGAGGCCTTCCATATCACTATATTCCAGTGTTAACTATGTTTAGACAAAATACGCAAATTTTGTCATATAATCCAGCGCTCGTAAGGGGGAAAAGCTGTTTTGATTTAATTTGTTGAGTCCTTATTTATATAAGGCACTTGCAGATAGGTAGGAATATTATAACTCCTATATTTTATAGTTTTATGCATAATTTTAATTTGTATTAAATTCTATTTATATACTTTTAATTGGCCCACATTTATGAGTATGAGTCATATGTGTATTTATATTTCTTGTAACACGTGCATTGATAAGGGGTCATTGTTGATCTGATCCATGCGCTGAAAGTGTCGTGTTTCAGGCCGACGACGATATGTCCTGGAGCAGGTTCAAAAGTCCTAGCAAACATCTATTTCACAACCCATATCCGGCATGTACCGACACGACACTCAATGTGTTATTGCGATTAAACATTTTCATTTTTTACATCAGATAATTACAAATTTATTATTTTGGATATTTTTAAAGTTAACACAATTCGTATTTTGTCATTTAATTGAACAAAAAATCCGATGTCAAAACCGCACAAAAGTGATTAATACTGCGTATTATTTCAACAGATTTCAAACATCAATAGCAATGCCGTGATAAGATGACAAGTCTTAGACGTTTATGTGAAAGATGAAACAATAAACAACTCATTTCGCATGTAATTATGTTAAATGATTATAATTATTTTTATAAAAGAAAAGAAACGTTCACTTGTATTTATTCATTTATCCACAAAATCCACCGTTTGGATTAAGCGACTTAACTTCCATATCCGTCGATCGACGTCACTTCCATCTAGTACACTTTTATAACCGGAATGACTGATCCCAAAATTCAAACATCAATAGCAATGCCGTAATAAGGTGAGAAGTAAAGACAAGTATTTACTTAAAAGATGAAACGATAAATAACTCATTTCACATGCAATTACCAATGTTAAATGATTATTTTTTTTATAAAAGAAAAGAAATATTCAGATGGCGCAGAAAGCAACATCTTGCTGTATATGAACCACGGCCTCGTTTCTCTTTCGCATGGGAGAGAGAGAGAGAGAGAGAGAGAAATTAGCTGCAAAACCCGACCGGGTTTCTTGATTCAAATTTTATACTACCAGATAAATTAACAAACAAATATCTTGCTCTCTAATTCAAATAAAATGAAAGACAGTGGAGCGGCAATAAAATTAGGTAGTGACAATAACACATACGTTTTTATGTTTATCATTCCTGAAACACATTAGCGGATGCGCTTCAGGGAGTAGCTCGAGAATTTCTATTAGATGGAAACTTAAGCTGATATTTCACAAAAGCTTTTATCGCACATTACATCACACTTATTTTGTTTCCCCATGGTCTTTCAAAGATTCATTAAACCATCCATAAAAAGGATGGAAGTATTTTTGTGGCGATATAAAAAGCAAATAATGTGATCTAAATATAAACATGTTATGTGTACATATATACAAAGTAAATGAACAGGATGTATATGGAAAAAGATATATGTAATAATTTTAAAACCGAATATTTAAGGAAATAAATGTTAAGTAGATGATTCTTTGATCTTGATGCAATTTCTGGTATTTCTGTGGCTCATGGTCTTATATTAATAAAAATAAATCGTAAATGTTAAGTGTAAATAAGAACTTAATTATGAAAGACGATAACTTTAAAATAGACTTCAATAATTTAATTTTGCAACCTAGTGATAATTGCAAAAATTTGGGTATACAGCGTGTGTAAAAAGTATTGAAACATGACGGTCACGTTTTAAAATATTGATTGTATTAAAAAACACTTGGAGAGGTCGATTTTTATTTTCAACTACGCAAATTTTGATGCAATTATTAATTTTTAGTTTTACACTCCCCCATCCCAGGCCAACCCAACTTTTTTTTAGTAATAACCTACCTTTTGAAATACCTCAAAAAAGTATATTAATAGGATATTTAAAAGGGGTAAAGAAAATTGAAATTCATCAATGCGATTTGCTTCCCGAACTTTTAAAGAGAAGAAAATGTTAATAAATAAATAATAATAAATAAATAGCACCACAGAAATTAGATAATCAAATTCCAAATGCCAGAGGCTTGTGCGGAATGGGGTTATACATTGAAAAACGCGGACATACAACCATGTCCTCCGACAGTGTCAGTGCTGGAGTCGGGGCTCCAGGTAGCTCGATACCCGTTCGCTTAATCACGGTTGCCACCTTGTACCTTAACCAACGCTGCTATCGGCTAGGCTAATATACTGTATTATTAAAAAAGAAAAACAAATTATCAAATAAGATGTTAAAACTGAGCTCAGTTAACAGCTGGGCAATGTGAAAGTCGTTGTTCAAAGTGTCGTAAACAGTTTAAAAGCAACTACCGACTACCTTTTTAGTAATTCCAACGTCAATAGTAGTCGGATGCAGTTTTATATTAGTAAATTTGTATACGTATGTACTGACTTCGCCATATTTATTGATTCTATCGAAATCAAGAATAGGTGCCATGTTGGATAAACGTTTGCAAAGATTTTAGAAACACTAAATTTATAGTTTAAAAAATAAAATACGCTAAAAAGCACTTATTTATTCCTTAAATTATATATATGTAATATTTTTTCAAAGTATTTTTGATGTTCCCTACACACGAAAATTCAATTTAAAATTAACGTATTATTCTAAATAGCAACCATAGTTTATGATATATCCATGTTCTAAACAAATGATGGTAGATTAGGTAGACAAAGTTGGTTGGTTTTACTAAAGTTCGACTCTCTTATCAGAATAAGACTCGAATATTACCGGTGTACGACGTAAAAAAACAATTGCAACGATGATAAGTCAGTCTTCCAACCCATATTTTACTGACCAATTTGGTATAGTTATGGGTTGACATGACTTTTGCATACGTAGCACACTGACTTCTAGTTGGGAACCCCAACGTCGATTCAACGTTAGAATGTTGCTTGGGTTATCAATGCCGTTTGAAATATTCGACCAATCTCCTTCCGTGTTATGTCTTTCAGATTCTCAAATTATTTGACCTATTGTTATAGACATAACTCTTTAAATGACCCCATAAAAAAGTCAAGGGTGTAACATCAGGAGATCTAGCTGGCCATTCGATTGACTCTCTTCTGCCTATCCATCGACATGGAAGCACGTTGCTCAAGTAGGTACTGTCTTACATCAACTCCATAGTGTTGAGGAGCATCAACTTGCTGGAACCATACGACATCCGTAACTGGTAAATCATCACCCGGAAAAACAGTAGCGATTGCGGGAACTATTTGGGTTTGTAATAAGGAACGGTAAATTACGGATGCTAAATTACCCTCTGTAAAAAAATGGCGCAATAAAATGATGTCCAATCAAACCTAACAACACAATTTTTTGCGGCCGTTGTGTATGCGGGCTGTTCCTGAACCAATAGCGACAATTATGTCTATGAACCGATTCATTTAGATAAAATGTCGTTTCGTCACCAAAAACAAAGTTAGAAGAGACTGTGGAACCATTATCACATCTTTACTGCATAATTCCACAACATTTCACTCTGTGATCGAAATCATTTTTTGATAATTCCTTACACAAATAAACCTTATATGGATATAGTTTCTCTTTTTGAAAAGGTTCTCACTGACTTTGCACATATATCAAAATTATCAGCAAGTTCCTGTAAAAGCTGCCTTGGGTTTTCCTCCACACAGTATAATGTTAAATGCGTCTCATCACCAGTTGCTGTGATAGGTCTGCCAGATTTCGGAAGTATCTGGTAATATGCAATGGAACTTGGCCTTACTTTTGGTAATGCGGAATAGAAAAGGCAAGTTTAAGTGGTTTATTTAGATCAAAGATCGATAATAAGTATGCATTAGTTATGTATTAAGACGAAACTTCTCGATAGCAACTACCATTTTTATTGTTAATCTTGAAACCAGAAATTACTTTAAATAAATGCTTTATTCTTGGATACTCAATATAACGTACGACAACGGTTTGTGAATATTTACCTAAATTTATCCGGTGATTGGTACATGACAAGATTATTAGAGATTCTTTTCTCGATTTCAAGAGGTAGTTGGTAGAGCTCTTTCATGAGCCTCTAGGACGATTTTGAAAATATCCAAGCAGAGCGGTATCATGAAACGATTTCAGTATAAAAAATAATTACATTTTAAATCGTAGAACCAGAATTTTAATATTTCCAGAAGCCAAATTGCAATAATGCAGCTTGCGTTCCTGCTACAACTTACATTTCCGCTGCAACTTACATTTGTCTAAGTTGTTCGTTGCCAGAGGACTTTAAACAGGCTTATTTTAAAATAAAGCTCTTTATCACTTGCGCTCTGGTTTTGTTTCTTTATGTTGGTTACTTTAACACGAGAATATATTTTAAAATTTGATTTATTGTAAACCAACCTACATAAGAGTTGTCACAAGATAGTATGTCAGTTTAGCCAAATAATTTACACCGATTAATAAAAAACATGGAGGTAACAAACCATTCGAAGGTAGGGAATTCATTTATGGTAATAACTGAATTTTTTGTTAATCAATGTATTTCATTCTAAGATATAAATAATAATTTACATAATATAATATTGCGTATATTTTGTAAATGCCTAACTAAGTCAATTGTAATTTCTACATGTAACACAGATAAGCTATCCACGATCCACGTGTAACTGATTTATTTGATTTACCGTCATTAGCATTACTAATGGTGCGGGATTGAATGATTATGATCAAAACCCTTAGTGATACATCAATAACACACACTGCCTACTACGAAACATGAACAGATTACGCTATTACCGATATTATGGCACTGCATTATTAATAAGATTTGCAGTGTTATAATGGACATTATTATTCAATCTAAACTATTATTGGTATCAATCATACATATATGTATGCGGTTATAAATATTATTAAATGGTTTCATTGTGATTTGAGAGATCTTGAACGTAATCCGCTATCGGGACTATGTCATTGCAAAGTGCGTATAGGTCTCTGAGGGAGGTGTACATATCAAAATTTGATATGAGGCGCATAAATTTGTGCTCAAGCACTTTTAGCTTTTTCATTGTGGTGGACGGTATGCTGCACCACACTGGCGCCGCATATATGATGGATGGCCTGACCACCGTTAGCGCAGTAAAAAGTCAAGAAAAAGACGCTTCATTCTTGAAAAAATTTTGTTGAGGGATAACCAGATGAAACCGTCATGACATCAGTAGATAGGTCACTGGACATCCGAAATGGCCATTTATGACTTTTTTTAACGGTACCGATTTTTTAAAATCAAGAAATGTGTAAAATTTGTGAAAATTAAAAAAATGCCATATCTTCGAAACCGTATGACATATTTTAATGAACTTTTTTAGTTTGAAAGCAGACACATAAGTGCAGGTGACAGCCTAAGAATTATATATAAAAAAATTTAATAGAAAAATAAAAGACAATCTGGTAGTTTCGTTTACCTGGTAATGACTTTTTCATGAATGGAAATTTTTTTTATTTAAAGGAATTTTGCCACGGTATCTGCGTATTCATTAAAGGAAAAATATTTGAAAAGTTTTTAAAACATAAATCAACCTTCTGTGGCAAATAATTTTGTACTTATCGTCGTTTAAAATTATTAATATTCGCGCGCGAGGTGTCGGTAACCGGTCTGCAGTTAGTGGCATCCTGAGATGAAGGGGGCCTCGCACCTTCCTCGTAGCATTCGAGCATTCCAAGTCATTGTATTTTAGTGCTAACTGTGTTTAGACAAAATACGCAAAATTTTACCTTGTAATTCAGCATTCGGAAGGGGGAATAGCTGTTTTGGTTTAATTTGTTGAGTCCCTATTTATATAAGGCACTTGCAGATAGATTAGAATATTATAATTCCTATATTTTATATTTTTGCTTCTAGACATTGTTACTGGGGCTTTTAAAATAATATTCATTATTCAATTGTAATTTATGACAATTAATTAAAAGAAATAACTTGCACTAAATTTGCATTAAATATCGGGCCAATATATAATTTCAAATAATAATTTATGATATGATTTTTAATATTTGTTGAATATAATATAACCATAACCAATATTACATCTATATAGAAAAATTTTCACAGTTTTTAGTAATTGAGCATTTTTTACATTGAACCAACGTTTTTGTAATATTAAACAAATATTGGTTCAATATTAGTGTTCTACCTGGGACTGTATATACAACGCAAATATACTACCTACCTGAATTATATTTTGCTACAAGTTTGGTTCTTGGCAACTAAAATTTATAGTAGAAGATATAACCGATAATTGTGGCTCTAAAACTCGAGGCTCGAACAGGAAATATTAACCTGCTTGTAAAATAAACATATACCTCTATTAGGAAATTAAAATTAATTTGATAACTGCCTTGGGTGTTGCAGTTTTCCTTCCATTACTCTTAATATTTCCTGGGATTCTCCAAGCTCTTAATTACTTATTAGTTCATCGGATATAATTACCTACCAGTGAAACTCAAATAATCACGAAGTACATATGATCTTATAGTTTAAGTTAATTAGAAAAGTTGTTGATTAATGTTTACTGTTGTAATTTTTTTTGCAAATTTGTATTTTATAAGATTAATGAAGATACTCTTAAAATATACTATTAATAAATAACACAACAGGTAATTACGACCCCCTTTATCTAGAAGAGCATTGTGTGGGAGGGGGCTACACATTTAGAGACAAGGGGCACACACCCAATATCCGTATATAGTGAAAAAATCCCTCTCACAGTATTTTCCACTGTCACGACCGGAGATCGAGTCCGGAGAGTAAGGTAGATTAGAGTTGAGTAGAATAGAGTTGAGTAGAGTAAACTAGAATAGAATAGAATAGAATAGAATAGAATAGAATAGAATAGAATAGAATAGAATAGAATAGAATAGAATAGAATAGAATAGAATAGAATAGAATAGAATAGAATAGAATAGAATAGAATAGAATAGAATAGAATAGAATAGAATAGAATAGAATAGAATAGAATAAATCCCAGAAACCAAGAAAAATTCAAAAATATATAATTATAATGTAAAAACATAATAAGTATACTTATAAATGTATTATAAAAATGTATGAAACAAACAAGGCTATAAAACTATTCTTGGTACCAGTCAAGCAGAACTCATTGTACAAAATTCCTCTGTTCTGCTGTAAAACGAGTTGTCTAGTAGATAATTTCTTAATTCATGCCGAAATACTTTTAAAGTTGGTGCCGTTTTGAATTTGTCGGGAAATGCATTGTAAAGATGATCACCTGTTTAAAAGGCAGATTTTTATATTTGCAAAGTCAATAGTTATCTATGTGAATTTTGTTTGATCCACGAGTTTTATATCGATATATATCTGAGTTAAGACAAAATGTTGTATTATTATTGTACATGAAACGTAAAATTCTGAATATATAAATACAAGATGTGTGGTCATAATATTTTTCACTGTGATAGTGTCACGACAGGATTGTCTGTAAGAAAGGATACAAATTATCCTGATTATGCGTTTCTGCATAACAAAGACTCTATTGACTTCTGGTGATTGTCCCCATAGAATAATATAGTCCCTGAGTCTTCAATAAACTAAGGAATAGTAGGCTGAGAGTAAGCCATGTTCATTTATTTCCACTTTAAGGTTTATTAAAGCATATGTATTCTTAGCTAAATTCGAACATAAGTTGTCTATATGACCCACGAAACTAAGAGTCGAATCTAGAATGGTTCCAAGAAATGTTGTTTCATTACTCTATGCAGTTTAGAATGGGTAACGAACTATAAAAATGGGAAAAAACTGTTTTGATACTATTAACCGTAAGTGAATATTTCTGATACCAGTTTTCAAATTGTTTAATTGTTGTATGTGCCTTAGATTCTAATTCCCGCATATTTTTAGCTTTTATGACCACCAAAGTGTCATTCACGTACATAAAGAGAGGAAGAAGGAGATATTCCTTCTGTCAAAAATGACGGGAGATCATTTATTTATAAATATTAAAAATGTAATGGACCAATAATAGATCCATGGCCCACATCAATATCCATGTCATAAATATAAGATATTTATATTATACTTCTTTGAAACACCTTATTTTCACCTGTATTAGTAATAATGTAAGATGGGCTTTTTTAGACTGTCGCACGGAAAAAGTTTTCTCGATCTCAAATGTTTTCCATGCGCTGAATAAAAAACCGAATATAGGGCTTGAAAATAGAAATATACAGCAAAGTAAACTAAATTTAAGGAAGTCTATAATATACAAGCTGATGTTTAACATGTACCTATTTTGTATTTTAATTCGTAAATGTAATAATTTGGATGAACTTCTGTAATATCTTTAAACGTTTTGTCAACGTTATCTGACATGGACTAATTTAAAATAAATCACCTTTGAAATAATTTGAGAGTAACCATGGAAACGCATCATATATACCAAACACTGCATTGTCAGCGTTGTTTATTTTCTGTCAATTAAATTTATGCCGATTATTTCTTTCATGTGTCAAATCGAATTTTTTAACCAATCACAATATTTGAAATTCCTTAGAAACGAGGAATATCAGTGGCTACTTTGTACTCTACACAGCAATGAGAAATATCAGTGGCTATTTCCCGTTGCCATGGTATTGGCTGAAAATAGTCGCTGATATTTAATTTATTAACTTATAACAAGTAGACATACTGTCGTCCAAGTATTAACTCATTCAAGAAATAATCTAATAAAATATAACTCTAATAAATATAAACCTTAATAAATTGGCGGCTATTTTTTTAAACATTTATTTAAGGTCCGTCTATTTCCGCTACTGAGGCCTATCACCGATGCCTGCAGACGAGCTACCCCCAACCAGGAATCTTGCCGAACCTCTTCCCTTAAGAAGAGTAGGGATCTTTTACTTGCCTAACATTTAATAGACAAGGAACCGACGGCTTTACATCCCCTCCGAAGGATGGTATATCACCTACACAACCCTCGCCTAAGGTTGCATAGCTTCCGCGCATACACTGATATACAAGCCGCTGGAAGATATGTGAGGCGAGGACACGGTCTTCTTTGTGAACACGGAAACGGCCTCTGGTTCATTGAAATAAAAAATTGGAGTAGTGGGGGTTTACAGCTGAGATCCCAGAGGCGTTCGTGCACTTATTTTTCGATGTGTAAAGTCTCAGGGTTTGATTTCTGGAAGTGCTTGATCGGGTCGAATGCTACACCCTGTATATTGTGTTTTGTACTATTTGTTATCACTTTGTTTAAATTAGCATTGGTTTGATTTTTATAGCTATTGTAGGGTCAAGGGCTACACCCTGTATGTTGTAATTTTATTTAAGAAAAAATAACACTATGGTTTAACGAAATGCAAAAATATTATTGAAGGATATTGAACAGAATTGAATAGAATGTAATTTATTTTACAAGTTTCTTTTTTACAGTAGAAACTAATCGACAACAGAAATTCTGTCTTATGTTGTATTTAAAAAATATTGAAAAATAATTTATTTAAAAAAATTCACTTGGGCGATTAAGCCTCATAGGCGAAGGGAAAAATTGAAAAAGGGGCCACTTAAGGCGAAGTATTAAAATTAAAAGGGGGCCACTTAAGGCGATTACTTAAAACTAACTCTTTTTAACCAGGTTTCGGCCTGGGAAGCTAGAAATGAACAGCTCGTCACGAAAAGATTGCAGGGGACTAGGAATAAGAAAGCCTAGCTAAGCGGGTATCTACAACATAAGTTAAATAGTAACCGGACCCAGCGTCAACAGCTATTACACAAAAATTCACTTTTGAAACTTATATTTTCCGCAAGAACACTACGCGAATACTTAACACTGGAGTCACTGTCAAAACTGAACTTGGTGTGGGCTTGCTGTGCACCGGTATTTATACTGTTTCGAGAAAGTTTCGTTTTTCGCGCCCCGTCGAGTCTCACATCCCGTTATAAAGAGCTGGAAAGGCTTGGAATCGCTCCGTGCGGGCGAGGATGAGTCATCGATTACGTCATGTTGCGCAATACTGGAAATTTTAAGATTTCGAAAATAAAAGTTATATTGAAAAATCGGCAATGAAAAGGGGAATTTATTAAAATTAGAATGAAAGTTGTATCTATTTTGGTTGAGAAGTTATTTGAAGTTTTATAGGTAAAATCTGGCTCGACCCCGTAATGTATCAACGGAGGTCCGATATTAAAAGTTGTAACGCCGTTAAAATGTTCCCGATAGGTGCGTAGCGCATGAAGACAAGATATTAAAAATGTTCCTACCGGGTACGAATCGAGTTGAGCGGAGATATTGTATGCTTGTAAGCTATTATACAGGGGTGATCGAAAATGGGGGGAAATTTATAATAGCAACGAATTGGGGAAATTTGATGAAATGAAATTTATACTTTTTTAGACTCGAGGCACGGAACGTGATTTGAAGTATACAGGTGGTGATTGAAAAGTACGAAGGATAAAATGCGAAATGGTTGCAAGAAAGTTGGGAAACGAGTTTGAAGGTTAAGTTTGAACGTAGTTACGTATACGAGGGGCGGTCAAGAAGTTTTAAAATTTTGAAAATGAAATTGTTTATAGAAAATTGAGGGATTGAAGTAAGACGATGAAAATTTGGGATTAGATAGTGATTTAGGTTAGGTTGATGAATATACAGGGGCCATATTTTTAAGGGACGTTTTTTGTGAATTTTCTTTTATAAAATTGTCGGAATGAATTTTGGGAGTGTGTTCTCGGTAATTTTACGTTATTTGTGAATTATGGAATGTGCATGAATTTTCTCAGATTTTTTCGAGTTTAACTGTGGTTTTTCAATGTGAATGGTGTCTGATTGACTTTTTTTATGTAGTTTGCCAGGTGGCTTGGGACGATCTGATTTTCTGATGATTTTTAGAATTTTTTGTTTTTTATTTTAGACTTGTAGGGGACATACCCTACAACATTTGAAACGGCCGGCCATCCAAATACTAACCGCGCCTAACGTTGCTTTACATCGCATATCGATGTATGTACATAGTAAAGACGCATCTACGCTCGCCCCTATATGGCGGCTATTGTATTTTCACAATTTTTTCTCGAGTGCTCTCCAATTTGCTACGACCACATTTGGGGTTATTAATCAAAGACTAAATCCCTCGAGCTAAAGGTCTCGGGCCCTAGTCAGATTTTTAACGCCAAATAATATGGTTTCGTCAAATTGACAACCATCGCACTCTCGAAAAATTTATGACAATATAATAGCCGAATATTTATCAAGATCTTGATTGTTTCACTCAGAAATTATTAACATATGAAACTACTACAATTTTTAAATTTGGACCAATGACAGCAGTATTATATCGATAAAACACCAACATGCAGTTGGCGATAAAATGGTGTATTTTTATGTCTCATGATTTGGTTGTTATGGAAACCGTCACTTAATTACATTACTTTGACATTTCGTCTTGAACGTCTTTTGACTTCAAATATTGTTGTATGATAATAATACACTTTAACCAAATATAAATCGGTTTGGGAATACACCGTTAAGTGAAATAAATAAGGATAATGACAGAAAAAGTTCAGTAAACACAAAGAAAATGCCAAGAAAGTATCTGGAGAAAATGCATGGAGTTTTGTGAGGAAAGCATTACGAGTTACTTGCGTCAACTCCAGTTAATCAATTAGCCAGTATATTATGCGACTTTGGATACAATATGAAAAAGGTAAATGGGGATAATTACAAAGAATATAGTGTTAGGACGATCTGGAACGTCACACCAAAATACTGCAAGAAAAATATTTTAAAGAATGTAGTGTAAAACACTGCTGAAAATTTTGCAGCCTTGTCCGGAAAAAAGAAAAATAAGTGCGGAAGCATTAAAATTGGATTTAAATAATGTTATGTTTATCTGTTCAACAAAAACTTTTTCTAATGTTAAAGATACGTTTCTGTATTTAAATAATTTATTCGTGAAATATTCTCCGCAAATACCACTCGTGCTGAGAAATTTTACCTATAAATTTTTTCCCGAGCGATATTACCAATAGTAATATTATTCGTGTAAAATGGCCACTTCATTACCAAAAATTAAACCCCTCGCACTAAAGCGCTCGTGAGATAATAAAGTGGCAAATTTATACTCTTAATATTACTAGGCAATAACGTCCTTGAAAAAATTTATCAATAAAATTTTAAGCACTTATGATATTACATACGATAAAATGTACTCAGAAGAAAATCCCGAAATTCCCGATAACATCCTAGAGCAAGGGGCACAAGTGAACGCGAATTTATTACCAATAAAATCCAGGTTAAGACATGAACACCAATATCACTAAATGGCGAAATATGAACAAAATCAAAACTGTAAATGACGATATTCTTTCTCGTTCTCGTTTTTTTTTGTCGAAAAAGCAAAATCTATGACATCTTCCACGTTATGGAGTCGATTCTCAATGCTAAAAGTTGTTTGTCCATAAAAGAAAATGATGACATCAACAAATATCCAAAGACTATTTCTTTATTGAAGCGTCAAGCTGTAGGATATATACCGAAAAATCCAGAGTTTTAACAGCAGAACAAGTAACCAAATTTTTATGTGAAGCTTTTATTTTATTGTTTGGGATTTTTGGTGCATGTCGAAGAGACGATTTAAGACGTTTAAATTTAGATGATGTGTTAGATAATGAGCGCTTTCTTGTCGTGTTTTTACGACATAGAAAAAATCATACATCAAAAAGTTCCACGATTATCAATGAAGGATGTACGTTTGAACCCTGCACGCTTTATCGTAAATATGCAGCTCTACAACCTAAAAATATGGACAACAGAAGGTTATTTGTCGCATATCAAAACGGCAGGTGTTACGCTCAACATGTCATACCATCAGTGGTGTTCCGAAAATTGTTGCAGAATACCCAAAACTAGAAAAGCTTAGAGAATATACCTTGGACTAAGGCGTTTTTCGGTAAGAATGCTGGTGGAAAGCGGCTGTAATTTAGTCACTCTAAAAAGGCACAGAGGATAGCGTTCTCACAATGTAGCAGAAGGGCATATAGAAGAATCCATACAAAGAAAAATTGAGGTATCACGAAAATTGTTTAACCCTTCTCATTCGTAAAATACAACTCGTGTACCATTCGGTCAAGAAAATCAAAACATTTGCCAAGAGTCTGCCTCAATAATCGCAGTTTCACGAAATTAAACTCCAAAAGGGCTTAACCTGTGCAATAATAGCAATTGCCCAATAAACATAACCATTAATAATAACAATTCAAACTAAAAATATTATTAGTTGGAGCTGTTATTATTAATAGTTAGCCAGCTAGCTAGTTAGTTAATTTTCAATATTCTTACTCTAGTAGTTACATGTTTTTTTATTCCTATAACTTATGAAAATAAAAATGTTCCAACTTTTTCTTTTCGTTTTTCTTCTTTTTTATATTTTGTTTTTATGTTATCGTTTGCAAATAAGTGTAATAAAAAATATCGTTCATTACACCTTCACAAATAGATTTTTTCGTGCTTACATGACTTCCCTTGTTCGACTTCGCCTCACACGAGAATTTGTCACACGCGCACGGAAAATCCTCATTTCCAGACTCCTAATGAAATCTACTATTCCGAGTCAATGGAAACGAGTATTTTTCTATTTTCTAGATATGACATTATTCAGTTCAATATGTAGCCCCTAATAACAGATTATTTAACTTTAATTTAAGGAAGTTTGAATTCACACAGCCAAATGCTGCGGTTAAGTTAAAAAATAAACCTGCAACATTTTTTGTAACTTATCGAGTGGCTTCATTAATTATTATGGTTTAGTAAAATTGGAATATTACGTTATTTTACTGCCTTAATTTACAAATGAAAGCAATATTTTACCGCAACATTAAAATTTTAATATTATTTTTACGAAATACCATGTTAATTTACTCCACTTTTATTATAAAATTCACTAATCGTCTAAAACTCTTCTATTTGCAAAGCATCTATATAAAACAGTTGATATAAAGTAATGTCTGCAAAAAAACTTTGAAACATTTATTACAGCAATTACCTGTTTATTATTCTCTCAACTTCGATAGCTTTGCGCAAACAATATTTTTAGTTTTTGCGCTTTGAGATCTAAAGCATTTAAAATTAAATTATTAGCCAGCTTGAAACTGAAATGTACATTATTTACTTCATAACTGCTCTGTACTGTACTACATTTACTACATTGTTGCTATATTGAGTTACTTACTTGTAATGAAAAATGTAGATATTTCTTGAAAGCTAATCGATACTACTTTGTACAAGTTGAGATTTTTGTGTCATGTGGAACCTGAAAATGATCGCCGGCATTAAACTCAAAGTAAACACCGAATACTTATCTTTATGATAAATGATACTGCAGTATTTTAAAAATATTTACGATAAAAATTCATAAAATATACCAGTCGTAAATGGGATACATCAGCAATGATACATATATACATTGAATAGGCCATAACGGCAGTAGCATTCATCTGAAATTCTCATAATACTAGCAGATGGCGAACCCGGAAGTTTCATAAATATTCTTCTACTTTTCTCACTTTGTATAGCCTTAGGACGATTTAAAGTAACCGCGGAATTGCAATGGTTAAGCAGAAAAAATGTTCACTAGACATAATATAAAAGAGAGACTAATAGTTTTGCATTGAAAAAGTGTTTTCCTTAGGGGAAAACAGATTAAGGGACATTTCAGTCTAGTTAAGTTAGACGCTTAAAAGATCTGAAAGTTGAGAAAATTATAAGTCCTTAAAATCGAATAAAGCTCGTCCCAATTTCTTACATTTAAATTTCCATTCATTGCCATTTTTATCTATATATTTCAGTCCTAGAGATGACTATGTACTGGTGCTTCTCCCTCTATTCTAGTATCATGTGGGCTCCCAAAAATTACTAAAAAAGGTAACATTTCCTAACATAAATTATATTTATGAGTTTTTTGACCTTGACATTAATTTTCCAACTATCATTCCCAGCTATAGTTAAAATCAATTGGAGAGCCATAAAATTTTTCTACAAAACCTAAATCAATGGTCACATTACACAAAAGTATATACAGATGCATCCAAATCTGCCCAAGGAACAGGATGTGCATTCATAATACCCCAATACAATATCTCCGCCAAATTTAAATTAAGTCAAGAAATGTCAATTTTTTCAGCAGAAGCAACTGCCATTTACAAAGCCATTGAGCATGTCTCTCACTCAAATATTAATAATAACTGTATTATTATCTCGGATTCCTTGTCAGTTTTAACATCCCTTAATCATAGTTATCCGCCGAATATTCCATCAAATCCCTTTATTACTAATATTTAAAAAATCATTCGACAGTTATACGCAAATGGGGGTCGCATAGCTTTTATGTGGGTCAAAGCGCATATTGGTATTCATTTTAACAATGAAGTCGACTCCATCGCTAAACAAAGCATTTCATCCGGTTTAGAATCTCCAAAACAATTAAGTTACGATGATGCTGTGAACTCCTGTAAACTTTTAATAAAAAGAAAGTGGTCAAACATGTGGCAAGAATTTGTTTTTACCAACCCCACAAGGTACACTAAAATTAATCCTGAAATACTATCCAAATTCTGGCATGACAATTTTAACCTACCTAGAAAGTATATAACAATTATCAATACAATAAAATTTGGACATGGTTGTTACCCTTCACGTCTCTTCAGAATAGGAATTTCCCCTACAAATTTGTGAGAAACATGTAACATTGACGGTTATTTAGATCACATATTCTTTAACTGTAACAAACACACAGACGCAAGTAATGAATTGTATAAACAACTGATAAATTTAAAGATAGAAACCCCTTTCACCTACTATATTTAATATGTCTTAATAATAACGACATTCTAGGCTGTCTGATATCTTTTTTATATAAAAGTGGCATAAAAATTTAGGTTAGAGTTGGCATTCCTGTGTTTAAACCATTTTTGTATAATTCGAGGCCTTTACCTGTGTTGTATAAAATCAAAATGCTTTGACGGGCTCCTAGGCGAGAAGCGTGTGCCCTTGTTTGATTCCCATTGTGTTCCTCTAAAAACTTTCTCTGGTTAGAATTAGATTTAGCTTTTTAAAATAATAGGACAGTGTATCTGGCTGTATGTAATATGTCTAAATAATAATAAATAAATAAACACCACAGAAATTAGACAACCCCCAATTCCAGAGGCCAGAGGCTTGTGCGGAAGGGAGTTGCACATTGAAAAAATGCGCACATTTCCTCCGACAGTGCCAATGCCGCAGCCAGGATTCGAATCCGGTGGCGCGAAGCCTGTGTGATTAATCGCGATTGCCACCTGGCGCCTTAACCTACGCGGCTATCGAATATGTAATTCACAAAAATGCCACAAAAATATGTGGATTTCCTATGAAATTGGATGTTTTATTGTTCCCGGTTTAGTTTCAGACTTATGAATATTGAAATGTCGAAAGTTCGATGTATGTTACTTAAAAATAAGTATATAAATAATAGCCCAAGGAATTAATATATTTGCTAAAGAGTGTTTTGGAGAACTCTGATTTTTTTGCTTTAAATTAAAGAATTTTAGGTATTCTTAAACAGAGAATAGTCCCAGCAAACGTCTTTCAAATATTAGTTAATTTCTCTGAAAATAATTAATTATAACAATTTTTGGCACTTTTGATGCTCAACATTTTGATAGCTGGTATATTAAATTTGGTCAAGAAATAAGCGGGAATTTGAAATTTTTTAACCCTTTGAAAGGGGATACAATTTGTTTTTTCTCTATCTCCATATGGCCAAAATTGGTTATGTTATGGTCAAACAGGTGGAAAAATGTACTAACACCCTTAAACTGTTTATTGTTAAATAACTTTTTAACTATATTTAATCGACAACAAGTTAACAACAACAAGTAAATCCGTCACTGACTTAGTTTATCAAAATATATTGTTTTATTTGACAATTATTTACAAAAGTTACAAAAACATAATATTTTTAGTCGCAAACTCCTCTATAAAATCCTTATTTTACTATAAGGAACGTAACCAGACTGCAACCAACAGCTACTCTCCGGGTTATGTGCCCCGCCGAGCGCTGAATTACAAGTTACAAGCCTGGCGCGTTAAGTGTAATAATTGCATATTACCATCAAAACGCTAATGCTTCGATTGCAACAAACGCCAGTCAAAAGACTGATCCTACTTAAAGGAGCTCTCGTGCTAGTCGTCACACAACACTTGCAGACTGCAGTTTCGAGCTGTTGGCTCTCGTCAGTGCAAGGTAGGCACACTGAAATTTTTTTTCGCTCAAATTTAAAATCTCGAAGTTTCATGACATTTTAAGCCTATATAAAAAAAATAAAAAATTGCGTGGAAGTAAAAAGAAGTATATTGCTATTTTTGTAAAGTCAGTAATGTATTTAGCCAATTTGCCAATTACCCAAGGACTTTTTTTCTGACTATTAAATTATTAAACTTTCCTCCACGAAAAAGAGGAATTGAAGAAATGAAGTGGATCATTTCAACCAAAATTCTGGAAAAGGTAATTTTTAATAGGGTTAACATTCTTTCAAATTTCAACACACTTTAATCTTGTTAGTTGGTTTTGAAAAGGTCAATGTAAAAAATCAGCAGTCTCAATTTTCTTAATACTGAATTATGAAAGTTTGATAATAAGAATAAACGTATATTTTTAGAGTAAAGCATTTGATCTTGTTAATTGTAAACTCATGCCTAATTAGATATATTATGTATGGTTTAAGAGGTTGGAGGGCTGGATTAGTAAAGCAGTAAAGACGTTCAGATTCATGAGTAGAGCTCAAATGAATTTCTGGCTATTTACCCAGACTGCATATGCCTGCATTAAAAACAAAAGATTGATAGATCAGCATTCCAGCCCGACTGATCTCAAGTAAGCAAAGGTCAGTTTTGTATATTTTTATAGCATATTCCATGCAGTGTATTATCTGTATGAAACTGCAAACAGAGATTTTCTCTATTCACTTCTTGGGTGGAACGTTTCTAGGAATAAAAACGCCATTGGAAATAGATCATCGCAAATTGCATAACATATGAATATATCAAATATTTCCATGGAGCAATCCGTTGGTGAGTATTATCGGGTATTAATTTTTCCCAACAAACAGGGCAAGGGGTAGGGTATGGAGTTTCAAAATATTGATAATAAATTTCTTTGGTTATCAGTCAGTCTTATTCGAACAACATCGAAATATGTGCGAGTCAAACTGACTTTCATAAGAATATGGATACAATAATAATTGAAAATCGGAGCGAAACTTTCAGGAAAGTTGGCATCTTACAAAATTTGAATAATAACTATTTAGAAAATTTACCTCTCGCCGAACATAGAAACATTTTGTATCAGCACGACAGTGCTCCCCCACATAACGGATATTTCATTAATAATTATTTACAAGAAACTTTTTATGATCAATGGATTGCCAATAATGGACCTTTCTTATGGCCTCCTCGCTCGCCTGATTTATCAGTTCTGGATTATTACCATTAACAACCATTGAAGATTGGATGCAAAGAGTAAGAAATGGATTTCACAACATATCACAGGATTCAATTAGAAGAGCTACCCCTGAGCAACTAATCCGAAGGTGCGAAAAATGTGTCGAGGTTCGAGGGCGGAATTTTGAACAATTATTAAATTAAAATGAAATCGTATTTTAAATTGATCTTATCTCTGCTATTTTAGTTCATGCCATATCTTCAATTCGATTAATACGCGTGTTAGAGTATTAGTGTTATTTTGCGTTTTTGTGGATATCGAGTAGCAAATGTGCTGCTGCAAGTTCCTGATATT
Source organism: Leptura quadrifasciata (assembly GCA_963675555.1). Classification (NCBI taxonomy): domain Eukaryota; kingdom Metazoa; phylum Arthropoda; class Insecta; order Coleoptera; family Cerambycidae; genus Leptura; species Leptura quadrifasciata. The sequence continues at coordinate 154,927,273 of OY776674.1, forward strand.
ACTTTATCACATTCTACATAACTAATAAACAAATTTGAAAAGTCTTCGGGGGTGTAATTTAAACGTGCTGGCATTTTTTGACATAAGATAATGTAATGACTGATTGTTTCTAATCATGTTTATTTTGACGAAATGATTACAACAATTCAGAAATTTGTAATAAAATCGCAAATATTTCAAAAAGTTGTAACTTTAACCCCCACAATGCTAATATCAGAAAAAAATAGAATTCAATTTTACACAACTTGACGTAAAAAAATACAGGCTGTTCCATTTGACCTAAACAAGTTTTCGCGGTTCGCAGTTGACAAAATATAACGCGAAAAACGGAACACTTGTTATGATACTATTGAATTTATTTCAGTTGTAGAACGTAGTTCTGCTTGTGTTCTTTTTACGTGGCAAGAAGCAAATGAGGATATTTTACACGAAGAAAGTTATAACGGTTCTTGCAAACCGTTGCATTTGTCAAATTTTCTATAAAATGTCAAATATCTCTGAAACGGCTAGGTTTAGGTATAGGATGTGCTAAATATTTTCGACTCAGAATTTTATGCTCTTTTTGAAAACCCTAAAATATATAGGGTGTTCCATTTGAAATAAGCAAGTTGGTATCGACTTCCGGTATAAGCGGAAGTGCCAGCTGCTTCTAATTTTTTTAATTTAATTTTAGTTGGATTGGCCGCATCGACATTAGTAATTACCTAAATTTTCAAAATTTTCTAATGCGTACTTCTATATCGATCGATTCAGTTTCCGGTGAGACACCCTGTATTTCTGACTTTTATATAAAATTGACAACCTAATTAAGGTCACCCTCCCGATGTTATGCAATGGACAGTGAGGCAAAAGAAAATCTTCTGATATACTGTTTTCAATAATTCAAAGGAAAATGAAAAATTATTGATAACACATTAAAGACAAACTAAAAGAACTTATCAAACTGTTTTATATAAAATCAATAAAAGCCTCATTAGGATACTTATATTTGCATTACCTCTCCAGAATATTATTTGAACAAGCGGATAAACTACACTTCTATATGTTCTCAAGGGTATACCTTTATTAGATTTATTTTCGAATACACAGTTTTCCTTTTAATATACCCTAAGGCAATTTGATTACATTCATTTTAAATTTACCATGCAAGATTTCCCTAAATATACGGAGTATTGTATCCCAAAGAACATGCTCCATATAATCCGTTGTATCCCTTCTTTGTTTTGTCATTCAAATATTTAGGGAGGAATAAACCCTAAGGAGTAGCGGGAGTCGTATAATTCAAGAAATGTATTTTTCTTATTTATTGATGTGTTTATAATGCTTGAAATTTTATGTATTATATCACTTACAAAATTCTAAGCAAAACCATATGAAAGCTGTTAAATCAGTTTATTCATTTTTTATTAGTTAGGAATCAAAATATTTCTTCAGGTCCTGAAAATCTCAGCCCATAATACGTAGTTACCGGATGCGATACTGATCTTCTTTCCGTGGAATTGGAAATCTCACGGCTATTAATGCCCGGGTACAGTATCCTAGAGGTACAGAAGCATTCACAGCCCTGCAGAGTGTAGGTGTTCTGAACTTTGAAAAAATTTGTCGTTTTAACTAGTGATGCCGCCGAGACGAGACATTTCTCGGTCTTGTCTCGTCTCGTCTCGACTTGTCCAATGATTACGAACGTAGGATGGAATATTGCAATTGGATTTTGTATAATAACGTGTAGCCAAAACAATGATTTTTTGGAACTGATTTTATTTTCGGACGAGTCTAGGTTTACAAATTTGAGATTATTTAACCGACAAAATACAAAATATTGGTCACAAGAAAATCAAAATTTATTACGGGAGAGCAACTTTCAAGTGCGGTTCGGTTTCAATGTTTGGTTTGGAATAATCGGTAGTAGAATCATTGGTCCAATAATACTTTTTAAAGGGCATCTGACTGGTGCCAGATACTTGAGATTCCTGGAAAATGATATTTTAGATGAGATACCTTTAGATTTAGGGCACGGAATGTATTTCCAAGATAGCACTCCTCCCCATAATTCAAGGATAGTAATTGATTACCTTCAATGGAGATTCGGAGAAAACGTAATTTCGACGAATGGTTCTATGAGGTGGCCTCCAAGGTCACCTGATTTAACGCCCCTTGATTTCTTTATTTGGAGTCATTTAAAAAATATTGTCTACTCAACCGCCGTTACAACCCGTGAAGACTTAGAACTACATGTAAGACGAGCAATTAATAGCATAACGACCCAGCAATTGGCGAACGTTCTTCGAGAAACAGCTATGCGAGTTCAGAAGTGCATTGACGTTAATGGACAGCATTTTGAACAACTGTTGTAATGTTTTGTGTTAATTCGAAAACCACGTTATGTGTAACAAGGTAATTAGAATAAAATTGTATTTTCTTATTTTCTTTTAGCTATAATTTTATTTGCATTTATCGCACATTTTAATACGACATATGAATAAATTCTTTATTAATAGTACTAATAAATGGTACCACGGTACCGATATGGTTCCATTTGAAAAAATTGAGTTTTGCCCCAAAAACAATTTTGATGAATTTTATTTGCTCATAAATCACGTAATTTAGTGTTTTTACCGGGATTTCGATTTTTGTAGCTTTACACGGGTCATTTAGAATAAATCGGAACCGTCATGGCACACTTAAATGAAAAAATTAAAAATTATATAAAAATAAAATTATGAAAAACTGTTTTATTTTTCCAGAACCGTGTCTTGTGGCATTGTGAACGAATGCCGGTGCTATTTGCCAAAAACGATCATCAGCTGGAATCGATTCCACCAACTAGGTATGCCCTAGAATAGCATACCATGCGCGCTTCCCTTCAAAGCCAAATATGGAGGCAGTCGCTTCAGCGGGTACAGCACCTCCCAGGTCCATCGGATTTTGGGTAGAAAAAATGTAATAATATTTGGGAACCCGTATGGCGCACAAAGCCTGTAACTTCAGAAGCGTGCAAAGCATTAGTTAAGTGTATCTCTAAAAAGTGCTGCGTTGCAAATCGTTATAAATGTCTCAATACAACCTGAAATGTTATGATCTATATAGATGTAGTAGTTGTGAGACACATCTGAAAGTGTATAGTACTTCTGCATGTCCACTTGGATTAATTCCAAATGCACTGCACAGGTATTGTTTATTAGCATTGTATGAAATAAAAGGGTTATTCCACTATTATTATAAGAAAACTGGCATATTAAAATTATTCGCTGTCATTATTTTCGATCTCACGTACTAAAAACACGATTTTTTAAATCAGTAACCCCAAAAACATATGAAACGAGACCTCACTCGAAAAAATGTGAGTAAATAAAACTTTTTTGGAAAATAATATTATTTTGTGCATTTCCCCGCCGCCATTATGAAAAAAACGGCAGTGGGCCTTGAGCCGAGGCCTCGACCGTTGCAACATTTCTCATATCGAAGGGTGGGGTCTAACAAACAAGTGTACCAAACTTCAACACTTGAGCATAAAATACATGGTCGATTCTCTTAACCTCCGAGCTATTAGTAATAATTACAATTTTAACAGATACTTGCCATATTTGTTTTTTTTTCTGCACACTTAAATAATTGTTGACAAATATAATGAAAATGTCATAATTTAAAACCTGAATGTAAACAACTAGATTTTAGTCCAGGGAAGTTAGGAAAAATAGCGGAAATTTTTAGGCACAGCAGATATCGAGATGCGGTGTTCAGGAAGGTTCCAGGAAACGACTGTACATAGTCTGGTTTAGCCATTTTTTGAAAAATGCCTTCTGGGCCGGAAAATGCATTTTCCAATTGCATCATTACTTGCACCATTATAGGAACGACTGGAAACTCGTAAAAATCGCTCGGAAATCGTTACTCGGGGGTTTTCTGGGCTGCCGAACTCGATTCTGGCATTGGAATTACCCGGGGGCGCTCGGGGGTGGCTCTGTAGGGGTGCGCGGGGGTGAATTGGGGGAGAAATGGCAGCGTGCATGAAAATCGCTCCAAACTCGTTACTCGGGGGTTTTCGGGGATGCCGAATTCAATTCTGGCATTGGAATTACCCGGGGCACTCGGGGGCGGCCCTGCGAGGGTATCCGGGGGGCCATTCAGGGCGGGGAAATTGCATAGTCCATGAAAATCGCTCCAAACTCGTTACTCGGGTGTTTTTGGGGATGCCGAATTCATTTCCAGCATTAGATTTCCCCGGGGGCGCTCGGGGGTCCCTCTGTGGGGATAGAGAAGGGGAAGAAGAAGAAGAATTTGAACAAGATTGTTTAGTATTTAAGTTAAAAATTGAAGTTTATAATGAATAATTCAACATTAATAAAAATTCCTATTTGTTATTTGAATAAAGTATTATTTTCATAATTTGTGATTTTTCACTTTCTCCTTTACCATTTCCCACAGAGCCACCCCCGAGCATCCCCGGGGAAGTCTAATGCCGGAATTGAAATCGGCATCCCCGAAAACCCCCGAGTATCGATTTTGGAGAGATTTTCATGGACGCTGCCATTTCCCCCCCAATCACCCCCAGACAACCCCACAGAGGGACCCCCGAACGCCCCCGGGGAAAACTAATGCTAGAATTGAATTCGGCATCACCGAAAACCCCCGAGTAACGAGTTTGGAGCGCTTCCCATGGACTATGCCATTTCCCCCCCAGAATGACCCCCAGACAACCCCACAGAGAGACCCCCGAGCGCCCCCGGGTAATTCCAATGCCAGAATTGAATTCGGCATCCCCGAAAACCCCCGAGTAACGAGTTTGGAGCGATTTTCATGGACTATGCAAATTCCCCCCAGAATGGCCCTCGGATACCCCCGCAGAGCCGCCCTCGAGCGCCCCCGGGAAATTCTAATGCCAGAATCGAATTCGGCAGCCCCGAAAACCCCCGAGTAACGATTTCCGAGCGATTTTTCCGAGTTTCCAGTCGTTCCTATAATGGTGCAAGTAATGATGCAATTGGAAAATGCATTTTCCGGCCCAGAAGGCATTTTTCAAAAAATGGCTAAACCAGACTATGTAGAGTCGTTTCCTGGAACCTTCCTGAACACAATGCAGAAAACCGCATCTCGATATCTGCTGTGCCTAAAAATTTCCGCTATTCGGGCGATTTTGATCTAAATGCCCTGGACTATTTTAGCAAAAATGTGTTATAAGACTTGTCTTATTATTTATTGCACACGACTATATCATAAAGTAGTTTTCGTGTAATGGTACGCGAAGTGATTTCGCATACACAGTAGAGTCTGCAAAATCCAATTGAATTTGACACTTGACAGTTAACGTGACGGATAATAATTTCCGGTATTAAATCAGAAAGTGCGGCATTTGTAATAGTTTGTAACTCCAAAACGTAGACAAGAATTCATATGTCGCTACCGCTGCCAGTATCTTCAGACATTTTTACCATTTTGTTACAAAACTAATTTATTTCATTTATATAGTTTCCAAAGAAATTATGTGACATTGAAGTGTTGGTTTACACAATGCACAATTGCACAGAAGATAATGTGTTTACTTTGTCTACGGAATTATTTATCACCTTCGAGATTATCCTGCCTCGATCGCAAATAACCTAGACGATAATTATTGCCTCGGTATGTTAAGAAGACATTTCTCGACCTTGGTATACAAATAACTATTATAATCCACTTTCTAGTATTATAGACCGTGGGATAGTGATAGATTTTTTGAAACGTTTGGTTCCTATCTGGCCTTTTGGGAGGCTTTTGTGGCTGATTTGTACTAACCATTTTCGTGTTTATCAAACGGTTATCCAGGGTCCCTCAGCGCAAAACAAAAAAGAAATTTTCATGAAAATGAGCAGTTTCAAACGTTTTGTTCCTATCTGGCGTCAAGTTAAACTTAGGTTTAAAGAAAAACATCCGACGGAAGCTTATCGCCGGACAAATTCCGTATGCCCTAAGGTCCGAAATTTCAATCCGAAGTTGTAAGAAAAATGGTCCAGAATCAAACGATTTGGTTCTTATCTGGGAATTGTATATATAAGTAAATAGATTATAATTATCGTGATATAACAAACACCAGACAAATTCCGAGGGCCCAACAGTGAAAAAATAATTTTTTAACTTGTCTACTTTTCCGCGAAAATCAAACGATTTATATTCATCTGGCATTTGTTATTTTGTTAATATTAGGTCTTAAGTAGTTTCAATTTAAGAGTCCCAGACGAATTGGCTGGGTTCACTGGATAGCCAGACAAAAAGAAAAGCGCGAAAAAATTCCATTCCTTCAAACGATTTATTCCCGTCTGGCATTTGAATTTTAAAAATATATGTTAATAAATAAGCCATATTTCTAGTCTCAGATAAAAAGCTTGGGCCCAGACGTAATATGTTGAGCGAAAGTATTGAAAAATAAAAAAAAATCGTGTAAAATCGATTCATTTTCAAACGTTTACACTCGTCTGGGATTTGATTTTTTATAAAGATATGTTAATAAATAAACCATATTTCAAGTCCCAGACAAAAATCTGTCGCGCAGCTGTAGATATTTTTGAGGAAAATTTTCAAAGAGAATTTCGTAGTAACCGGATTTTTCGATTTTTTTTGAACATTTTCATCACCAACTCACCACATGTTGCACACCAAATTAATCAAAAAGACGTAAGCTGCCATACTATGAAGATAATAAAAGAAGGTAGTTGCTATTTGAAAAAACATCTTTGGCCTCTTCCTACGCCACTGGTCACACTAAAATACATTCCCTAAGGAAACAAAATTGACATGCATAAAAGATTTTCTCAAGATTTGTCTCATTTTCGAATTGCCTCAGTGTACATTTGGGTATTGTTATTAATATATATTATGATATTATCATAAATTAAGGGATCTCATGAAATAAAAAATAACTGCATGACTTACTCTTTCTCAAAAGTAAAAAGTATTGAAAAACATTTCTTGTAGAATATCATTAGTATTTGTAATACAGTTTTCGTCGTGTAGTAGGTAATATCGCCCATTTATTTGACATATATTATTAAAGTACTAAACTTTATTAAAACAAAAACATTACTCTCCGTCCTCCCGTCCGTTTCCCGCCTGTCAATATGTCTGTCTGCCTGCAACTTTTTTATGCGCACGTTTATTCTGGAACCGTTTATGATATTGACTTGAAATTTGGTACACTTAAATATTATAACGAGATCTGGAACTAGATTATATTTTGATCTAATTCCGTTGAAGGGTTCGGAGGTAAATGGGGTAAATAATGGTAAATAGGCAAAGCAAGCAAATTTTTTTTGGCATCAGCCACCCGCCCCCCCCACTATCACCTCCAATACCTCCCCCACACTATTTTGAAAGGGAGTAAAAAATTAAATTGGGATTTAGTGTGCACGAGAACCAGGCGCCTCTAAAATTTATTTTGGCATTAGTAATCCCCTCTATCACTTCCATTGCCACCCCCACCTTATTGTTTATGAGAATAAAAAATTAAATTGGGATTTAGTGTGTACTCGAGAACCAAAGGCTTCTAAGATTTTTTTTACATTAGCCACCCCCTCTACCACCCCCACTCTACTATTAAAGGGAATAAAATACTACATTGGGATTAAGTGTGTATAAGACTTGTATGCAAAATCTGGATGTGGAAATAGTGATTCCTTGGGAAGCGGTTTTTCTTCTTAGAGTCGTAGATTTTTTAACGTACCTTAAGACGATAAAGTTAAACGTTGTATTAATTTCAAATATATTGAATACAATTTGAATTTCTCGACAATTTTTCGGATCTTTTAAATTTTTTTCAAGATGTCTGGTTGACCTATGAATATTGAACAGGTGTAGATTTCTTCAAAGTTTCATTATGCCCGAGCCAGATTTTTGTTATTCCGATGCGATACTGAAGGCAATATATCATGCGAATGAGTAGACGTGAAATTGTCTCAGAAAGGTGCATTATAACTTTTGAAGCTTTTTTTACACAGTTTTCACAAAAAATGACATTTAAAAAAAAGAAGCTAAACCGTTTTTTCGAAATGGGGGTGTCTCCACATACACAGGATAATTGAAAACTTCAATTTACACTTGAGGTAGACTCCCTTACATCCTCTTAAATCTACAAAGAACATGAACATTTCGCATAATTTCTATAAAGGTTCGTTGTGACCAAGCCAGTATTTTTACTATTAGGATGCGCTACTAGAAGCAATTATTATTATGGAGATAAGTTAATGTGGAAGTGCATATAACTTTTGAATTTTTTTTACAGTTTTCAAAAGAAGCGACGTATTTAAAAAAATAGTGTCCTCACATATACAGAATAATCTAAAACTCCAATTTCTCCCCTACAACCTTCTAAGTCTGCAAAGAAAAAAGACAATTTGCAAATTTACATAGACAATGCACTATTTGAAGTTTATTAGCTTCTATCTGATAAATCTAATAAAAAAAAACCTCTGCCCAACGAATCACTACTTCCACGTCCAGATTTTGTACACACTAAATCCCAATGTAATATAGTACTCAATTTAATAATAGGATGGGGGTGGAAATGGGGGTAGCTGAAGCAAAAAAAAAATTGAGACCTTGACCCTTCGAATATTCTCTAAATTAGAATTTTACAGATTCTTACCTGCTTGCTTCGCCTATTTACCCTTATTTACTCCATTTACCCGCGAACCCTTCAACGGGATTGGATCAAAATATAATCTAGTTCCAGATCTCGTTATAATACATAAGTGTACCAAATTTCAAGTCAATATCATAAACGGTCCCAGAATAAACATGGGCACAAAAAAGTTACAGACCGACAGACAGACAGAAGTTTTTTTCGCTCAAATTTAAAATCTCGACGTTTCATGACATTTTAAGCCTATTTCAACAAAGAAAATTTTGTTTGCGTTACTCTACTTCCACTGGACGTGAAAGTAATTAATGTTTAGAACATATGATGTTACATTACTTTCTTTTAAATAATTACAGCTTTACAATATTTATTACAGTACAAAAGCACATGAGAAATCATTATGGCAATCTTTTCTATTTTATCATGAATAAGTTAGTTGCAGATTGTAAATTTCTTTGAAAGAAAAAGACAGTTTTAATATGACTATAGAAATTAGCCATATTTTTCAGCAAACAATTCCATGTAATATTGTTATGTGCTGCCCTCTAACAGAGAGGAGAGTTGTAATTACTCCCTGGCCAGAAGGGCGGCGCCATCTGTGGGCCAACTGGCGAACCACCATTTAGTAGTGCCTAAGAAAATTATAGAGAATTCCAGTATCTTCTGGAAAGTTCTACAATGATATTCTGGACATTCCAAGTGGGTATATAAAGAGGTGAAGCCAGCAGATGGGGGAAGAGAACAATACAGTTTAGCAGTATAAGGAACAGTTCAGTTTAGTATCCAGTACAGTTCTGGGTAATCTGTGGTTCTGGTTACAGAGACAGTTTGCAGAAGAAGAGTTCAGTTGAGTGAGTATGCAGTTTAGTGAAGTAAACAGACAAGAGAGTTTTTAGGTTAGACAAGAGTTGACAAGTTTAAGAAGAAAAGTAAAGTGCTTAGTGTTATAAAAGTAGTGAAATTATATTAGATTAAGGGCCGGTCTTTTCATCACCCATTAAATTTATTTGGGAAATAATTTCCTCGGCTACAATTGTATCAATAATCGTTTCCACAGGATTTATCTGCTGAATAAATTTAATGGGAGATGAAAAGATCGGCCCTAAGTTATTATTAGTTGTGTGATTTTTAAGTATTTACTAGTGTAATTTTAGTGATTAATAAAATCAGTGGTTAGTGAAAATTCTTGTTGCAAGTTATTTGAATCCACGGAGTGTTTACTGAGAACTGTAAGCACGTAACAATATTTTTCATTTGGAATTTTCAATGTATAAGTGTTTGGCTAATATAAAATACATTATGCCGTACAAAATGTCGCGATCGTAACTAAAAAAGTTAAACTGAAGTGTTATTACATCATCAGAAGACAAAGTACATAACATCTTACTCTGAGACATAAAAAAACCCTTAATAAGTTAGCACCAAAGTAACATAGTGTTGAGTGCGTTTGTTACGGGAAGTTTTCCTTGTATTTATGAGGAGCCATAAAACTCCGAATTTCAGACAGAAATTCCTACCTTCACTTGCCTATTTTACGGCAACTTCCTGCATATATCTAAGATAATTTTGTTAAAGAGGGCATTGGAAACAATGACCCACTAAAGAAATGCGAAGTACCCCCGTAATACCTGCCCGTTCTCTAATGTATGGCTCGGCAAAAAGCCATTCGAGCCAGGCCTATGTTCTTTGTTTAATCAGCCTGCTGAGTGTTTTGTACAGTAGCAAAAACCTGCCGGCTTTACTAAAATGAAAGTTTAGGGTGTTAATTTACAAACGAATATCCTATAGTTTGTAGTTTGTTTTTGTACGTTAACATATAAATTAATCCACAGGAAATTAGGAGGCAGGTAATGAATAAATTGCCTAATGAAATACCAAATTAATAATAATAATAGTAATATATACGTAGCGGTGCAAATATAGTTTAAATCTTAATATCTATTTTAAAAAAATATAAATATTTGTTGAAATGTGAAAGTGTTAAAATGGTAATTTTTAGTTAAAATTGTATTTGCCTTATACTCATATACGTTTTTTGCTTGTTAGTGCAAAGTGTCATTATCTGGGAAACTCATACACGTTTATGTTTATTATATACAGGCTGTCCATTTTATCAGGGCCCTAGAGAATATCGGTCGTACAAAAAAAATATTTTTACGAAAATTGTACCGATTTATATAATCTACAAAACGGTTTAAAGACACTTGAAATCCATGACCTACTTTAAGAGTTATGGCGGAAAATATCGAAAATGCGGAAAACATTTAGGCCAAATATTTCCGTTATTTGAAGAGAAAAGTTCTAAGGTGAAAATTTTTTGCAAAACAGAGTGTTTCAACGAGGTTTTATCTAATTTCTTTCAAAACCGCTGTATTTTGAGATTTACTCTTCAGGCTGTTGAAAAAATTATTTTGAAACTGGTGAAAAATGGCACCATTAAATAGGGTATTTTCCTCCCTTTTCAACGATATATCACATGCCATATTTATTCATTGGTACTACGTTAGTAATTATAAAAACATTTTTATAAAACCAATAAATTTTATTTTAACAAGCATTATACTTGCCGTGGAGTAGTATGATTAAATAATACGATAAAATAATTCAATAAGTTGTTCAAATCTTTGCTATAATAAAACATTAACACAATTAAGAAGAATAAAATAAATTCAGGTAACAAAAACAAATTAATAACAAAAATAATATAGCACACAGAACATTAATATTTATCTAATCCTCAAAATAATATTTAAGATATTATATTAAGTGTTCAAAGCGTCCACTGCGATTTCTTATGCACAATCGAGCGCGGCGAGGCACTGCATTTAAAACATTACTCAGCATTTCGGGGGTAAATGTAATACATGCCTGTTGAATTCGAGCTTTTAGGTTCTCTACATTTTGCAGTGTCGTCGAAAACACCTTATCTTTAATATACCCCCATAGAAAAAATCCATTGGGGTTATATCTGGAGAAGGAGGGAGCCATCGAATAAATCCATTGGTACCTATCCAATGTTGAGGCAAAATTTCATCTTTGGTCACTGAGGTGACCATCATAAAAATAAGGACCTATTAAATTGGTGCCTAAAATACCTATTCACACATTTATTGAAAAACGATTTTGAAACCCAGTCGGTCTATGCCAGTGTGTATGTCCACTTGTAATGAATATTGCGATTAAAAAATTCATTATTGGAAAAATTTGCGGGATGGGGAATGTTGCTGCAAAAAGGTTTTTTTTTTAATTTCTCGCCACAGTACCAGGGAAAGCTCAAGTGGAGAATTGCAACAAAACAGCCGTTTTCAAATTTCTGGTCAAAGCATCATGGGCGAGTACATAGAATCTGTTGTCGAATCAAAGAAAGTCTTAAATAAAAATTGTTTAGTATGGAAAACTGTATCAATTTTTTTTTTTTTTCAAATTCTCATCAGAGTGGCAGATGTATCTCAGATAGGGCCGAAAAACAAGTTTTTGTCGAATCAAAAATTTTTATAACAAAAACTGTTCTGATTTTTGGGTAATGGTTTCCTAATATAAAACTTGCTATGATTTATGCATTTATTGGGTACAAACGTTTTGGTGTGAATTTACAGATTTTTGAATGATGTAAAACTAAAAATTGTTTTTGTGTTAATTTTAACATTTTTAAATTAAATTTAAGAAATAGTGATAAACATATCTTAAACATTTTTTCCGAAAATGTCGCATTATTCACTGTTTTTTCTTATTTTCATTTAATTTTCCCTTGACTGGGTACTTGATCCTTAGATAAAGGCACTATATTGCTGAAAGTACCTTGAAGAAGTAGAAAGTAAATTCTAAATCACATTAATATAGACTGAGACAAAAATGTAAAATTTGTTTAGATTAAAAAATTGCATCGAAAAGGCTATTTGCAAATTTCTCGTCAGAGCACTAGGGGCGACTTTGGCAACCCGGTTACGACCATTTTTTCACTGCAGCTAATTTGAGTTTCTATCATATTGTTGGTAGAGCAAGTAGTACACTACACCCTAAATCAGAAATTGGCGTTCCAGGTAAAAACTGGTAATAATTTAATAAAGAAGCAAGTTTGCAATCTCAACTAATGAGCGTTAGTAGAGTGTTAAGGTCGAATCGTTATAGTACGAACATACTGTGCTTTCTGTTAGTGAAATGAGTGTTAATGACATCCTTGAAGCAATGAAGAAGCTTAAACCTAAATAAACTATGGGTCTAGATGTATCTCCAGCCTTATAAATGACTGTAATTTCGTGTTTTGTTAAGCCTCTCTGTTATATCTATAATCTTTGTCTCAAATCTGCCACATTTCCAGATAAATGGAGATTATCGAAAGTAGTTCTTGTATTCAAAACAGGTGATAAGTGTCAAATAGAAAATTATCGACCTATTAGCTAAATTTACAACTTCGCCAAATTGTTCGAATACATTTTTGCACGTTATTTGTACAATCACGTATTACATTGTATTGCAGTAAAACAACATGGTTTTATGAAAAGGCTACTAATACGAATCTTTTCAATTTTACACAATATACTTCTGACGCTCTAGATGACAAAAAGCAAGTTGATGTTATATACGTACACATCAAAAGATCTTGATTAGGTGGACCGCCTACCTTACTTCGTAAATTGCGTGGTTACAGTGCCTGTGTTAATCTAATAACGTTTTTTAACTCTTATTTAACTGATAGGATGCTATATGTCGACTGCATGGGACAAAGGTCATTACCCTATGCAGTAACGAGTGGTGTCACCCAAGGAAGTAATTTGGACCCCAATATTATTTTTGCTCTTTATTAACGATCTTGTTCTGGCTGTTAAAGTGCCTAAATTATTATATGCAGATGACCTGAAAATTTTTAATATCGTAGATAACATCCAGACCTGCCTGTCACTGTAGAATGATCTTAATGTAGTTCAGTGGTGTACTAACAATATCCTCAAAATCAATATAGGAAAGTGTACAGTAATGACTCTTGCTTGTAAATTAGTCCTTACTGGGTTTGACCACCAGATTAATGGCCAAAACGTAACCAAAGTAACCGTAGTTATGGATTTGGGTGTGATATTTGATCGAAAGTTATCTTTTATTCCTCACATAGAAAAGGGTTTCTAGCGAGGCGATAAAAATGTTAGGTTTTGTAATCAGGAGCACCGAGTACTTTCATAACATTAAAACTTTGAAAACATTATATTATGCTTATGTGCGTAGTAAACTAAAATATGCTTGTGTTGTATGAGCTCCATATTACAATGCTCATATCCAGTCTCTGGAACGCATACAGCGCAAATTTTGTAGATATTTATATTATACCGAATTTGGTTTGTACCTTGGCAGAGACGTTTCATACTGTGAAATGCTTAGCTTATTTGACTTCTTTAGCATGGAAATGAGATGAAGAAATTGTTAGGTCACATGTCTTTATAAAATGTTACATGGTCATTGGTCAGATAGATGACATACATTTCCTTTCTCAGGTAAAGTTTCATGTGCCAAGATTTTCTGCTAGAAATTGTCTTACGTTTACTTATAAAGTACCTGGTACTAATCAGCACTACTTGTTTCTATGTGTCGTGCTTACAACCACATTCAACATAATATTGATATTTTTAATTGTTCTGTTAGTCAACTTATGCCGTAACAAATATCTCGTATTTGTTATTACTTTCTCTATTTATTTATATTTTCCACCAATGTTAATGTTTATCATCACTTTTTACATTTGCTTGAATATATAAAAATTTCCATTACCGTGGATCACACGTCTACCGCAATGATTTTATTTGTATACTCGGCTTCATCTTTTTCTTCTTATATTGAAAAAATGTACTGTTTTGTTATACCTTTTTTCTTTTTTTTACATTTATTTTACGTCGGCCTATTTCCGCTACTTAGTACAATAAAATTAATCTATCGTTTGTAATTTACTTCTCAGGGGATAATTTTATGATCAATCAATGGGGAAAAATGTCAGGAACAACATATCGAAATGTTTAAGACTTGGGCGTTGTAGCAATTTTGTAAATAAATAGAAACCATTAACAAATTGGTTTTGCTCGATTTTAACGCGGTACGATGGCCATAAAATACTTCTAATATTTAATAAATATATATATCACGTTGTAGAGAAAGAAATTCTGTAAAATTTTGATACGGAGAATACCCCTCTACGATGCTTATTTTTTTTAATCGATTTTTTAAGGTTTTTGCCAAATTGTTTTCGTTTTGTCAGCTGTGTGCTGCGTGCGCCGTTCCGCCAAGTCGCGAGGGGGCGTGGCGACAAAGGTCAGCTGACCAAACGAAAACAACTTGGCAAACAAATCTTAAAAATTGATTTAAAAAAAATTAAGCATCGTAGAGTGGTATTTCCCGTATCAAAATTATAGAGAATTTCTTTCTCTACAACGTGATATATTTTTTTTATTTATTAGAAGTATTTTATGACCGTCGTACCGCGTTAAAGTCGAGCAAGGCCAATTTGTTTTGTAAATAAATAATATTTACAAAATTTCTACAACACCCAAGTCTTAAACATTTTAATATGTTATTCCTGACATTTTTCCCCATCGATTGATCATAAAATTATCTGTGAGAGGTTAAATTCCAAAAGATGAAAAAATTGGTCTAGATTTATTGTACTAACTTGTAATGTATATTCTTTATATGGACCTATGTCCATATAAAGTATGTATGTATGTATGTGGACTAATAAATCTACTACTATTATTATTATATTGGAGCATCGTACAAAGCTTGGCCTCAAGTTTGAACAGAAATAGCTACTTTATTCTATGTAGAAATACGTTAGATTTATTTAATATACGGATTTTTTATCAACAGTGTTTTGTTTTATCTTATCAATTAAAGCTCTCAATTCATATGAATCATATTGCAATAGATTAGTCGCTGCTAAGTTGAGGCTTGGTACAGTAGATTTAAAAAAAAACTGGTACATTTTCTTTTAGCTATGTAAATCATTCCTTCTTTGATTAATATTAATAATCTTACAAATGTCACTTTAACGTTATCAGTGGTGTCATTATTAAAAATGGTTCGACATCTAACAGATATTCAAAAACTTCGAATTGTTTCTAAAATTGAAGATGGTTGGTCCATCAGAAGACTGGCTGCTGAATGCAATGTGAGTAAAACCACGATAATGAGTGTTAAAAAACAATGGGAAACTAACCAAACGGTATCCCGTAAAGTTGGTTCAGGTAGGCCCAAAAAGAGCAATAATCAAAAAGATGAAAATCTTATAAATTACCTAAGAGAAAACCCTTTTGAGGCTGCAGTAAATGCAATTTCAGAGACAAATTTCCCTACTTCGGTACCTACTGCTTGTAGAAGAATAAAACTAGGAAGCGAATTGAAGAGTTGTTCAGCGGCTAAAAAATACAAACTTTCAGAAGAAAAGAAGCAGGGTAGGATTATTTTTGCACTGAACAATATAATCAATGATGAAAACTTCTGGGGACAAGTTGTCTTTTCTGATGAAAAGGTTTTTTAAACCTGTAACGATGGATATATTCGCGTATATAGGCCTCCTTCCACTAGATACGATGAAAAATATACTTTCGATCCACAAATATCAGGAAGGTTTTCAGTCAATGTCTGGGCTTAAATGAGCCTAAATGGGTTAGGTGTGTGTTGTAACAGTGGTGGTCATCTCAATTCCATTAAATATATTGAAATATTAGACAGCATTATGCTGCCGTCAGTAATAGAGGTGTTTCCGGAAAATAATTTTATTTTCCAACAAGACAACTGCACCATACATACGGCCCATCGTGTCAGGCAATGGTTTCTTAATAAAAACATAGAGTTAATACCGTGGCCATGTAAAAGTCCGGATTTAAATCCAATTGAAAATGTTTGGGAACTAATGGTGAAACATATAAGAAAATTAAATAACCATCCAAATAATGCCCAAGAATTGGAAGGGATAATTGAAGACGCTTGGGAGAACTTGTCGCAAGAAGTTGACCTTGCAAGAAATCTGATTTTGTCTTATGCCTGCAAGATTTCAGGCAGTTTTAGACGCTAATGGAGCAATGACAAAATATTAGTTAATTCTGTATTACGTAGTTGAAGTTCATTTATTTTATTTTTTTTTATTGAATTTTTATGTTCAGTCTGCATTATTTATATTTTTTTTAATCTCGTGGTATTTTTGTTTTCTTATTTTAAAAATAGAATTATCATTATTCAGTTAGTATTTTAATTACAACCATTAGTAGAATTATCCGTAACAAATATTTTTTAAACAATAATATGGCCGGCTTGAAAATGTTTTGAAAAAGTTATTTTCTAATTATTTTTTAAAATTCCATTTGAATAAAATTAAAAAGAAAGGTTTAATAAATTTAAAAACACTAAGAAAACCGGTCTCCTCCAAAAAAATCAGATCCGGGGTAAATCACCTCTTCTCCACCCCCCTCTCGACATGTCTGGCAAGCCCTATTTACAGACATATGCACACAACTAAACTATTAAGATTTTCGATTACAAGAGTTGTACCAGTTTTTTTTTAAATCAACTGTATGAGGCTACACTATGTTAGAATCCTTAGTATAATAGGTACTCGTGGTCGGGAACTCATGCCTGCAATTTTTGTCCTTTCATATTGCAACTTTTTCAGATCAATGTTATAATGTCGCACATAATATTTTTACATTTATTGTACTCTGTGTGAAACACCGGGAATTGAAGTAACACACTTTACTGTCATGGTGGTAAACTTTTATTATTATGCATAGGCAATTATTCGCACAGACAACGCCCGCGTACAACTATTTTAACATGTTATTTAATGGTACAATTCGCACCACTAATTTATTGTTTCATTAAACAATAATATTTGATAAAACGCTGTTTAGATTCACATAATTTAAAAAGTTTAAATTAAAATTTAAATGGGAAAACACCATGTTGCATATTATGAAGCAATATTATTACTGCTTATAATTGCCAATTTAACTTTATACAGAATTTTAAAAGATTCTATAAAATTGTAGATAATATCTAATTTTATCTGAACATTATTTTTGTATACAGGGTGAACTATTAATAATCATTAATTAATAATCAGGGGTAGATTCTTTGGGCCAAAATATGAGAATATAACTAAATATGCTTCAGTAAAATGTTGCTGTGGAAAAAATACAGGGCGTCAAAGTTCAAATATTTTTTTCAATTTTTGCAATAACTCAACAACCTCTTGACTGATCTTCGCCAAATTTACAAGAGGAACTTTTTTTAACCTAAGAAACAATAATTTATGTGTTATATCACGTTCGATCACAGATGGCGCCGCAGGACCTGTAAGCGCCGTTAAACTTTTCAATAATTTTTTGAAAGAAAAATTCAAATCGAATGAAACAAAGTGTATTTATTGAAAAGTGTGCATTGGTTACGTTTTAGTTCTGTCATTTACGTCATTTAATCATTTTATTTTGTTCTTGTGTTCCTCGAGCTAATTTCTTTAACTTCTTTATTTACAATGCCTAGACATAATAATTTTTCAAATAGGGAAATGAGGGATATGATATGTGTTTACGCACAAAATAATTTTAGCGGACGTGCTGCAGCGAGGGATACTCATTGCAATACCCAAATAGACAGCCAGACCATAAGATTTTCAAAGATCTGTTTCGTCGTTTGGGAAAAACGGGTTCATTTCGCCATAAAGACGATGTAGGACGACCGAAACGAATTACTCCGGATCAAGAACTAGAAATTTTAGATCCTCGTCAGACCAAGTCGTTTAGCAGCGGCAACAGGGGTGAGTAAACAATCTTTAGTAAAAGTCTTTCGCAAAGAACGTTTCTACCCATATCTCACTTCTGTACACAACTTACTTCGAAGAGATCTTCCACAAAGGCTACAATTTTGTCAATTTGTTCTAAATAAACACTACAGGGATCGAAATTTTGTTGAGAACACTTTGTTTACCGACGAAGCAACTTTTACTCGCCGAGGCGTTTTTAACTGAAGAAATACCCATTACTAGGAAGTAAAAAATCCTCATGCCGTTAAAGAAAAGCATTTTCAACAAGAATTTAAGATTAACGTTTGGTTTGGTAACATCGGTGATCAATTATTGGGACCATTTATCCTTCATCCAAATTTAAAATCTTATGTTTTTTCCTCAAAATACTCTTGCTGATATATTACATGCTTTCACGCTAGACATACGGAACAGAATGTGGTTCATGCAAGATGTAGCTCCCCCTTATTTCTCCGTTGAAGTCAGGAATTATCTTAATAAGACTCCCACGCAGGTGGATCGGTGGAGAAGTGAGTTTGCTTGGCCACCAAGGAGTTCTAATTATAATCCTTTGGATTATTATGTGTGGGGACATATGAAGTCCTTAGTCTATGCAAATACTTTCAACTCAAGAGAAGAACTGTGGGACAAAATACAAAACGCAGCGAATTTTATTAGAGGACAGGACAATGTAAAATCTTTTATGAAAAGAATTAGAAAAGGCATAGAAGTGGGTAGAGAGCATATCGAACATTTACTCTAAGTTGCAGCAATGGGGTTTTTGCATAGGGAAGCTCGAATTCAACAGGCATGTATTAGAGTTACCCCCGAAATGATGAGTAATATTTTAAATGCAGTGCCTCGCCGCGCTCGATTGTGCATAAGAAACGTGAACACTTTGAACACTTGATATGATATCTTAAAAATTACTTTGAGGATTAGATAAATATTAATTTTCTGTGTGCTATATTCTTCTTATTATTAATTTGTTTTTGTTACCTGAATTTACTTTATTCTTCTTAATTGTGTTAATGTTTTATTATAGCAAAGATTTGAACAACTTATTGAATTATTTTATCATTATATTTAATCATACTTCTCCACGGCAAGTATAATGCTAAATTTATTGGTTTAAAAAAAATGTTTTTATAATTACTAATGTAGTACCAATGAATAAATATGGCATGTGATATATCGTTGAAAAGGGAGGAAAATACTCTATTTAATGGCACCATTTCCCGCCCGTTTAAAAATAATTTTTTTAACAGTCTGAAGAGTAAATCTCAAAATACAGCGGTTTTGAGAAAAATTAGATAAAACCTCGTTGAAACACTCTGTTTTGCAAAAAATTTTCGCCTTAGAATTTTTCTCCTATCTCTTCAAATAACGGAGATATTTGGCCTAGACGCTTTCCGCATTTTCAATATTTTCCGCCATAACTCTTAAAGTAGGGCATGGATTTCAAATATCTTTAAACCATTTTGTAGGTTATATAAATCGGCACAATTTTAATACAAATAATTTTTTGTGTACGAGCGATATTAAGTGAGATATTCTCGAGTACCCTGATAAAATGGACAGCCTGTATTTCAGAAATTGAAATATATATATTTTTTATGCTAATGCTTTATATTGTTACGTAAGGAGTATTCATATTTTAGGAGAAAACTATAAATCAGCTTTAGTAGGTTACATATTGATACAAATTATTTTTCCAAATTCTAAATTGATATACTTTGCAATAATATTAAACAAATATTGAGAACGAGACCTGACACTGGATTATTAAAAACAAACAATAAATACGAACTTGTACTCAATAGGTAACCTGCTAAGTAAGCAACTAGTAAAATTATAAATACGAATTTTATTAACGCGGTCGACAGTCGAATTCTTAAGCTTTTAAGTGTTAAGAAGTGCGACTCCTTATCCTGACGCATTTCCCCACATCAGTGATGTTGGTAAGAGCCCCATTTGTTACTATTATTGTTGTGCCTGTTTGTACTGTGACACTGTTTGTTGTTATTTTGTTAATAAAGTATATTTGTTTTAAACTCGTCTTCTACTTTGACTACCCAATCTCCCTCTCTCACAAGCCAAGTGGCCGTCAGTTGCGGCTCTCCCAAAGGGGGGTCGTGACAATATTTTATATTGTAAATTTGAACTTCTTCAAATTAAAATTTGAGCTTCTCACGAATTTATATTAATTATAAATTTATTTTCTTCTACAATCTTCAAACTTCACGTCATTGAGAGACGTAAACTAAATTGCCAAGAAAACCCGTAGATTCCCTTTTTGCAAGAGATAATTGTGGGCTTGAATTGCTGTTCCAGAACCATTCACCTCAACGATACTCAATCCCGCAATCTAGGATCCTGGTATAAATAAAAAAAAAAAAATTTTTTTATTAAATTTCCTTGTTAGCCGACATTAGTAATTAACTTTCACATTATGCAAATTGATTTATTTATTCATGCAATATATTTTGTCATTCATTTTACAATATCTTTTTATTTTCCTTACCAACAATTTCAGTCTATTCTATAGGAGACTGATTATGCGAGAAAAAGAGACAACTCTACTTATTTTCACTATAGATGGTGCCCAATTTAACATCAATTTCTCTCCAGGGCCAAACCGTTTAAAATATAGTAATAGACGATAAATTCTTAGCAGTATACGAATGATCGGAACATGTAGTTAATGGTGTAAATAATTAAGGAAAAATCGTCCAGACTGAGTAAAAGTTCGGGAAGGGGGGTTGGGGTGGTAATATATACATTTTTAGGGGTTGGTACTCGTTTTTTGCGATTTGCGGCTAAACTATGCATTCTATCGAAAAATGTTGAATATAAAAGTTGTAGATAATGAAAAAATCTAAAACTTTCTAATTAATCATTATTGACCATAACCTCAAAATTATCGAGAAAAATGCGAAAAACCGTTTTTTCGGTTTTTAATTTATAACTATCGCAAAAATGTTTATATTTTCATGAAAATTGGTGAAAATGTTCTCTTTTGTGTTTCAAACAAGTCCAAATTTTTTCAAAGCGAAATATTTAATTTTCGATGTTTTATGAAGAAAATAAAGAAAAAAGACCTAATTTTCAATCGAAAAATTTGGTTAGCAAATTTTCGATTAATGAACTTTACTAGTGCTCATTTTTCGTTGAAATGTCAACTTTAATATATAATTAAAATATAATATTGTTTATATACAAAAATATCGTTAAAGAGGCGAAAAACTGAAAAACTATTTTTTAAAAATCGAATTTTCGGTGAAAATCGTGAATTTCTTTTTCTTTATTGTAAATAAACGTTTACATTCATAAAAAGCGTTAATTATCATACAATACTATGTTATACAAGTAATGTATATGTACCTAACTGAGGCGAGACTGTTACAATTGATCCATTACTATTATTTCAGAGAATTTCGCGAAAAATCAGCAGCACAGATGATATGAAAAATTATTTACAGTACGAGCTTGCTCCATTTCCTGTGTCGTTGTTTACAGAGAATGGCTTCAGAAAAAATGTTAAGTCACATTTATATACAGAATTTGCGAGCATCGATTCGTTACCAAATTCGAGCAATATTGTACACGTTGTTGATGGCCGGTTTCTCTTGCACAAAGTAATCTGGCAAAAAAACGATACAATTAATAAAATAACACAAAAATATTTACATTATGTACAAAACAACTACGCAAAAAATAGTTATATGAAGAAGATGCAGATTCCCTAATTATCAATACATCCCTTGAAGTAGCAAAAAACTCCGATAAAATAGTGGCAGTTGTTGGTCAAGACATAGATCTTTTAGTTCTTTTAAATCAATTCAGTTCACATGAATTGAATATCTACTTCCACAAACCTGATGCAGGAAATACTAATGATACTTATTACACCTCTAATAGTTTTAAACATAAATCACATAAACATATTGTAGCATTTTTGCATTGTTTTTCTGGCTGCGATAAAACTTCCAGTTTTGCTGGGAAAGGAAAAAAAAACAATTATAAAATCATTATTGGCCGATAAACATTTACCTAATCTTGCACAAATTTTTTACAATACAAATGCAGTCAAACAAACTATTACCGAAAATGGATTAAAAATAATAGCTTCTATTTACAAATGATTTGAACTGTACCGAACGGCTACTGTTAAATCCTCATTTCATTTGAAAAAATTACCTCCAACTGAAGGGGCAGCTAAGCAACATTGTTACAGGGTGTATTTTCAAATACAAAGTTGGCTTGGTAATCAATTAACAGCTACAGATTGGGGATGGAAACATCATGTTAATGGCATCGTACCTATATTTACAGAACAAGAATTAATTCCTGAAAATTTATTGAAAATTATCTGCTGCAGCTGCGAAACAGGATGCGGTAATAGCAAATGTGGGTGTCGCAAGCATGGTTTAAAGTGCACAAATTTGTGCTCAAATTGTCACGGTTCTGATAAATGTTCTAATGCCGAAAAATCGTTGTATGAATAAAATTGTAGTCTCGAGGACATCGAAGACGAAGGCAGTACCCACTGTCTAATAAATAATAATAAAAATAATGAAAATGAAAATAATTCTGGCGATGAAGAATTGCCCACGAAGAAAAAAAGATTTCAATAAAATTATTTTACTTTTAATTTTTGTATTTTATAATCAAATATAAAACTTTGACGTGATAATTTGTAAATACTTACGAATCACAAGAAATAATTAACAAATTTTCTCAGTTCACAGGCTTTGTGTTTTTTGAATTTTTACCTATTTAATTGCAGTTTAAATAATGTTTTCGGGACTTTGAAAGCCGAGAATAGTTAGGTACATGTACATTACTTGTATAACATAGTATTGTATGAGAATTAACGCTTTTTATGAATGTAAACGTTTATTTACAATAAAGAAAAAGAAATTCATGATTTTCACCGAATACTCGATTTTTAAAAAGTAGTTTTTCGCTCTTTTAACGATATTTTTGTATATAAACAATATTATATTTTAATTCTATATTAAAGTTGAGATTTCGGCGAAAAAAATGAGCACTAGTAAAGTTCATTAATCGAAAATTTGTTAACCAAATTTTTCGATTGAAAATTAGGTCTTTTTTTATTTTCTTCATAAATCATCGAAAATTAAACATTTTCACCAATTTTCATGAAAATATAAACATTTTTGCGATAGTTATAAATTAAAAACCGAAAAAACGGTTTTTTGCATTTTTCTCGATAATTTTGAGGTTATGGTCAATAATGATTAATTAGAAAGTTTTAGATTTTTTCATTATCTACAACTTTTATATTCAACGTTTTTCGAGAGGATGCATAGTTTAGCCGCAAATCGCAAAAAACGAGTACCAACCCCTAAAAATGTATATATTACCACCCCAACGCCCCCTTCCCGAACTTTTACTCAGTCTGGACGATTTTTCCTTAATTATTTACAACATTAACTACATTTTCCGACCATTCGTATACTGCTAAGAGTTTTTATTGCCTTAAACCGGATTGGCCCTGGTCTATTATGTGTGTTATCAGTTATGTATGGAAATCTGTATATGTATACTTTAAGATTGATTCAAATGATTTTTTATGTACTATTTTGTTTCCATATATTAAAATAAAATGTACTAGGCCAATACATTGAATAAGATTATTACTATTATTAAATAAATCAACCTTATTGGTCACATAGTATAATACGCCAGTTTGGTCAGTCATGTAAAATGAACCTCAACAAAAAATAGGAACGGAAATGATGCAGAAATGATAAATGTTCGCTTTGCCGTGTCCGCACGGTATTATGAAAATGAGGCGATTTTAACGGATGCATATATTAAATTAAGTGTGATTTTAATGAGTCGACAGCTTGCGTGGAGTGTGTGGTGTAATTTTACACATTTATAAGCAAATCTAGTTCAGAGCTCGGAAGTGGTCAGGAAATTCCTAATGCAATGAAATGGGATGTGTAATAATGCAAGTTCAGTATTATAGCAACAAGTCGGATGGCCATTAGTCGGCACAGTTAGAGATTAAAATATTACACCACTATATATCTTGAAGACTCGTCAACGACTCATCCTTCAGTTTGTCACTCTTTCTAGCACCAAAACACTGAGGATTGTGAGGATTATGCTGGAGCTCGTTAGCCAACTTCACCATTGTATTTAACTAGGACTTTTGCCAAATAAATCATTTGGAAGTTACACCTTATGTTCTACAAGCTATGTTTTTTAGTCCACATTTAGTCGGTGTTTGAGTTCTTACATAATTTTGTAATTAACCGTTAATATAACGTGAATATTTTCCTTTAAAATGTTTCCTTATAGCTCTTCATTTTTATTAGAATTTATACAGAGATAATCCATTTAAAAACAAATATTTTATCAGAATATTTAGAAGCGAGACAAACCTTTGAGAGATATTTTTATAGGGCATAACATTTCCAATCAATTGCTATCCATATAATTTGTATTCAAATAAAACTTAGAATTAATACAGGCAAGTGAAATATAGTATTTTAATGTAAAATTAGAGATATGGTCAATGTTTTTACAGTATACTAAAATATGTAATTTGAATAACAAAAGTGAAAATATTTGATTTACAAATTCTTAATTTTTTCTGGTGAAAAGCGAAAATTTAGGTTCTGGAATTGGCAGCACTGATTGATGTTAGTATAGTAAAATTAATGCAAATATTAAGTTGGCCAAAACGTAAGACAAATTTGGTAACAAGTACTTCCTAGCAAATTCTCGAAAATAATGGTGAATGATATTTAAATTCTACAAAATACATAAACAACTAATTAACGTCTCTATTTTATTGATTTATTTAGTAATTATTTAATGTATTATTGTTACTTAAAAATAAAAATGAAAAACAGAAAAAAGGAAAAATATAGAAAAACGGGTTGCTTAATCATACTTTACAGTACAAATTTTAAAGACACTAATTCTTTTATACATTGGTACAGTTAATTAAAATTATAATAAATTTTCGAAGTGAACACCCCGAGAGTGGATACATTTTTGTTAACGTTTAAAGAGACACATACATTAAAAATCTTTTGTTGTAATTGTACACGGGTATTAATATTTTCACCGTACATAAAAAAATAATCTATGGAGTGAGATCAGAAGATCTCGGTAGCCAGTTAGCTCTGCCCCCTCTACCAATCATCTGCTGGTGTAACGTTCATTAAGATGCTCCCTCACCGGTACAAAAAAGTGAGGTCCAGCACCATCGTGTAGAAACCGCAAATCTCTGGCATTGATGTTTTCTAGTAAATTTGGTAACACATCTATTAAGAAATTTAAATAAACTTCACCTGTTAGTCTCCCTTTAAAAACGTGTAGCCTGATTAGGTGACTACTGTTTGTATATTCCACATCAGACGTTTATGTTGAATTTGTGTTGGGAATTTTTCTGAAGCGTAGCATGTGGATTTTCAGTTGTCCAAAGATGTTGATTTCTGGTGTTGTTTATTGAATCACGCGTGAATATTGAGCTTTCTCCGTGAACAGAATTCTAGACACTGTTCGTCTGTGCGCAACTACCCACCTAAATGTTAAATGCGGAACGCTGTCACCGTCTTCAAGTGTTGAACTACTTGAACATGAAAAGGATAAAAATTTTCTTTTCTTAAAGTTCGCCGTACCCCTGTTCTGGGAATTTCTAATAATTAATGACTGATTTTCCTGACGCTTACAGTTAGATTCACATGAACAATCTGTAATACTTCCTTCTACTGTTGAAAATCTCTGGGAGCATGTTCATGTTTTGCCTGTGAGGAAAATTGCCCATGTTCATTACTAAATTGATACACCTCTGAAAATTTTCTATGATTTGGTATACGACGATTTCGAAAACGACTTCTCCATTTTCGCCGCAAAAACCATACACATAAACCCTATCTGTATACTCCACATTTATAAATTGGAATGACCTCTGGAAGTTATTAAATTTGTTAATATAAAACCTTACTTTAATGACTCAAACAACTTCTTTGAATACTTTAAGCTTAATTTCTAAAGGTAACTTACATTACTATGTGTTAAACTATCTAACGATAGAATTGACACACGCCTACTTTTATTTTTAAGCAAACTGTTTTTCTGTGGAATATTGCATATAGCCGTACAAATTTTAAGTGCAATTTGAATCAAATTTAAGTAACAATAATATGTTAAATAATTAATTAAATAAATGTTTAAGTAAAATTAATAAAATAGTAGCGTTAACTAATTGTTTTCGTATTTTGTAGAATTTAAATACAATTCACCATTATTTTCGAAAATTTGCTAGGCATAAAAGTGCCGTCAAATATTATGACAGTATTTTGCAAAATAATCCATAGACATTTCAATAGTTACCCGCCATTTGTAAAAAACTGATATACACGATGATGTAATAATTGGCCCTAAATGTAAAATAATAAAAATTAAGTCCTGTTCTGGAATTTCTCCAAACTAAATTATGCTATTGATTGGACTAGGAGTTCACTATATGTGTACCAACTTTTATCCAAAAACGTCTATTCATTTCAAAAATATGGTGAATTTTAGTTTCAGTCAAAATTCATAAAACAACATGTATTTTGAACACAGTAGGATTCAAGCGTAAGTGTGGATGTGTTTTGAACTCAGAAAAGTGTGCTCTATTTCTCATTATTTTATGTCACTTTAAATATGAGACACCCTGTATAAAGAATGAAATAAATTTCGTATAATAAAAAACTCAAGAAAGTTCTTCTTCAACCAGAGACACATCTGGAACATTATTACGTATTGTCCTACACAGTTATTACGTCCAGTGTATCTGCGAAATATTAAACATAAGACCCATAAAAGACCCATAAAAATAGAAAAATTTCAAAATAAAACTGAAGGCAATTTCTTTCATTTTTTTGTGCCTTTAACACAAAATAATTTTTCACTCAATCAAAATTATGAAATATAATTAGTTGGTTGTACTTGATATACTGAAGTTTATTAAACTTTTGGCTTCTACTACTGTCACACTATTTTTTTTTTCTATGTCTGTTAGAGTAGCTTGGTTTGAAGAAATACTTTTAAATGTTAGAATTTCTTGGGAGATAATTTTATTATTCCTCAAAATTGTTAATGCTATCATTTTCGCTTTACTCTTAACATGTTGTGAAAGGCAAAACATTTAAAATTGTACGTTGAGGTATAGTTATGTAGTACTTAACCTATTATTTGGGATTTTTGCTTACCAAAAAGTACCTTTTGCCACTAAATTTGCTTTAGGAAAAGTATTAATTTTACTGTAGTAACACATAACCAAAATTATTTAATTCAAGAATATGAAATTTTCCATGGCGAGATTTCAAAATTCACGCTTATCTCCTTAAAATAATTAAGAATTTAAAATGGAATATTTCTGCTTTTTATTGAAGTTACGTTTTTCAAGGAATGTTGAAAAAATATAACTTTTATATAGAACGGGGAATATTAAATCTGTGATTTTATGTTGCACTACTAGATTTTCTATTTTTCCAAGCCT
This sequence comes from Leptura quadrifasciata, assembly GCA_963675555.1. NCBI lineage: Eukaryota > Metazoa > Arthropoda > Insecta > Coleoptera > Cerambycidae > Leptura > Leptura quadrifasciata. Next base: position 154,955,191 of record OY776674.1, read on the forward strand.
ATATTTCTTCGAAATCATCATTGGATAAAAGCTATATGCATGTCAGTTGATTGGAAAGGACCCCGCATAGAATCATATAATTTGGGACCCCGGTGAAAATGACCGAAATTGAGATATGTTGTAGTTCATACCTTCCTGATGAAAGGTTCAAATGAGACCAAGGCTCGAAAAACTTTTGTTTTGGAGTTACAACAAGGGCAAAGTCGAAAATTTGTAAATTGTGGGATTTGAGATCCCGGTGAAAATGGTCGAAATTGATCTATGATCTAGTTCAGACCATCCCGATGAAAAGTTCAAATGGGATCAAAGCTCGAGGACCTTTTTTACTTTGTAGTTACAGAAATGTCGAAAATTCGTAACATATCTTTAAAAATCAAATATATATATATATTTATATATACGGTGCTAGATAACAGTCATGTGATATTAACATCATAATGCTTAACTTAACTTTAACTAAATTTAAAATTACCAGTTTATTTATTGCTGTTATTTTACCACAAATTTCGCTCATCGATATATTTTCATTAACATTTTTATCTTCCTTGTGTCTACTTAATTCTTTAAGTTCTCTCAATGGAATATCTTTTAAATCGGTTGCATTGATCGGCATATATTCACTAACATGTTTGTTTTCTTTTAGTGTACTTTTTTTTATTTTGCTTAACAGAATATTGTCCTCATATTGTTCTATTCATAGCCAAAATCGTTTCCTTATACAACTTTCTTTGATACATCATTTTCACTTCATTTCTTACTTTGTAACGTTTGTACTTCTCTGTTCTAAGTTACTTTAATGACACCACGTTTTTTGTGCCAGCATCCCATTGCAATACATCGTTAAATTTCAACTAGATTACGAAACTGTTGAATCTTAAACACATCTTGCTTATGTTTCCTATGTAATAACTTATCGTTTTGAAAGCTAGCTTACCTTTCTTATAGAATAGAATAAGTATAATTGACAACTATATGTTCAGTAATTGGATAAACAACAGCAGATAACACATAAGACACCGCCTTACAGAGTTGTTGTTTATAGGATATATTCAATAAGAACTAGGTATGCGCTAGAGATGCGCTGGACGTAGCCTGTTATCGGAGTTATGTCGTTGCAACGTGCGTATAGATCTCTGAGGGAGGAGTACCTTCCAGAATTCGATATGAGGCGCATATATTTGTGTTCAAACACCTAAAGTTTTTTCATTGCCGTGACCGGTATGCTGCAACATAGCAGCGCCGCGTATGAGGTGGACGGCCTGGCCGCCATCGTGTACAACAATTTTTTATTTTATCTGTTGCGTCTGCTACCCCTGACCCGTACTGTCTCATTTATGTGCGTATTAAACATCAGTCCCCCAAGTACTTCACGTATCTCTTAGTTGGAATTTTGTCTTCCCCGATCGAAATGGATGTTAAGATTTTGTTCTCGATTAACCGACGCGCGAAGACTATCGCCTCGGACTTCCCAGTGAATCCGAATCTTCCACCGGTCGTAATAAATCGTTGCACGAGCAATGTGCGTCTTCAGCAGCATATTCGCTGCTTGTGCGTTATGAGAATGCGCGTACATGGCTATGTCATCGGCGTACTAGGCCAGCTTCATTTAAAGGAATTCTGGGAAGTCGGAGACGTACAAGTTGTACAACTTCTTTGCGGGACTGCCGCGCGAATCTCCCACCGTGTTGACAGTTTATTATTCACTTGAACCTGCAGGGATCTGCCCGTCAGGAACGAACGAATGAGCTTAGTGAAGTAAGTCGGAAAGTTGTACGGGTGTAGTTTGTAAAATAACCCCGAAATTCAGACGGTGTCTAACGCCTTTTCAATATCGAGGCGCACCATGGCGGTGCTCTTCCCGAGGTTGTATTGTACTTTGACATCCTTAACTATGCTAACGACCTATTGTATCGTACTCCTGCTTCTCCTGAAACCAAACTGGCACTCATCTTCGATGTGGAGCTCCTCCTAAACAACATCTAGTCTGATCAGTACGAGCTTCTCCATCAACTTGAAGATCGCCGACACCAACGAGATGGGTCGGTAGCTGCTGACGAACTTCGCGTTCTTATTTGGCTTCAGGATGGGAACGACCACGGCGCACTTCCACTGGCTGGGCCAGTGCTGTAGCTGCACAATTGCGTTAACGATGTACGTCAACTGCACAATACCTTTCCTCAAGAGATATTTGAGTAGATTGTACTCAAGCTTTATTGTTTGGTAGGTCCTTGAATTTGTGCTACATCCGAGGGCTTGATCATGAATTCACATCTTGTCATTTGTAAGTCATGACCAGTGATATCGTTAATGTCGTTCTCGATGCGGTTATGCTCTAAATTATTTAGTGTGTTGTTATTGTGAATAGTCTCAAAATGCGTAGCTAAGTCACTTACCGCTTGAGCGTCTGTCATCGACGTCCGTCCGTTCGCACCAGTCAACGTGGGTATAAACTCCCGCATACTTTTTAAGGCACTCGTCAACTTTCACAGCCAGTTGTCCTGAGGATTCAGCGCTGCCAGTTCATCCTCCCATTTCTGGTTCCTTGCAGTGTTTATAGAGGTTCCGATCTGCCCTTGCAGCCTGATCATCTCGACCAGTCTACAATAAGGAAGTTAGAAATTTAATATTTTAACATACTGGCGCAAATGAACAAAAGCAGTTTTGTGACAAACTTCATGAATTTTAGTCGGTTACGCCACTTGCACTATATACGATTCTAGTGTTAGTAGTTGTGATACACATATGCCACTTCGTTAGATGAATGAACACATTTAAAGATATAATATATCGAAAATATCTCAATTTTTGATTTTCTACTAGTTACGCCACTACAGAGGAGACTAACGATATTACTATATACAAAACTGGAGATACACTTCTTAATGTTTAAAAAAGTGTTATTAACACTTAAACACTACAAGTGTTTCAGCTTCTTTAGGCCTTTTCAAGAGTACAACGATACTAAGTTTAAAGTTGTGTTGCTTGCTAATATATAATAGTTATAATTGAGCAATAAAATGATTATGAAAGGATCAACCTAAACATTTTACAATTCTATCTGGGATTATTAAATGCTAATATAATTAAAATTATTAAAATATCTAATGTAAAGTGTATACGATCGGAATTGAAACCGTATAAAAACTAAAAGCCGGCAAAAACAGTCGGTATCTCTTTATTATACATCGGCGGAGGTAAATAGAAATGATTGTCATAATAAAATGTTAAAATTGTATTCATTTTTATTATTTTTTGTTTATTAGGTTCATTTCGAAAATAACATATTTTTGAGGTATTCTATCAGTTTTATATATAAAGTCTAAATATTTAAATTTATTGGTTTTAGTTTTAAAGTTGACCCATATTATATTGAAATATGTTATTGCTGAGCAAGGCCAACGAGAAGGTATGAACATATCTTGCCAGGAGGGGATAGGACAGGTTAGATTAACGAGAGGCAACGATTTTAGTCAAAAATAAAATAAAAATTTAAGTTTCTTCTAAAATAAAAACGTAAGTTTCTTGAACAAAGCAAAGAATTATTATATGAAAACAAAAATAAATATTTGTATATATAAAACATAAATAAAAACAAAATTAAAATATTTCTCTAGAATGAAGTAACTTAAATTAAAATTTCTTTTCAACTAAATAAAATATATTCCACGAAATGTAACAATAAAAAAGTGAATGAAAAAATGAAGAAAAGTTAAATGTTAATTGACGCGTCCGAATCTTCAGTTTCTGAGGAGGAATCATTATACAGTTGAATTAAAATCGGCGCACTATGTGGTAGCGTTGGATATCGATTTTCTTCTCCAATTACATGCCTAACGCAATTTTTCCATAAATCAGTATTATTGTCAATGTCATTTATTACTTCTCTTATATGATCAACTACTATCACGCTTAACGTTGGAGAGTTATTACATTTTCGTAAACGTACTTTTAGTGTTCCCCAAACAATCTCCATAGGATTAAATATGCAATAGCATGGAGGTAACCGCAAAAGTGTATGACCGTGTATATTGGATAAGTTATCAATAACACATTCCTTTTTGAAATTCTGTTCTTTTATTCTTTTCAGTAATTCGCGTTTTATTGGAACTTTTACAGGAATTTCCATTTTTTTTTTCTCATGAATTTTAAAATGCCTTCCTTTTTTGTGCTGTTATTTGGTATTTTATTTAATATACGCGAGTGATAAGAAGCATTATCTAATACAATTACCGAATTTGGCGGAATATTTGGTAGAAGCTGTTGAGAAAACCATTTGTCGAATAGATCGGCCGTCATGTCTTCGTGATAGTCTGCAGAAGACTGCGATATTTTTTTGGCCGACAAGAGCAACGCATTGGGTACAAACCCATTTTCACTTCCCGCATGAAGTATGATAACGCGTTTTCCTCTAGAACACGGAGTATTTAAAACACAATTGTGCGAACTATCTACCCAACCATACTGAACAACATCATTCGTGTCAAACCACGTCTCGTCTAGATACACTATATGCCTGTTTAGTTTACGATATTCTCTAATTTTTTCCAAATAATCTACTCGAAGTTAAACTATACGTCGCGATTCCATAATAACCATACGACTGTCAAGTTTTTTATGTTTAAAACCGCATTCTAATAAGACATTTCGTAGTGTATCTAAAGACCTATAATTATAATCAGGATAATCGCTCAATTTTTCTTTAACCATTTTTAACGTAGGAACTATATTTCCTTCATACATATTATAAATTATACGCCGTATTACATCTCTAGTGGCATCATCATTATTTTTTAATTTCGTATTTTTCCGTTTCCTCTTTGCGCTGTGATCTATAACATCGCCTTCTTGAATTACGCGATAAATTGTTGATTTTGATATTTTAGTTAATTCGTTAATACGTCGTATTATTTCTTTCTCACATTGTTCAGGATTTTCGCTTTTCAAACATTCATATATATTAAAAATAATACGTTGACTTTGTACGTGTAAATCTTGGTTTTTAAACTCTAAATTTATTTCGGCTTTTTCGACAATAACCGGTTCAACTATTTCGGGATTTTCGGGCGTTATTATATTATCCTCTGTTTCAAATGGTCTCCAGAAAGTCATGGTAAATTAGTAAATAATTAAAATATTTTACCTTTTATACGGTAGTAAATATTTATAAATATGAACAGTAACTAACTAAACTCCTACGCTTGATGTTATAATAGGTATTTATGCACTGCACTGGCACATAGACAGCATGTTGTTAGACTTCCACGTTGACTGATAAGAAACGATTTACGAGTTTTTTTATGCTAGTAGGCCTGTCCGTTTTACTACCTTTAAATCAGTGCAGTCGTAGATGGTTCATTCAGGCTGATTACATTGCCAGTCTCGGACTCGCCTGCACAGTTTCGACTACCGTTCGAATCTCGATACCATTGCCAAATATATAGGACAAAATATCAAGTTCAGTGCGCACGGTCCTGTGCTTTAAAACTGACCAGTTTCAATTTTGGCCGTACTTACTATACCATAAAATATGTCAATATACTAACTAGTTCCATTAACATGAACAATTTTATCAATGTTAGAACCCACAAAAAATCTGTTATTCATTTGTTACATTTTTATTATTTTTAGAGCTTTCATTATTTATAATTGCTCCAATGAATCTAATTTCTTACTTTTTTTAAGTAATTCGACATTGTTTAAGTTTATAAAATGATTGTTTTCAATACAATGAGTGCACATGGTGGTGCTACACATATTGTGCAATATGGACTTTTTATGTTCCACCAGCCGCTTTTTTAGATTTTGCCAGTTTGACCAATATATACAGCATCCCAGTCCTTACAGTTTAACTTATACACGCCTAATTTTTTTGATTTTTCCATTTTATCTTTGTTATTAACTAACATTATCCCTAAATTGTTCTTATTAACAGAAATTGTTTTACAACCTAATTTATTAAATTTATGGCTAATTTTGTCACTAATCCTGGGCCTATAATGTTGATAGGTTTAAAAAATTTTGTTAATGTAGAGACATCAACATAAATCTCATTTACACAATTTAATTATGTCTTTTCTCGTCTGTGTGGACTCGGAGCTCGATGTTGATTGCACATAAAAAAATTATATTGATATTTATTTTTCACTATACCAGATAAATAACTTTTTATTTCCATTCTATTCAGACGAACAAGGCTTCTTTGGCGAACAAAATAGTCAACAAAACACTCGTGTCGAGAGAACGAGTTCTTGCTTCATCCCTTAACCCACACAATCTCGAACAATACTTTAAATCAAACTGGAATATAACTCAGTGCGGTTCTTTCAGTTAAGGTGTGGAATTGAAAAGATCGTAAAACATTTGCAGGTTAGGGGAAATTAAAGGTTGTGTTTCAGTGAAAATAAGCCGCGTACTTCTGCAAGAGGAAGGAAGCGGCCCTAGTAATTTGTCTAAGAGAATAGCGAGAGAAAACACAAAACCAGCTCGAGTGTGGAGAGTAATACTAGAGCAGAGCCGGCCTGATTTTAATTTAACTTCAATTCGACATGTACTAATTTTTCAATAAGGATTTGAAACGGCTGTTAAATTGCAATAAGATTGTTCTGTTCAACTAGGCCGATATTAAAATTGAATTGATCAACCTAGATTTATAACATTACTCCACACTGTGTCAAATAAAATATAAAAAAATAAAACTGTATCGTCAACTTAAGCAAATTGAAAAAGCAATTTATTGAAAAAAAAACAAATAGAAAATGCACGAAAATAGTCAAATAATCATAAATAACTAACAGTGAATTTAGACACCGCTGCCCAAGGAATAACTACTACCACATCCAGATTTTGTATCCAAATCTTATACACACTTGTAATATTTAACTCCCCTTAATAATAGAGGGGGGTGGCAATGGGGGTGGTAGAGTAGGTAGGTAACGGCAAAGAAATTTTTTGAGACCATTCGTTCTTGTATACACACTAAATCAAATTTTAATTTTTTTTATCCCCTTTCATGATAGTGTAGTGGTGGTATGCATGATGCCAAACAAATTTTTGAGACCTCGACTTCTCGTACATGCTCTAAATTGCAATTTTATGAACCCTTATCTGCTTGCTTTGCCTATTTACCCTTATTTACCCCATTTACTCCGAACCCTTTAACGGAATTAGATCAAAATGTAATCTAGTGTAGTAGATCAAAATATAATCTTTCAGTATGATTGATGGTCGAGCGGTAAGCGCCCTTGCGGAATAGGTTTTGGTGCGGCACATGTACTCATAATATATAATAAAATTTTGAATTTTAGATTCTCCTAGACGTTCGAATTGTTGACTAAAAAAATTGGAAGAGGAGCGTGTTGTGTTCTCTTAACTATCATGCAATGTGAATGATCACTTGTGGCCGAGAATACGATTTCATGTGTTTCAGGAACCCCGCAACCTTTTCCCAAGAGACATTGTTCCCCAATATCGAGAATTAGGACTATTTAGCAAGTTTTAGTGTTAAAACATAATATTTTAGTCGCAAACTCCTCTATAAAATCCTTATTTCACTATAAGGAACGTAATCAGACGGCAACCATCAGCTACTCTCCGGGCTGTGTGCCCCGCCGAGTGCTGAATTACAAGTTACAAGCCTGGCGCGTTAAGTGTAATAATTGCATATTACCATCAAAACGCTAATACTCCGATTGCAACAAAGCCGAAAGACTGTTCCTACTTAAAGGAGCTCTCGTGCCAGTCGTCACACACCACTTGCAGACTGCAGTTTCGAGCTGTTGGCTCTCGTCAGTTCAAGGTAGGCATGTAATGACCAACACGAGGATAGCAGGCACCATCTAGCGGTCCAGTGTCTGTTGCAATCGAAAAATGAATAGTCTGACTGTGCTTAGCATAGTTCAAATGTGCATTTAGAGGGCGGAATATTAAAACATAATATTTTAGTCGCAAATTTCTCTATATTTTAACATTAATATTCCGCCCTCTAAAAGCACATTTGAACTATGATAAGCCCAGTCAGGCTATATATTATTCGATTGCAACAGACATTGGACCGCTAGATGGAACTTGCTGACTATTTTACATGTCGCTCTCCCAAAGATACCGAAATGTACTATAAAGTCAAGTGATCCTCGTGTCGGTCGTCACATGCCTACCTGGCACGAGAGCTCCTTTAAGTAGGAACAGTCTTTCGGCTGGTGTTTGTTGCAATCGGAGCATTAGCGTTTTGATGGTAATATGCAATTATTACACTTAACGCGCCAGGCTTGTAACTTGTAAGTCAGCGCTCGGCGGGAACATAGCCCGGAGAGTAGCTGTTGGTTGCAGTCTGGTTACGTTCCTTATAGTAAAATAAGGATTTTATAGAGGAGTTTGCGACTAAAATATTGTGTTTTAATATTCCGCCCTCTCAAAGCACATTTGAACTAATTGTGTGTTTGAAACCACTTTCCCATAACAGGAAAGTACTTAAACGCTACTAACGCTAACCGTATTAGCATTAACTGGAGAGATGGTTAACATTGAAAATCAATTTTAATATGATACTAGCGTGATCGCCATCCTTCGACTGTCTAGCATGTAGTAAATCCAACTTATAATTTAAAGCTTCAAACTCCCTCTGTTGCCTTTTACGTTAATGTTGTTAGTTTTATAGTTATAAAAGTAGATAGATTTTTTGGCAGCTGTTCGGAAAACGACCAAACGACAGCAATCCGTACTACTTTTAGTTAAGAGATTGTAACTTTACCGGACCCGGGCTGGTAGAGTAAATATAAGTATCAGATGTTCAGCTTGTTACCTGTTACCAACCGTTAAATCACAATAAAACATGAATGGTCTTCTGAGCTTCTAGTACGGCAGCCCGTAATCAAGGTCAACTGTTATCACCTTATGCTAATTTTCATCACCAGACTATAGTTTATTATAATACGAAATCGATTTTCCTCTGACAAAAACTCCCATAACATTGCTGTAGCCGGTTAAACGATTTTCAATCAATCTTCTAAATTTTTACTACAAACTGATGGGGAAAACTTTTCTCTTATGCAGAATCGTATTCTAGACAGTTTTTTACTCTAGGCATTTTTCTTTAAAATCAATAAAAACGGTGTAAATCCTTAAAAACGAAAACAGCGATTCAAGACGATAATATGGAAAGGTTGGAATCTGGAATTGTTTAGGAGGGTGGTCAATAAAAATTATTGAACCACAGCACTTAGGCCACATTGGGCCCCTTGTATATCCTCCCTGTAGGCAGACTCTCGCCTAGGCCTCCAACCAACCTATCTTGCGAAATAGGTGGTGATGCTGCCTAGGGGCATCTCCCTTACATCGGCTAAAGTAGGCACATCCATAGCCCATTTATATTTGTTTTGCAGACTTCTGGAGTATATTCCACATACTGCCCCAGTTTCTTTCATTTTGATCCGTTTGTGAAGATGTTGATCACACCTTCGCCAGCAGCCTCGTTCTCACTATTCATCTGTATTATGTAGGGTATGTTAAAGACAAAATGGGGATAAATGCCATCAATGCACACCTGCAGAAGAGGCGTCTTTCTTACAGTCTCATTCTACAGGCGACTTCTGTCCTCTCCACATCCTACATTTGGCTGTATGCCAACAGATTTGAGGCGTACCATTGTTGTCAGGGCCACTTTTCCCAGATATGTATCTACTGGTGGCAGACATAGCATTACCTCCATAGCTCTTGTTGGAGTTGTTCTCATAGCTCCGGTTATGTTTAGGCAGACAACTCTCTGCACTTGACTGAGCTTGACCTTAGCTGTAGTCTGTTTGCTCTTAGGCCACCAAACCACAGCTCCATAGGTTTTCATTGTGTTACCTCCTTTCTCTTATTATTTATTTTTGAGAAAGAATTGAGGCAACATGTGCGGACGACTAGCTGGTTTAAGCCGGAGCAGAGAGCCGTGGGTCCAGAGCATTCGTAAGAGTGGAGAAACTTACCCTTTCTGACATGTACAGCATAAGCGACAGATTTCTGTTTATTTCGAGAAAAGGAGACAAAGAAAAATTGATGTTAAATTGGGCACCATCTATAGTGAAATAAGCAAAATAGTCCCTTTTTCTCGAATAACCAGTCTGCTATAGATTGTCACCTTACTAAAATTTTATAGAGAGATATTAGGTCCTAACCTAACTCTCGATGGTGGTGTGTCCAAGTTCTTGAGAGAAACGTTGGCTAGCTTACAGCCGGAGCTGGCCGTGCGGTTATTTAGAACTACTCAATATACAACTGAGCAGCTCAGGGCGCCAGTAACCTAAATGGCCCTACGTTTCCAAGTAGTGGCTTAAAGTTCGGTTACAATACTTCAAGCACCCCAAATAGAAATATATATAATTGGACCACGAAATCGATATCAGGTGTCAATTGCCTTAATTTTCTCTACTGAATATATTTTGAACGCATATTCTACAAAAATAAATGATTCCCAAAGTATATAAAATCTACTTTAATTTGCTACCATTCTGAAATATATATAAAAAAAACATAAAGTTGTAAGCTAATAATAATGAATGCCCGCTCGTGAATGTTTAGGTTGAAATATATATAGATATATAAAAATATATATATAGTGGTAAACCAATGATTAAATGTCCGCACGTGATCACGGTTGGCGCACAATATAATTTATTTAAAAAAAAAAAATGACGTAATAATTATATCTGCAAAATGATAGTAAATACCAAAAAAATTAAATAAATATATTAATACAGGTCAAGATTTTGTCAAGACAAATGAATTAATCACTGAAATTTAGCGCAAGGGCCTAAAAGACGGCCATTCAATTAGTAGCAGACAAAAAAGCACTACTAATATGTAATAGATTATTTGGTACACAAATGAATATGAATAATATGCAAAATATTAAAATAGTATATAGAAAATACAGGAAATTCAAAGAAATACAGCTTATCTGCTTAATGTCGTCCTCGCACGAGATTACTGCAAATGGCGGCTCCAATGGTCGATCGTCCAGGACAGCCGGTATACTGCGTCTATTTCAGAAATTCCAAAATAACGAACTGGAACGCAGGAACTTCAATAGGTCTTCTAACGGTAGCTTGATATCAGAAATATCCCAAATTAGAAACCAAAATTACTGCACCAAAAAGTGAAAGAAGCCAGGGAAAAGAAGAAAAGCCCTATAACAAGGATTCACGAAATTACCATTAACCAGTCATTTAAAAGAAGAAAAATGTAATAACTTACGTAGATGGAGGGTGGCTTGAAGTGACCAAACCTATAGGCAAGAGCTTGGTTGATTACCACGTGTTGACGAGGGGTTACAAATGCCGTCAAATCCAGCAGTACAGCCGAATTGTGCGCCGTCCAACAACTTTACACTAGCATACAGCCACAATATAAACACAATCTTTCTAATTATATCCAAAATGAACACCTCAAAGTGTTAAACACATAGAAAAATGTGGATTGCACTCATTAACACACCAGAAATACGTGGTAACTGACTCGAACGCCTGTTTTTATCCTTCGCTCACAAAAACTTCGCGATAGAATACGAAAAACTATACATGATAATGGCAGAAATATAATGGCAATACCTATTAATTATATATAATATGATGCTTATTTTTACGGATATTCCTTATATTAAGACAAGCTTGATGTATAAAATTGAAAGGATTTAAAATGACCAATACGAAATTTTAAGGTGATTATTTCCTGATTTTCCAAATATACGATTCCGTAGCGCACCGCTGGTTGCATACTTTTAGGCGCTCTAACTCTATAAAATTAACATATAAATCCAAGGAGCGGCATATACAAGGGGTTATATTAAAATTAACTAAATTAAACAAAATTGAAACGTTACAAGATCACACTGAAATTGTTGGTAAGAGAAATAAAAAGATAGTTTAAAATGAATGACAAAATATATCACATAAAAAAATTAGACAAATCGGTTTTAGACAAATTGAAATATAAATATATATATATATATATATATATATATATAAAATTCAAATTGATATGTAAAAATATATATATATATATATATATATATATATATAAAAGACAAATTGATACCAGTATCCTAGATGGTTTATGGTTCAGGTGGCTGGTTCTGGGACAGCAATCCAGGCCCTCAATTGTCTCTTGTTGCAAGAATTCTAAATTTTCCTTGGCAATTTACGTCTCTCAATGAATGGGGTGAAAATTGTAGGAAATTTAACCAACTATGTGGCTTAATGAAAAGATAACCAAAGTTTATCTATGAAAGATAAACTGTGCAAAAATTATGCAGGAATGTAGAATAAGTATCTCAAAGTTTAAATATCTAAGAATATAAGCACATACAAAATTTATGCAAGTTAGTTATGCAAAATTTAAGCAATGTTAGCTATGCAAATATAATTAAATTAACTGCACAAAATATTAAGCTAGCTGTACAAAAGCTGCAGTAAATTAATTTAAGCTATACAAAAGTAAGCTGATTAGCAGTACAAAAGTAAGCTGATTTCTTAGAAACTATAAATTGCCAAAAAAATGAAAAGGAAAGAGAAAAATATTTTTAAAACCATGTGGTACATAGAGTATTTTAACTACTTATTAAATTAAAAAGAATTGACCTTGAATTCAAAATTTATTTTAAAAATAATTGAAATTATATCAAAGGCAAAATTTGAAGATTAATTACATTTTAAATAAGTATAATGAAATTACCTGTATGTTAAACACTTTGTAACTGGGATATAAAAATTGTAATATCAATTACTGAAGTCCGTAGTTAAAAATTATAAACGTATGAATCAGTACAAAGGCTGCAAGCAAATGACTTCCTGGTGAGTTTTACTGATAAGGTAAACTTTTTGTCCTGTTTACTGGAAAACAACGCTACCAAAAAAATGTGAGAAATCTAATTCCCTATTGAAATTGAAAGCTATAAAATATAAAAATAGTACCAGTATGGCCATCTGTCAGTGGTTGCGTTAAGCGTACCAACTTGCCTTGTAGATTCCCGTACTCAACTAAAGTAGTGGCATATAATCTATAAAAGTAATCTATAATGATAGTTTATTTTATGATTTCCAGACCACTGCCTTTGCTTCAGTTTGTAATTTCTATTTTATACATAACCACAAACATTAACAGATGTAAATAAGTAGTAAAACGTATTGATAAATCAGTAAATATATTACATCTTATAGGATATACTATATATAGAATGAGAAAAGGTAAGGAAAATAACTATATGTACTCCATAGTAAAAAAAATATAAAAATTGAAAAATAGATAGGTATCTGATGTAAATAAATGTTGTAGACAAATTGTTAAATGTTTGTTTCCTCGGATGCTTTCTTACAACGGAAATGAGATACATAATAGTGTAGAAAGGAGTTCCTAAGATATAAAATTAAGTACATAAAACAGTGTGACATGGTTTAGCAGTTATACATGTAAAATTGTTGTTAGTTGAAAACAGTTTCACCTGCAAAAACTGAATCCAAAAAATATACAGGTCGTGATAACTATCCACAAAACACTAGTTTTTAAATAAAACTGTTAAATGGACATAGGCCATGTAACAATTGGTCTTATGACGGCAGTGTATATCCACATTCCCAGGTTTTCCTCACGGTCCTGCGGCACTGCTCATAAGAAATGTAAGCCTTCTTTAGTCCTCTATCTATATGAAGATTCCATGTTAGTTTGGCTTCGAAGGTTACCCCAAGGTATTTCACTTCTGATGCGAAACTTAGTATTGTATCCAGGAGGGCAGGCGCCTTCTATGCTCCTAGTTTCCTTTTCCTTGTGAAGAGAACCATCTCCGTCTTCCTGGGATTGACAGACAGGGAGTGTTCTCTGCCCCATTTTTCGATTATTCTTAGAGCCTCCTGCATTCTTTCACAAAGGACTCCTTCGAATTTTCCGGTAAGCATGATTGTTAAATGTAGGCAATTGTGTGGAATCCTTCTGAATTGAGGCGGCACAAGAGACTATCAAAAACGAGGTTCCATAGCAGTGGTGGTATTACACCTCCCTGCGGACAGCCTCCCTCGTACAGAAGCATCTCCCACACTGATTTGTACAGCTCTCTTAGAGATCATGTTGGATATTCAGCTTCCCATGATCGTGGGGATAGTCTTCTCCACTAGGGCCGCTGTAATTTTTGGAAAGGTGGTTTTATCGAACGCACCTAGATATAAACCGTACGGGCCTAAAAAATGGTTTTTACCCCTTTGGTAGCTAAAAAACATCCTAAACACATATATTTTTTACTCTACATATTTTTCAGTAAAATCAATAGAAACGGCGTAAATCAGGAATTAATTCTTAAAGTCCGCCATTTTAGATCCGCCATTTTGAATTTTTCAATTTTCACATCGGACTCGTAATCAGCGACCCCAAGAACCCTCATTATATGAATTTTAGCCGATTTCTTTGAAAACTTTGCGAGTTATTGAAGGGGGGGGGGGTTGTAAAATGGGGGCTGCAACCTTTCAACCCTTTACATTTTGACGTTCGAAAGGTGTCCATTTCCATTTTCTCCTCAAACTATGCATATTTATTAACACCAAGAAATAGCAAACGGACATAAGGCGATAAGTCGAAAATGTTGGTTACGGCAATACGGGCTGCCGTACAATTATTAAACTTAGAATTTGGAAGTTTGGATTTTACGGAAAAAAAAAGAATTGAGTTAAATGCAGATAAAAATATTATAAAATGTGTATTATAATTATTCTATTTTATATCTAATTCTAAAGCTACAGTATTCCGAAAATTTTTCATAAATTCTGAGGCTATTATTAAATAACATATGATCCAAATTGTTCGAAATTATGCAGCAATGCGATCCGACGACATCGATTTCGTTTTTTCTTTCTATCAGTCGGGCATAACAGCTGCAGAAAACAACCAGTAGATATCCGTACTTTTGGAAATATGCCAAAAATGTTGCTGCGTTTTTAGACTTGCTTCAACGTGAAAAGTATACAGGCCACTCTTTCAGAAGGTCTTCGGTTTCTTTGCTGGCTGACGCGGATGTAGTTCTTCTCAATGTCAAATGCCATGGTGGCTGGAAGAATAATATCATTGCAAATGCATTGAGAATTCCCGTGAAAACAAATTATTCTTGGACATCTCTATGTCTCTTTGAGTTATAGTTTCTACTGTTTTCAAAATTGTCAGTGTGGCCGATCGAAAAGCAGTTATTCTTTCTTTCATATTTTGGATTGTAGAACAGTAGAAACTTCATTTCTAAGACGCACAGAGATTTATGTCAATCAAAATTATTGCTATCCAATTATTTGAGAAACCTCCAAATTTTTAAGTTTTGTCTGGATTTTTGTACTTATTGCTCAATAAATCGAAAATGGTTATAAATAGCCATATAGATGTACGTACAAAAATGTTGGTTTTTCTTTCCTACTGTGATGCGCTTTTCTCCACCTCAGCCGGTGACGAGGAGAAAAAGAGCCACCCTTTATCACTAGAGCCACGGAAACGAGTTTTCGATTTAAGCTCCGGCGCCAGTCCTATTTTAAGTGATAGGACGCACTACCCACAAGCCAGATACGCGAGTCCGAGTAGTTCAATTAGAGAAACGGTACTCCAGTGGGTCAATTTAGGAAATTAGATGTTCACACACAAACTCAAAACTCAGAATTTTCAAAAAAAAAGAAATTAGTTTGTTCAACTAAACCTACTATGTACAAGTCTACTTTACTAAATGCAGTTTTGAGGGCAAGCGCTGTAACGAAAATACTAGTACCAGATGTCTCACGTGATAGGGATAGGGAATAGCAAACGGCAAAATTATAGAGCAGTTATATACAATACTTGGCTAATACCATGTTAACTACTTCTTAATTAATGAAATTTAATGTATGCCACTGTTAAGGCTCTGTACAATAAATATTTTATTTTCCAGCTCTAGACCGACCCTGCACATGGTATTTTCGAACACCCCACCTGCCCTGTAGCGCTTCCAACGTTTACGGGCACAGATTTATTGTTCGTCAAGATTTATATTATCCGTGATAATTGTTTTTGTTCACTGTTTTGTTTGTTTGAAATCGTCCAATCTCTACTATCTTTCTTTGTGATAATATTTATGATTTATTACTTCGTATGCAGACTATTTATAGCTTGCGGTGCAAAGCCTTTGTAAGTAATGAAACGAGGATTCAGGTATTTAGCTTTCAATCAAATCAAAAAAATTTATTATTATGGAACTTCCTGTTAAATTAGCGTTTAGCAGTATATTATTTTAGTATAAAGAAGTCCTATCAGCATGTCTTCATTAAAAGCCAAAAATGTTTATCGATGATTGTTTTGATTATGGACACATTGTCTATCATTAAAATCAACTGGATTACTCTATTATTATTTAATTGATTTAGATGTAATTTTCTCAATTACTGGTTAAGCGTAATAGTACATTAAATAGCAAAAGAAAGACACACCTTAGTATTTTTTCCTGCTGGAGAATAGTTTGAAGTCAATGAATGAGAAATTCTTACGCAAGTATTGTAGGCATATTGAAAACAGCTGAGACAGCCTGTAGTTTTCTAGTTTGAACCTTAATAAAAAAATAAAATAAAAAAGATAGTACTGGCTTCGGCGGTACATATACTAAAATTGGAACGATACAGAGAAGATTAGCATGGCTCCTGCGCAAGGATGACACGCAAAATCGTGAAGCGTTACACATTTTTGCTACATCAAAATTCACAAATTCGATTTCGTGACACAGTGAATGCCTAGGTTTGATTTTCGATTCAAAAATTACTTGGGGTCCCCACATAGATGGCCTTGCCATCAGATGCAAAAAACCTGTAAACATGTTGAGATGTATATCAAGCATTAGGTGGGGTGCAGATCGAGAAGTTCTCTTGCAGTTGTACAAGAATCTAATTTTATCTAAGATGGATTATAGATGTGGCATAGATTCATATGCCAGAAAATCACGTTTAAAAAACTTGATAGTATCTAAACTGCAGCTCTTAGGCTTCCATAGGAGTCTTTCGTATAAGCCCTGTGCCGTCAGTACACTGTGAAGCGTTGACTCCATCGCTAGAAGTCAGACGAAACAGACTTCTTCTAAATTATACCGTAGGAATCGCTGCCCAACCTCTTCACCCTAATAAAAGCTTCATATTTAATGACGAGCAATTAGAAAGATACGAATCCCGTCAATCACAAGACCAGCTGCTGTTCGTGCTAGAGAAGGAGTAAATGAAATAAATGAATCACTTCCATCTATTCTTCTTACAAGTGTGTGTGTGGGGCTCCTCTGTGGAAAATTGGACTACCTATGCTACACTTAGAGTGCACACTATTTAAAAAGGAAGAAACTAATAACGTCCTACTTAGAAATACTTTTTTATCAAATACTTGATAAATACCAGGACTAGGTTGTTCTGTATACGGATGGCTTTTAAACTCGAAAGGGTGTAAGTAGTGTTTTCTCACTCGGTAACGAAACACATTCTTGGATCCTCTCTCCATCTGTAAGTATATTTACGGCCAAACTTTACGCAATCTGGCAAGCTTTACTTTTTTGTTTAATGTTGCTTTGACTTTTTAAATGCGATTCAAACATGCACAGATATTTTCTCTTCTCACCGGATCCACGAATTCAACGGATCCTTATTTTATATGATGTATTGCTCCATACTGAGAAAACAGTTAAATGTGTCTGGAGCCCTGGACACATAGGAATTGGGGGTAATGAATTAACAGACAAAACAGTGGCAAGCCACTGAAAACGGAATACCTGAAGATATACCTGTACGCGCCCAAGATGTCAACGCACATATTAAGAAACAGTTCGTAATATCATGGCAGAATGAATGGAACAGAAATGATAGCGAACTGAAAGTTGTCAAACCAATTGTAGAACAAGGCTGATGCCAGTAACTCTCAAACGAAGAGAGGAGGTAACTTTAACTAGAATGAGAATTGGCCACACCAATCTTACATCTTTTTACCTGTTAAACGGAACAGAACCTCCAAATTGTGATGCATGCCCAACCATAATAAATGTCAAGCAGCTATTATTAGAGTGTCAACAATATACAGGTATTCGTGCCCAATTGAAACTCCCGAATAATATGACCAGCTGTCTTGCAAATAATAGCTATTCCATAAGAATAATTCTCTCCTTTTTATATGAAACGGGCTTGATCCTAAGGAAATAAAGATTGCACACATATACAGGGTGGGACAGCTAAAACTCCTGAGACCAATTATTGGGAAAAAAGCGGCATCTTGCCAGATACTAAAAATATAAATACTATTATTGTTCTATCGCTGCAAAATTAATTGAAAATAACATACCACAACAAAACCCTATTGATTATCTCAACAATTTTCATATAATAGAGAATTATCTACAATGTAACGGAATGCACTATATCTAAAATGGCTAATGACCTAAGCTGTCAATGCCATTAAAAAACATTTAGAAATCTTAAATCCTTTTTAAGGGATCATAGAGTTCATATTTCTACTTTAATTCAAATCCAGTGTGCTAATTTAGGCATCATCAGGTGCCCACATATTTTTGTTTATTATCGTACAGTTAAAGTTGAAGGTAATGCCGTTTTTGCCCTTATTACGGCAAACGATCATATTAGATGCGTAGCATATGTAAGAAATATAAAATCAAACATATTAAACCTATATTAACAAAATAATGTTATGTGAGAGGCGAGTGTAATTACTCCCTGGCCAGTAGGGTTTCGCCATCTGTGGGCCAACTAGCGAACCGCCATTTAGTAGTGCCTAAGAAAACTCTTGAGGATTTCAGTACATTCTAGAAGGTTCTCCAATGAGATTCTGGTACATTACAAGTGTGTATATAAAGAGGTGAATCCAGCAGATGGGGGAACAATTCAGTTAATTATACAAGTGATTAATAAAATAGTGGTTAGTGGAGATTCTTGTTGCAAGTTAGTAAACACGTAACAATTGGTGTCAGAAGCGGAATTGCAACAGAATTTCTGAAGAATTCGACGAAGTTCCATAGTGTTCTATTTGGAAACCACTTGAGATAGTGAAGTGAGTCGAACTGGAAAGTGATATAGATATTGGACAAGACTTATTTGTGTTAGTGTGAGGATTTTCTAGAACATTATACTCTGGATTTTGTGGACATATTTGACGCATGCCAGATATAGACTTTAAATAAGACTTGTTAGTGTCGTTTGTTAGTTTTTGAATGGAAACAAGAAATATGGCTGCTGACAAACAAATGCAAGACATGTTAGCTACATTTAGAAAAATGATGCTAGAGGAAAAAGAAGAACAAGAGATACGACGCCAAGAGGAAAAAGAAGAACAAGAGAAATGACGCCAAGAAGAAAAAGTAGAACAGGAGAGACGCGAAGAAGAAAACGAAAAGGAAACGTCAGCCTGAAAAAGAGAGACACCAAGAAGAAAAAGAAAGAAAACATCAAGAAGAAAAAGAAGAACAAGAAAGAAAACGTCAAGAAGAAAAAGAAGAGCAGGAAAGAAAACGTCAGGAAGAAAAGTCGAACAGGAAAGAAAACATCAGGAAGAAAAAGATGAACTAAGAAAAATGATGCTAGATCGGGATGAGAAACGTGAAGAAGAATTAAGATAAATTATACAGGGGCAAAGACTGAAAAAAGTGAAGTCAAAGGAAAGGTCGCTGGCGTCGAAGGGAAAGTTACTGATATGGAGCAAAAATTTCGTGCAGTTGAAGGAGAGGTAGAGCGACTTAAACGGCAGCTGAGGGAAAAAGGAAGCCAGCTAGTATTATCATCGTCAGGTTCTCGATTACAACCACCCTCCTTTGATGGTCACACGTCATGGACGACCTATAAGAGACAATTTGAGGCTGCTGTATGTGCCAACAACTGGAACGATGAAGAAAAGGCCATGGGATTAGTTTTAGCATTACGAGGCCAAGCATCAGAAGTGCTTCAGTCGATTCCAGTGGCGCAGCAACAAGATTTTAAAGTTCTAGAGGCTGCATTAGATCTAAGATATGGTGAACAGCATCTCGCCAAAGTATATCGAAGTCAACTCAAATCATGTACTCAAAAAGCTGAGGAAAGCCTACAAGAATTTCAAGCTGCTGTTGAGCGACTGGCATACCTGGAATATCCGGATGCACCCAAAGAATTCCAAGAGCAATTAACAGTTGATAACTTCATTGATAGTATAAGAGACGAGGAGATCAGACGAATCCTTAGATTATCTCGAGATAAGACAAGCAGCTATAGAGGATTCCAGTATATTCTGGAAGGTTCTCAAATGAGATTCTGGCACATTCCAAGCGTGTATATAAAGAGGTGAATCCAGCAGATGGGGGAACAGTTCAGTTAAGTATACAGTACAGTTCTATTATACAGAGACAGTTTTAGGTTAGATAAGAGTTGACAAGTGATTTAAAAGTAAAGTACGGTTGTGATTTAAAAGTAGTGAATTTATATTAGATTAAAGTTATTATTACTTGTGCGATTTTTACGGATTAACTATTGTAATTTTAGTGATTAATAAAATAGTGGTTAGTGGAGATTCTTGTTGTAAGTTATTTGAACCTACAGAGTGTTTACTGAGGACTATAAACACGTAACAATAATGATTTTAACATAGGTACTTCGATAAAAGTCAAACATAGAATCCTTTTTCCTAAACTCATATTCTCCTCGCAAAAAGGAACTGATTGTGTAGACCACCAAACACGCAGTATCTTATCCAGCTAAGCGACGGTTCTTCATCTCGACAGTATAACTTCTTACATACAGGGTGGCAACTACCACATCATACTTGAAATGTTCCCTTACACATACCCATATAAAATTTTACTTCGATCAGACATCGCGACTGAAATCCCGGGATTTTAAAGGACCTGATATACTTTGCCTATTCAATTAATAGGCAGCAGCAGTTTCATATTCAATGCCATGGCCTTGAAGGAAGTAATATTCTAATAGTTGGGTATCATCAGATACTATTTCCTGATATACGTACCAGTTCAGGAAATCATGGAACTCTGGTCTATTAGTGACGCCGATTGTTTGTAATGTTATGCATAATATATATATATATATATATATATATATATATATATATATATATATATATATATATATATATATATATACAAATAAACATCCTTCTAACTTTTAACAATCAGAATGAATTGAAAACAATTAAGTTACTCTAAAACATAAAAGTAATTAACTAAATTGACCACGATTTAACAATAATGAACTATGAATGGCATTTAATTATATAAAGTCTGATTTACTTTACTTTTATTATCTATCTTTTTTGTATTTTCCGAAAAAATTTAGAATATATTCTCGTTTTGTTTTAACTGAAACAAAATATATTTAAAACCATTTTAACATTAATTACAATTTATTTCAGCCTGTTCTGAGTATTTATTTTTGACAATTAAATAAATAGGCCTGACAGATCGGTTCTCGCATATAATATAACGGGATTAATTTTCTACTGGTGGGTTAAAGGTTAACTGATAAATATGTGTTTTTAAGATATTTGTTCGCTACAGAGCAGGCTAATTTATTTCTAATATTAACGGAATTATTATACATGAAAGATTATCGGGAAGTACATGTTACTATTGTTACGAATATGTTAAAAGAAATTTGCTGTTTGTCTTTTGTTTATTATTTGTGTGTAACGGAGGCTATAAAAATCTGTAAGTATAACTGAGAAATAATTTATTTATTCAACAGTTTCATAGAATATATATAATATAGGTTCTTTACAAAATTAATATTTCTTGAGATATTAGTTTCCCTAAAATTTTGGCTGAAGAGTTGTATATCACAGTCACAATAATTATCAATAGATTGATTCTTTCATGGGGGTAAGACGAGGTACTGAAATAATCAATTATAAATGTCCTAAAATTTTCCCAAATTAATGACATTTCGACCGCACAGAAACAGCAAAGATAATCTTTTTTAAATAATAATATAACTAACTGAATTTATTCGAACCAGTTACAGAAACAGAAATTTTTAACATCATGAACTTAAAAAAATCTAATGCATATGGTACTGATAATATCAGTTGTGCATCACATAGTTCAACCGTTAACATATTTGATAAATTGGTCACTGTCCGAAGGTGTATTGCCTGAAACGTTAAAGGTTGCCAAAGTAATAGCTCTGCATAAAAAAGGAGACACATCCTCCACTGATAACTACAGGCCCATATCACTATTATCGTCGGTTTCTAAAATTTTAGAACGTATAGTCTACAATAGAATTGTTACATTCTGTAATGCATATGCTATTTTGAATTCCAAACAACATGGCTTTGGGAAGAGTAGGTCTACTCAACCAGCAATACTAAGATAGATAAGAATAAGAAATGTTTTGGTGTATTCATGGATTCGAGTAAAGCTTTTGATCTTATCAATTATGCTTTGCTCTTAGAAAAAGATGTGTAGCTGGCTGAGATCCTACCTTTCCAATCGTCAACAAGCTGTTGAAATAGATATTAGGCAGACAAATATTGAAAAAAACATTATTGCTTCTTGTATCCCTCAATTTTTGCACGCCATTGTGCTTACATTAACTTATTAATTGAGCTCAGTTGCAGCCCTAAAGTTTTTATTCTATACTTTTTTTCTATCTCCAATAATAACGATAATAAGGGGTGACCTAAATACAGGGTGTCTCACCGGGAAATGAATCGATCGATATAGAGAAAAATACGCATCAGAAAATTTTGAAAATTTAGATAATTACTAACGTTGGTATGGCCAATCCAACTAAAATAATTACAAGCAGCTGGCACTTCCGCTTATACCGGAAGTCGATACCAACTTGCTTATTTCAAATGGATCACCCTACATATTTTAGAGTTTTCGAAAAGAGCATAAAATTCTCAGTCGAATATATGTAGCATATCCTATACCTAAACCTATCCGTTTCAGAGATATTTGACATTTTATAGAAAATTCGACAGGTGCAACGGTTTGTAAGAACCGTAATAACTTTCTTCGTGTAAAAGATCCTCATTTGCTTCTTGTCACATAAAAAGAACACAAGAAGAACTACGTTCTACAACTGAAATAAATTCAATAATATCATACCAAGTGTTCCGTTTTTCGCGTTACATTTTGTCAACTTCAAACCGCGAAAACTTGTTTAGGTTGAATGGAACACCCTGTATTTTTTACGTCACGTTGTGTAAAATTGAATTCCCTTTTTTCTGATATATTAGCATTGTGGGGGTTAAAGTTACAACTTTTTGAAATATTTGAATTCATGAATTGTTGTAATCATTTCATCAAAATAGCCATGATTAGAAACAATCAGTTATTATCTTATGTCAAAAAATGCCAGCACGTTTAATTACACCCACGAAGACTTTTTAAATTTTTTTATTTTTATGGAGAATGTGATAAAGTAATATCAAGAACTTGCAGCACATTTGCTGCTCGATATCCAGAAAAACGGAAACCATCACCAAACACTGTAAAATACATACTGGAAAATTTTAAAAATTATGGCTCTCTCAAGGCAAGAATGCAAAGAAGAAAGCCTATTGTTGATGACGAAAACATTGAAATAGTCATTCTGGGATATTTGCATGCATTTCCAAGGATGTCATTAAGACAAGCTGCTCTGAAATCGGGACTATGCAAGGATTCAATTCACAGAATCGTATTAAAACATAAGTTTCACCCGTTTTCATTCCATATGAATTAAAGGAAACAGATTTTCTAAGAAGACAGAATTTTTGTGAGTTTATTCTAATAAGGTCTGAGGGTCACGATTCTTATTTGGGAAATATTATATGGACAGATGAAGCAAAATTTACTAAAAACGGGCTTCTTAATAGACACAATTCGCACTATTGGAGTGACTCAAATCCTCATATGTTCAGAGAGCGAAACTTTCAGGAAAGTTGGCAGTTCAATGTTTACTGTGCCATAAGAAACGATAGAGTGGTGGCATTACAAATTTATCAGGAAAATTTAAACGGTAAATTAAATTTTCTATTTTGCTAATACGTATGCCTAGGTAAATTTTTGTTTTTTTTTAGGTGAAAGATATCTGGAAACACAACAACAAAATTTGAATAATAACTATTTAGAAAATTTACCTCTCGCCGAACATAGAAACATTTTCTATCAGCACGACGGTGCTCCCCCACATAACGCATATTTAATTAATAATTATTTACAATAAACTTTTTATGATCAACGGATTGCCAATAGTGGACCTTTCTTATGGCCTCCTCGCTCGCCCGATTTATCAGTTCTGGATTCTTTCATTTCGGGAACTATTAAAAATAAAGTTTAGGAGAGCCCATTAACAACCATTGAAGATTGTATGCAAAGAGTAAGAAATGCATTTCAAAACATATCACAGGATTCAATTAGAAGAGCTACCCATGAGAAACTAATCCGAAAGTGCGAAAAATGTGTCGAGGTTCGAGGGCGGAATTTTGAGCATTTATTAAATGAAAATAAAATCATATTTTAAATTGATCTTATATCTGCTATTTTAGTTCATGCCGTATCATCAATTCGATTAATACGCATGTTACAATGTTAGTGTTATTTTGCGTTTTTGTGGATATCGAGTAGCAAATGTGCTGCAAGTTCTTGATATTACTTTATCACATTCTCCATAAATAATAAACAAATTTAAAAAGTTTTCGTTGGTATAATTTAAACGTGCTGGCATTTTTTGACATAAGATAATGACTGATTGTTGCTTAACTAGCGCACGTTCTATAAAAATTAAATGACCGCGTTTAATGCATGGACGGAGGTCCACACAGTGACGTATGCGTTATGATGACGTCATAGCTTGTTACTTGAAAGTAATAATTGTCCAATTATGAAAAGCTGTGGAAATGAAGGAGAATGATATTATGTGTTTCTGAAAGCTATTTCTTTGTCAAAGGCCAGCTGCTAAATGAAATCTAATTTTCTCTCACTAGTATCATGCCAACAAAGTTTGCTTATTGGTTTCTGTCCTGGGGCGCTTTTCAAAGAATTGTGGTATTGGTTCTGGTATTAGTTATTTCTGTCATCCAGTTTGCCTTGGGGCCAAATGGCGGTTGTATGTGATGGGGAGGAATGTGGAGGTTTGGTAGATGTTTAAGATAAGGTATTGATGGGGGGAGGGAGGCGAGCGTCGTATGTTCCGGGGACGTGGGAATGGAGGGGATGGTTGAGAAAGGATGGGAAATTAAGTTATTGCGGGAAGTATTGACAATTTAGAGAGGGATGTTTGAGTTTTTGACCGAATTTCAGGATTTGGAGGAATTTAAGGAGAGGGTTAGGTCGGCGGGTTATTTTTTCTGCGACGGATGGGATTAGTTGTAGGATTATGTGTTCGTCCAGTGTCGGTGTACCTGTCATGTTGTGTAAGCATTTGATGGGGGTTCTGATTGGTAGGTCTGTAGTTCATCAAAGATATCTGTTTTGTATTACTTGTAATCTTTGTTTGTTAGTGTCGGAAATCAACGGATACCACACTGGGGAGGCATATGTGAGGATGGGGCAGACGTAAGATTTATAAAGGAGGGAGGCTGTGTGCGAAGGAGTGGATTTGATTATTTGCTTGAGTTGGGCCGAACGAGCAAGGCCATTAGCTTTTAGCGCTGGGATTTGTTTATTAAAAGTTAATCTCTCGTCTACTTTGATAACTAAGTAAGTAAAATATTTTGTCCTTGTTATGGAGGTGTTTTAAAATCGTTGAGAGTTGATCTATTTCATATTTTAGATGTAATGATGACTTGCGTTTTTGCGGGATTAACCAGGAGTCCCCACCTCTCAAAGAAAGTGGTGACTCTGTCCGTCTGTCTCTGTGTCAGTTTGATAAATAGGTCTGCGTTGTTTATCGTTCAAATTATTGCGATGTTGTCTGCGTATATGTCGTGTGTTAGTCTGTGGTCTTTTGGTGAAGTGGTGTCGTTTATGTAATAAAGGAAAAGAGCAGGACTAATGGACGACCGCTGGGGGACGCCAGAGAGTTAAGGGGAGGAATTTCACCACTCCTGTTCGACTGCTACTCGAAATTGACGATTAGATAAATGTGATTGCATTATTTTAATAATACGAATCGGAATTTTCGCGATGTGGAGTATATATAGCAATCCAGGGTGCCAGACTTATCGAGGTCCAGGGAGACGATCCCTATTAGGTGACTTCGCTTGACGTTTGTGGTAAGGATTTCACCGATTCTGAAAAGCTACTGAGTAGTGGAGTGGTTAGGGTGGAAACCGAAGTGGAAGTCTCTGAGGAGAGTCTAAAGCTTCTTCCAGCAGGTGGAATAGTATAAGGGAACCTAGGACTGAAAGGAGGCTGATGGGACGGTAACTTGAAGGGAGGTTTTTATGTTTCTCGGGATTGGGAATAGGGAGGATTTTGGCAGTTTTCTAAATGGGTAATGTGTGCCTTGAAAACTGAAATTGTATATTTTGGTGAGATAAAAGTAGGTGATCTAATTTTCTAAGCATAAATTTTCGATAAAAGAGGTCGGACGGTATTCTGACCGGTAGGAATGTAGGTTTTGCATTGATGAGTTATTTTACGACCTGCATCGAAAATGATTTTAGTAATTGCACCGAAAAGTTTATTTATGGTTTTTTGAATGGTTATTATTCATATTATTGAGAAAATTAAAATTAATGTACTTTCCTTTCGTATCGTAATTTATGCCGATGCTCTATTAATATTTGTGTTATAATCACTAATTAAATTCAGGTCAATAGTGTGGCATGTAGATAATTAAAAACACTAATTTCTTATTTTATATGTATTTCTTAGCATAAGATGAATAACTACCCTTTAATTATACCATATTCTAGGTTTCAGAATTCATTATTAATTTCGACACGAAATTGTCTTAAATACTTCAGACGGGTGTAGAGTTCATTATTATTAATACAGAGAATTTCTTGTTTAAGCCGACCCGCTGACATTTCTTTATTTTTCAGTTATTATTAATGATCCCACAAACTTCTACAATAAAAATACAATTTGTCACAAAATTCATTTTATTACAAAGGAAAAATATTATTTCAAAGGCAACTTTCGACGTTATATACTACGTTACAGATTCAAAAGAAATATAATCATTTAGAATGATATAGCTAACACATTTTAAAATAAAAAATAAAATGTACGTTGGGCTTATTGTTGAGTTATTATTTAATACAAATTTAATACAATTAAGAATGTTTGACGTTGGAGAATGATATTAGAATTCAGCCGAAAAACTGAGAGATGTAAATATAATTTAAGATTTATTGTGAAATTTTTTAATCATAATTCAATTTATATACATTGTTAGCTCACTGTCCTAAAAAGGTAACATAACGAGTAACATTTGGAATGGCTTAATAAAAAATATTCTTGAAAGGGAAAAGAGATTCTATCTGCGGTGACATTATTCATTCGGAAAAAGCTGTTCAATATGAACCGAGAGCTAAAAGAAATTATGTGAAAACCTGCTACTTCAAGCAAAAATTTATACCTGCTGCAATATTGCTGGTGTCTGGAGACAGCCTGCAGGAAAGATTGCCATTTAATCAGGCAGACAAATCCGATGACTGCAATTCTGCACAGAAATATGTACGAGATTCTAGATTCCTTCCGCTTGTATTTGTAACATCCTAAGCTACTTATATATTTTTTGGCAATAATTTATAAGGTAACGTCTAGAGGACACATTATAAAACATTCTTTTTATTATCAAATAAAAGAGAAATCTTGGCGCACAAAAATAACAACAAAGAGTTTATCACTGAAGTTTCTTTCACTTTGTACAAACGTCTGCAGGATTATAACTAGTTTTTATATTTAACAATTGACTCTTTTTACCAAGAATCAGAATTAATAATGAAGCGATGTGGGATCTTGGTAACCGAGTCTTTGAACATGGTACATTTTTTAGATAATAGTAATGAACTTTTATTATTTTCATTGAAACACAGTGCCTTTCATGAACTATTCTGAGAGTTTAGTTTTGATAAAAATATCGACATCAATAAATGGAGAAAAACTTTGCATATTATTTGGGGAGTTGCACTTAATATTTGTCTAATGAATCATTCACAAAGATTAGGTCAGTATTATCTATATTGAGGTCACTTATAACTATTTGGTAAAGACAGAGAGTAATAAATCACTTAGAAAAATTTTCTCTTAACATTAAAAATTATACTGAAAAATTTAAAGAGAAATTTTCTTTTTTTCAACATTTATTTAACGTCGGTCTATTTCCGCTACTGAGGCATATCACCGACGCCTATAGACGAGCTACCCCCAACCAGGAATTTTGCCGAACCTCTTCCCTTAAGAAGAGTAGTTTTATATCCCCTCCGAAGGATGGTATATCACCTACACAACCCTCGAATAAGCTTGCAGAGCTTCCGCGCATACACCGATATATAAGCCGCTGGAAGATGTGTGAGGCGAGGACACGGTCTTCCTTGTGAACACGAAAAAGAGCTCAGGATTTAAAAAATAAAATATTTTTTTATTTGAGAGCTTTAGGTGAGACTCTGGGAGCCTTTCATGTACTTTATTTTGTTTGAATTGAAGTTGGGGTGGTTAGTCCTTAAACGGCTGTAACGGGCCAAGTGCTTCGCTCTGTACACGTTCAGAGCCAATTTTCACTTTTATATGGGTTGGCAGGGTCAAAGGCTACAGCCTGTATTGACTTTTTTGCACTAAATTTATTTTTATTTTAGCTGGCGGGGTTAGCGACTGCACCCTGTATAATTTTTCTTGAAATTAAACACTTTGTCTTAAACGAAAACTAAACAAGTATTTATTTACGTAACGAATAGAGTTGAATATTTTTTTCACTTAAAATTAAAAAGTATTTACATGAAAAACCGGTTAACTTATCGACACTTGAAATTTTGCCTTAAGTTGGGTTCGGTTTAATTTTTGGTTTAAATTGATTTATAAATCTGAGAAAATTTACTTTTGTTTTATTGCGCGACAGCGATTTGATTTTATTAAAATTAATGCACTGGGGCAATTCTAAGAAAGCACTTTTTTACTAGGATCCGCCTATGAAGATTGCACGGGCACTGGATTTATTATCGCGAGATACACCGGAAAATACTTGGCATGCTCCCTTATTTATACTAACGATGGAGACTTAGCTACCGGAAAGCTGGATGGGAGCCGGATGAGCCCCAGCCATTCTATGGGGCTCAAATTGTGAAATATTGCATAATAAATGTTGAAAAATTTTAATTTCGAAATGAAAATTGTATGATTAAAACGGCGATGAAAAATGGAATTTTTTGATATATAAATGTCAGCGGAATCTATTTTTGTTTTAGAAATATGAATGATAACTGTCTGAAATAATAGTTAAAATTGAATTGGTCCCGCGAAGTAGCGTTGTGAGTTATACTTTAATCCGAATATGATGTTATATTAAGTCATATTAAGGGTATTGTAACGTCGGCGATGAACGGAGCGAAAGCCAATTTTATATTTCTCTCAAAAGCGGTAATAAAATAATTCACACCACGCTATTAAAATTTCTGTTAGTGAAATACGTCAAAATGCCAGTCAAGACCAAATGAAACATCGGAACCAGCCCTACAAGGTTTTGCAAACATTTCTAAAGTTTTTTTTGTCATGTAATTTTGGTCTAAAATGTTCTTATTGAATCTCCCTCGCTCTCTCAAGTGTGATATGTTATTGAAATTGGAATTTTAACTGATTTTCAATGGTTAGATTGCAAACTGTAAGCACTTATAAAATAAACAATTTGTTGCGACAAAATGGTACTAAACGTAATCCGATCTCAACCAAAACCTTTTCAGATCTTCTAGAGCACTAAAGAAACCCCGATGCAAAGTTTCATCCAAATCCGGTCAGTAGTCTTGGCGCTATCGAGCTAACATACATACATACATATATACATACACACACATACGCACACACGTACATACATATACACACACACAGACATTTTTCAAAAACCACTTTTTTGGATTGCTGGGAGCTCAAAACGTAAAGATTTGATTGCAAAAGATGCATCAGTTGAATTCATCACATTAGAACACTACAATTTAATTCAAACTTACTGCATAATTCCCGAATAAATATGTGAATAATATATTAAATCTTGGACCGACTTGAGGTTATAAACTAAAATGTACGATTTATGTCGATTTTAGTAAAACTGATGTCTGCAAAATTGTTCTAATTTATTTTTGTTCGTACATTTTCAGTAACTATCTATCGTGACACTGCTATTAAATATTACTTTCTAGTAAACGGTTGTACTGTTTATTAGAAAATATCATTACTATACATAGTGTACTGTTATTATACCAAGGGACTAAGTGCATTATTTTATCACCGAATGTAAAGGATCAATTACAAGAGGAATTAAAAAGCACTTTCGCTTTGTGGTATGTTGGTACAAACTATTTAATTTTATGCACTCCACAGTCTAACAGTGTGCTATTGCTATTGTAATAATCATTTTCAAGGAATAAATTACTCCTCGAGGGACAGAGCTAAGTACTAAAACATTGTTTTTGAGATGAGAAATGATGAAAAGATTTTTTGTTATTTTCCATTGAGGTACAGATTTTTATTAAGCGTGTACAGAAAAGTTTCTACATGGTTCATTAATTTCATCTTTATTAAATAACTATAAACACTTAAGTATTACACACAAACATGAATAAAGCTTACATTTTCTGGTGTTCTAAATATCTACGTATTTATTATTCAAAAAATACTAATATCACATAATACCACAGCACTTATGTGTTCCTGATAGCTAAATTCGGTGATTTACTAATATTTCGTCTTTTATGCCAACTAAATACGCGCAACCCACAATACTTCAAGAGTGTGCATCACGAGGTTTTGTAAAAATTCGTTGCAACTGGTACATATAAACATAAAATCGCGTCGCAATTATATTCGTACGGCCCTGTACTCCGGCTAAACTAGTGTGGCTTCTGTGTTATCGACAGGATGATATGTAACTCGATTACTTACAAATTTACTCGCGATTGACTGGTGCGTGCAAACGAAGTCATAAACTGGTAACGATGATATTCTGTCTGATTTTAATGGCTGATAACTTTTCATCTCATTAGTCCTGAAGAAGACAATGAAAATTGTTGAAACGTCGACTTTAAGAGGAAATAAAGTTTAACTATTCTTTATTTTTTCCTTTTATCCAATTACAGACTAAAGACCTACTTAACATTCATTTTGTGGATACGAAACTTATGTACTAAATCAAAATTTATATTAAAATATCGCTACTAGTTTTTATTTAAATTGACCCTTGTTTTCCCCACTAAATTTGTAGTAATTTATATAAATTGTAAACGAAGGCGAGTAAGTTTTTTGCCGTTGAATAAATATAAGGCTCCCAGATAAAAGCTATGTGTACGCCAAGAAATTTTGTTGATGATACTTATTCCACCGATTTTCCATCCATTCTTATTAGGAGACTTTCCTTATACGTATAGCTCTAGGTGAGGAAATAATAAAAACTTTATAGATTTAAAATTAGTTTACCTTTGTTTATAGTTTTACTTTGTTACATTAGTAATGTGTCTGTGCACTATGTATTACTTTTGAAAATTGTTTACAACGTAAATACGAATTATCATCTACCAGAGTAATGAAAACTAAATTAAATATATATTTTATGGTGTTGTAAGTTTATAACATAAGAAATGAGTAATATTGTTTTGATTTATATTATGATATTTATCAATTCGAAAATACATTTTTTGCAATTAAACTACTATTTACAAAACAGGTGACAGGACAGTAGTAAGTATCTGCAGGCCCATCTCGGTCATCAACAATATTGCAAAAGTTTTAGAACAGTGTATAAAAAAGAGAACATTTAAATTAAAATAAAATTCGTTATCTCAATCAATGTGGCTTTAAGGAAGGTATGAGTACTGAGAATGGTATTTATCAGGTTGTAAAAACTATGTATAATTCTGTAAATAATGATAAAAAACCAAATTGCAATGTTTCTTGATTTGGCCAAGGCCTTCGATACGGTGTCGCATGACATCTTACTTAACCAACTCAATGAATATGGTATAAGGGGTACAGTTAATGCTTGTTCAGAAGTTATCTTCAAAATAGAGACCAATGTATAAAAATTGGTGAAATTAGAAGTAATTTAAAAATAATAAAATATGGCATTCCTCAAGGAAATGTTCTAGGGCCAATTCTTTTTAATATTTATGTCAATGAATTACTTCAACTTCCAATTAATGGAAAAGCAGTAGCATATTCAGATGACACTGTTCTTCTGGTTGATAATGACTCCTGGTGAAATGTTACCAAAAGCGGCTATAGAATTTTCAGAACTACAACAGTGGCTATCAGAAAATTATCGAACAGTTAACTTGGATTAGACAGAAATATACCTAAGATAGATACACTTCAGTTACATACATACTAATGTATAAATAAACGAAAGCGTGATTGTGTATGTGCAATGAAACTGCAGCAAACAAAGAACATTAATATCTCGGAATTGTCCTAGATCAAAATTTAAAATAGACAGAGAACATTCAATAACTGGACAACAAAACGCGCAAGTTGATTTGGAAATTCTACCACTTAAAAAATATTTTGCCTTTTAACACTTTAAAGTCATTGGATCATGCTTTGGTCGAATCAATTCTTAGATATGAAATAATAACATGGGGAAGTGCATATTCGACAAATTTAGAGTCAATAAAATTATCCTAGGAAAAAATAAATATTACTCCACTAAACTATTATTCAAACAATTTAATATATTTAATCTGCAATTCCTGTATACCAAGTCTGTACTAATATTTATACATAATAGTGGATTTTGTGAGTTGGACGAACAAGTAAGTATTTTCTGACGCGACCAGATCACCTCCCCACCCCGTTTTCGAGGATGCTGAAAACGAGGGCGGTGGGCAAAATTCTTTTTAAGCATGCACAACCCCCCAAACGGCCATAAAACACCCCCAAATTGGGATGAAACGGAAAGGAGCGCGCTTCCGTCGGACAAACACCGGTTTATCCCCGTTTTCGATAATGCTGAGACCGACGCCAGCCTTGAAAATCATCCCCGATGCAAACCTACCCCCCAAATATCCAAAAATGCCCCCGAAAAGGGGATGAAACGCGAAGGAGTGGACTTCCGTCGGACAAACACCGCTTTATCCCCGTTTTCGAGAATGATGAGACCGACGCCAGCCTTGAAAATCTCACCTGAGATGAGTTCATCTATCAAACGTCAAAAAAACCGTCACGTTGACGGATGTTTGTATACGTGAAGTATAGGAGATGCAAGGAAATCATCTATTCTTTCATACTGCATGGAACTAATATTATATTTCTCTGGATTAAATGTCAAACAGAAAAAAAATTGGCGTGTCTGTAGGGTTGAGGTGGAAAAATCGTGTATACAGAGCTGCACATAGATTTTATTTTTAACATTATATCAGCCATAACACTTTTATAAATGAACACAGTGACTTACTTACTACATATAAAATACGAAATAACTTAAATAATCTTATTAATACAAGAAAAAATAAAATCATTATTAATCAAGTCCATTATATCTATGTAACACCCCTCAACGTTACAGGATTCATCAGCCATTTCGGTATCCGAATCGGTGAAGTAAACTATGGGTTCCAATACCATAAAATCTGCAATATCGTGCTCAGTATCGTTTTGGTTATCATTTTCAAAGTTCAAAAGTACGAGGATTTCGCTTCTCGCCCGATGTGCTCTCACTTAAACGGTCGTAAGTTCCAGAAAACATAATTAAAAAATTGAACGAGAAATAGAGTGGCGTAAATTGGAACTCTCTATCTTTCCTGCTTCGAGATATGACCGTTCAAAGTTACCCAACGATAAAATGGTGGATTTTTCGGACAATCCGAGATCGATATCTTGAAATAGGAACAAGCTAGAGAGTTGCGGTTCCCCCATTCTAATTTTCTCCTCAAGTTATATATCCATGAATTATTTTAGATTTTGACGACATATGTTGTTTTTTATTTTCCATAACAACCACCCGATGATAATACTTTTCAGATCCAAACCAGAATATGTCGGAAAGCAATGACACAATAAAATCAATCAATAATCACTAATCGGTAGACAAAAAAATATCAAATTAGCAAAAAAAAATAACCACCTGATGATGATACTTTTCAGACCGAAACCGAAATATGTCAGAAAAAGTAACACAATAAAATGAATCGATAAGCACCAATCAGTAGAAAAAAACATGAAATTAGGAAAAAACAACCACCTGATGATGATACTTTTCAGGCCGAAACCGAAATATGCCGGAAAGCAGTAACACAATAAAATGAATCGATAATCACCAATCGGTAGACAAAAAGACATGAAATTAGGAAAAAAACAACCACCTGATGATGATATTTTTCAGACCGAAACCGAAATATGTCGGAAAAAGTAACGCAATAAAATGAATCGATAATCACCAATCGGTAGACAAAAAAACATGAAATTAGAAAAAAAAAAAACAATCACCTGATGATGATACTTTTCAGGCCGAAACCGAAATGTATCGGAAAGCAGTAACACAACAAAATTAATCGATAATCACCAATCGGTAGACAATAAAACATGTAATTAGGGAAAAAAACAACCACCTGATGATGATACTTTTCAGACCGAAACCGAAATATGTCGGAAAGTAGTAACACAATAAAATTTATCAGTAATAACCAAAGTTTGTCGAACGGAAGTCTGCTCCTTCGTGTTTCACCTCCTTTTCCGTGTCTTTGGCTGTTTTGAGGGTGGGTTTGCATCGGGGATGATTTTCAAGGCTGGCGTCGGTCTCAGCATCCTCGAAAACGGGAATAAACCAGCATTTGTCCGACGGAAGTGCGCTCCTTTGCGTTTCACCCCAAATTGGGAGTGTTTTTTGGCCGTTTGGGGGGTTGTGCATTCTTAAAATGAATTTTGTGCCCCACCATCGTTTTCAGCATCCTCGAAAACGGGAGGGGGAGGTGGTCTGGTCACGTCAGAAAATACTTACGTTTTTCGGTTTTTTTTTCCAACTCACAAAATCCACTATAAACGTAAAAATTTACTGAGTACGATACAACAAGTACACAACACAAGACAAAAATATAATTTAAGTGTCACAATACCTCAAATTAGATACACAACACAAAGATTTATAACGTATTATGGTCTAAAATTTTATAACATTTTACCTGTCCATTTTAAACAATACAATAACATAGGGCTATTCTGTGATAAAATAACTGATTATTTAATAAATTACAAACAGAAATTTACGAAATTATTGGCAGGTGGTTAAAATATTGAATATAAAAATAATACAATAATGTAATCTACTGATCGTATATTTCGCTTGCGATCATTGTGTAGGAAAATTTTAAATAATAATAGGGTTTTCCCAGAAAAAAAAATTATTGCTGAAATACTTAACTCACGTAAAAAAATGATTTATGGCATATTTATTATCTTATTAATTTAACTAATAGTAACAAAAAAAAAACTTGAAGTTTGAAAAATATTGGGTTCATTTTAAACAGTCATAAATTGGCGCGTTGTGACGTTAACGCCCTGAAATCCAATCACAGAGGTTGTCTCTGTTCAAGATTGTTTATTAAACAAAATTTTCGCGAGTAACTTCAACTAACCAAAAAGTATGACACAATAAGTTATAGCAAGTCTCCCCACTCCCTTAGCTTTAGTAAGTCGCTCTCGTCGCGAAAACGTTTGTGCTTAGTGAACGAAAATTATTTGAATCAATTTTGAAAATTCTTACTTGTTATACAATGATGGAACATTTATTGTTAATAGTGGAAAACCTATTTTTCAATAGGAACCCCGAATTGTACGATGTGGTTGTGTCAACAGAGAGTAATATGATCTTGACATGTTTAAATCTACTAATAAGATGGTATAAAGACAATATACCTCCGGATTTCGAGAAGTGGGTAGTGAAATATACAGAAATAAAATTTTATGATTTAGAATGCAGAACACCCCTTTTTTATTACATATTATTATTTTTATTTACTACATATAATTATTGAAATGATCTACACAATAATAATAAAGAAATATAGAGGTGGCAATTATCCAGTGGCTCCCGAAACGTCATTGCTTATTTTTCTTCATTATGTTGGTCAAAAAGATATACTCTAAACACAATTGGAGACAGGTTTGAAGCATTCAAGTCTACAGTTTTAAACGATTTGACAAATTTGAAACATAACCCCACACAATCAATTTGACGTATTCAAAGTTTTACGGCACTAACAAAACAAGCTAACTATAAGTAACTACCTTCCAAAGTAGGTTACATGTTACAATCCTGGTTACATGCAGTATGTTTTGGTTTCACGCAAAGACGTCAGCTTGTGTATACCCCTCTCTTACCAGCCGTCGCGAAAACGCAGTAGTATGTTTTAGTTACTTCAAACGGCATACTAAAAGTAACAGAGTTACTCGCGAAAATTTTGTTTTAATCTTGGTCTCTGTTAACATAACATAACTTCTATTTATTGACAGCACTCAGCACTTTTCTACTTTAGGTAAATTATCAGCGGCACCTTTAACATATCCCTCTTCCACTTGATCACATTTTGATTGTAGAATTAATAAAACATAAACCAGAAACTGATAAAATAATATTTTCACTCCAAACAATACAAACAAAAATATAAATTTAACGTTTTAGGTTAGGGAACTTGAAGGTTAAACCTAAACTACAGTACAAAATATTAACGTCCGACGCTTTCGCGAATAACTTGTGCGGCATTTATCTGGATTCTGATTGGCCAATATTTACACGTCCACTGCTTTAGACCAATCACACAGTTAGAATCTATTACAAACTAATTATATCCATAATCTCATTGGTTTTCCGGGTAGATACGTAATTCTGGCGCGTAAAAATGCCCGTTTTAAAAAGCAGTGAAATTATCAGCAAGTTGTTTTAACGATATTTTCTTAGAAATAATTCTTATTAGAAAAGTAAATTGTTGTAAATTAATAAAATGTTTCATTATATCATTTTCACGACACAAATTATTAAAATAAAATTAGTGGGAAAACCCTATTAAGTTTTTACAACATAATTAAGTTGTTGCTGGTACACACAGAGAACGTTTATACGGCCATTCATATTAACATAAATAGAAAAAATATATATAAAGTTTTGTCACTTGGAGATTAGATTTGCCAAGGGATGTACTTTCAAAATGAAAAGACTTCTCAAGCAACCAGTGGGAGCTTCATCCCTAAAACCCACCCTTAAAGTGCAATTCGGTAGTTCTTTGCGTTTTTCTGAAAACCGTTTGTCCTAAAAAAAATTATACTTAGAAAAAAATATTCCCAGTAAAATTCTGCATAAAAAGTGTTCATTACCTAAATTGTTTAGAACAGAAGTTTTCGAAAAATCAGCTATTGAAATAAGGGGTTGCATCAACAGAGATTCACTAATATGGTATAATCATGTATTTTAGGTATAATTTTGGAACTCTGTGATTTAATGTAAGGTTGTATTATAGTGGAGAAGAGGTTTGCGATTTATACAAGAGCACATGTTTCCATACCACCATTGAGGTAGAGTTATCGTCACGTTTTTTTAAAGTGGTTTCTCCTTGAGACCTAATCCACTAAGTCAAAATAAATTTATAACATGTCTTCGGTAGTATCTACATCATCTGTGGTATCTGTATTGGTACAGCTTTGTCCACGGCAAGTTCTGCACCTTGTGCAATATAAGCTTGCCTTAATACAGCTGCATCTCTTTCCACAACCTTGTTTGCAACTACAGGTTATTAATTTTAAAATAGAAGCCGGGGCGGTGTTACCTCCTTTCCTTTGTTATTTATTTTTGGGAAAGAATTGAAAGAATTGACGCAACATATGCGGACGACTAGCTGGTTTAAGCCGGAGCAGAGAGCCGTGGGTCCAGAGTATTCGTAAGAGTGGAGAAACTTACCCTTTCTAATATGTACAGCATAAGCGACAGATTTCTGTTTATTTCGAGAAAAGAAGACAAAGAAAAACTGATGTTAAATTGGGCATCATCTATAGTAAAATAAGTAAAATTGTCTCTTTTTCTCGAATAACCAGTCTACTATAGATCAGACTGAAATTGTTGGTAAGAAAAATAAAAAGATAGATTAAAATGAATGTTAAAATATATTACATGAATAATGGACAAATCGGTTTGAAAGACAAATTGAAATAAAAAAATATATATATATAACAAATTTATACCAGTATCCTAGATTGATAATTGTTGAGGTGACTGATTCTGGGACAGCAATCCAGGCCCACAATTGTCTCTTGTTGCGAGAATGGATTCTAATGTTTCCTTGGCAATTTACGTCTCTCAATGAAATGGGGTGAAAGTTGTAGGAAAATTAACCAACTAGGTGGTTTATGAAAAGACAACGAAATTTTATATATATGTAAGATAAGCTGTGCAAAAGCTATGCAGGAATGAATAAGCTATGCAGAGATGTATCAGTATATATGTGCATAAACATATAAGTACATCTAAATATATATCAGCATCTAAGCATGTAGATATGTAAGCATGTAAGTATATACAAAAGTAAGTATGTACAAAACAATTTAAGCATGTAAGATTTTAAGCAAGTTAGCTGTACAAAAGCTGATTTCATAAAAACTATAAATTGCCAAAGTATTTTAACTACTTATTAAATTAAAAAGAATTGACCTTGAATTCAAATTTATTTTAAAAATAATTGAAATTATATCAGATAAAATTTGAAGATTAATAAAATTTTTAATGAGCAATAAATGAAATTACCTGTATGTCAAACACTTGTTAACTGGGATATAAAAATTGTAATATCAATTACTGAAGTCCACAGTTAAAAATTATATACATTTGAATCAGTACAAAGGCTGCAAGCAAATGACTTCCTGGTGAGTTTTACTGATAAGGTAAACTTTTTGTCCTAGTTACTGGAAAATAACGCTGAATGTGAGAAAAAATGTGAGAAATCTAATTCCCTATTTAAATTGAAAGCTATAAAATATAAAAATAGTACAAGTAAGGCCATCTGTCAGTGGTTGAGTTAAGCGCAACAACCTGCCTTGTAGATTCCCGTACTCACAACTAAATTAGTGGCATATGATCGGTAAAAAAAAATCTATAGTAAAAGTTTTTATTAGGTACTTTCATACCACAACCTTTGCTTCACAATTCGTAAATACAATACATAACCAACAATATGAACAGCTTTAAAGAAATATTAAAAACTTAAAAGTAAAAAGTAAATATATTACATCTTATAGGATATACTATATATAGTAACGAGAAAAGGTAAAGAAAATAACCATATGTACTAACATAGTAAACAAAAATATAAAAATTGAAAAATAGATATCTGATGTAACTAAATTTTGTAGACAAATTGTTAATTGTTTCCTGGGATGCTGTGTAGAACGGAAATACATAATAGTTTAGAACATGACTGCGTTACTAAGACATAAAATTAAGTACATAAAACAGTGTGAAATGGTTTAGCAGTTATACAAGTAAAATTCTGTTAGTTGAAAACAGTTTCACTTACAAAAACTGAATCGAAAAATGTTATACAGGTCGTGCCAAATATAACCAAAACACTGGTTTTTATATAAAACTGTTAAATGGACATAGGCCATGTAACAGAATGTGGCTCAATGGTATAGATAGGTGACAAGGCATCATAATTTTTTATCCAGCTCCAAAGCTCAGGATATAACTATGACGAGAATGTTGTTATACTGCTGCAGACATGGGAGATAATTTTGAAAGAACCACGGTACTGACCGCTTGGCCAACAAATTTATTGAAATAAGCATATCTATTATCATTAAAAATCTGAATTACCCTAGCAAGGTCCTTTGTTCGACTAATAAATTTACAAACTGTTGTTGGCCCTTTTCAAAGAATCCTGAGGTAGGATCGCAGCTACTAATAGCATGAATGAATCAGATTATAATTGATCTCTCTTAATTTTTTCTAAGTATAATTTATTGTCTTTTTATTTTGAAAGTACACCCCTTGACAACTTTAACTCTCAAGAGGCAAAACTTGATATTTTTTTTTCTATTGGGCTGTTTTCTCAGCGTGTTAAAGCGACTGGTTAGCAAACTGAGTTGCCTAGCGAAGTGGGTTCGATTCTCGCAAGGCGAAACAATTTTTCATTAAAAAAATTGCCCCAAGAGTGGTTCGAAGTCCACATTAAACTGTAGGGCCTCGTCTCTCTTTTCCTAGCACAAGATCCTTGAGACCTTCCAGGGGGTTACTTCGGTAACTTGAGAGGAGGTTAAGAAAACATTTTTAAGCCAATATGAATGGCCTAGTGTACTACATAACAATAACGATTAAAATATTATATTAAAATAGATTAATATTGTTATTATGTCTAAAGTACATTGTAATTCCTGAATTGTAATTGGAAAAATGCAATAAATTTGTTTGATTGATTATTAAAAATAATAATCAACATATGTTATTTTTATGTTGTGCTTAACAATTTTATATATTCAAATTATTAATTTTAATTCAGTATTGTATAATTTGATGTCTACTAAAATATTAATGTTCAACGAACCACCTGCTTCACGACGAAGAGTCTTTTTTGTGAAGTCATTATGCAAGCATGTGGAAGTGTCTACATTTGAGGGCAAATAGGTGTTTTATATATAAAAGGAAGCCGTTGTTATAAAGTTGTATATGGTACAACGCAACTTTTGGGATGAAACAAGCACCTAATTGCTAATTTTACAACCCTTGGGGAATATGAATAACAACGTTCTGTCTCCTACCGCCGGCATACTCTACATAGAATTTCTCTTAGCATTGAAAAGTTTTTGATCTGTGGAATTAACAGAATCATGTTTTAATTTGTTATACGCAAATATTAGAATAAATATTTTAATTAATATTTTATATTTACACAACCTATTTAAAGAACAGTAATTACTTCTCTCTCATGGTAACAAACTTTACTTTAAGATGGATGCATTATAATTATTTCTATAATTTTTAATATAAAATTTAAAATATTTATCAAGATATATTCGAACTGTATGAGATTATATAAATTAACGAAATTTTGGAGATTTGGATAGAGCTCAAATTTTATTAACTATATCCTGGAAAGGCTGAAATTTTCAAATGCTCTTAAATTTTTCCCCAATTAACTCAGACGCGTTCGTTAATTTCTAATCAAATTTAATATTCAGATAACAATAAGTAGCATTCGCTGCACCCCATATGAATTTAATCTCCTTTCTTTCTATTTGCAAATACTCGGCGGACGTTCTTATGATCCGACCTTATCTATATATCACGTCTGGTAGTACTATGCCAATTGTCATGGTTACCTATTAAGCATACGTATTATATCCCCTTTCCATCAGCTGCTTGGTAATAGCAGTCCACTTTTTTAATAAGCGTCCACTTTGTTGCATCTCGTACTCCCTGAACCATTAACCATTTTACATTGCCTTCTCTCCAGTTGATGCTGTCAACAAGACTGGCGTTGGGTTGATGTAGGTTTCGCCCTTATGGCGGACGTCGTCAGGAGTTCAGTATGAATTTCTTAGATAGATATGTGGGCACCAGTACCGACAGTGGTTTGCAGACGCACCAGTGATGAGCTGCATTGTATCTCAGGGCGTTCTCCTTTTAGATCGGGTTCGTGAGAAATACCAGGGATTTGTTTTGTGTAAAGAGAATTTGTTTGTGCCCAGCTTCGGCGCA
Source organism: Leptura quadrifasciata (assembly GCA_963675555.1). Taxonomy (NCBI): domain Eukaryota; kingdom Metazoa; phylum Arthropoda; class Insecta; order Coleoptera; family Cerambycidae; genus Leptura; species Leptura quadrifasciata. The sequence continues at coordinate 154,996,989 of OY776674.1, forward strand.
GTCACTTAGATTTAAGTATTGTTTTTAGATTTGGTCTGACTTAAGCTCGTATAGGTCTGGAAATGTCTGGAATAGGTCCCATGACATTCATCTCGGCTTGATTGCGCAACATTGCACAATATTACACCAGAAAATTATTTTTGTTTCAATTGTGTTTTGACACGCATGGCTCTCTCTTCTTGCAATAAAGCAGCTCATTTGCATTTTGAATGTCAAATATGTCAAGTATTTAAGATAGATCTATACAATATAATATATTTGAAATCAGGGGATTTTTAAAAGACATATTTATTAGTGCCACGTGACCTATATATGATATTACTTTTTTTATCACGTTTCAATAAAACATAGGTAACATCCTACAAGTTTTTATACGAAACTCTTTTTTCTATTTTCAATAATAACAGAAATAAAGGGGGGTCAGTATACAGGCTGTCCATTTTATCAGGGCCCTCGAGAATATCTCACTTAATATCGGTCGTAGAAAAAAAAATTATATTTACTAAAATTGTGCCGATTTATATAACCTACAAAATGGTTTAAAGACATTTGAAATCCATGGCCTACTTTAAGAGTTATGCCGAAAAATATCGAAAATGCGGAAAACGTCGAGGCCAAATATCTCCGTTATTTGAAGAGATACGAGAAAAATTCTAAGGCGAAAATTTTTTGCAAGACAGGGTGTTTCAATGAGGTTTTATCTAATTTTTTTCAAAACCGCTGTATTTTGAGATTTATTCTTCAGGCTGTTAAAAAAATTATTTTGAAACGGGCGGAAAATGGCGCCATTAAATAGAGTATTTTCCTCTCTTTTCAACGATATATCACATGCCATATTTATTGATTGGTACTATGTTAGTAATTATAAAAACATTTTTTTAAACCAATAAATTTTTTTTTAACAAGCATTATATCTGTCGTGGAGAAGTATGATTAAATAAAAAGATAAAATAATTCAATAAGTTGTTCAAATCTTTGCTATAATAAAACATTAACACAATTAAGGAGAATAAAGTAATTTCAGGTAACAAAAACAAATTAATAAAAAAAGAATATAACACACAGAACATTAATATTTATCTAATCCTCAAAATAATTTTTAAGATATCATATCAAGTGTTCAAAGTGTCCACCGGGATTTCTTATGCACAATCGAGCGCGGCGAGGCACTGCATTTAAAACATTACTCAGCATTTCGGGAGTAAATGTAATACATGCCCGTTGAATTCGAGCTTTTAATTCCTCTACATTTTGCGGTGTCATCGAAAGCACATTATCTTTAATATACCCCCATAGAAAAAAATCCATTGGGGTTATATCTCGAGAACGAGGGGGCCATCGAATAAATCTATTGGTACCTATCCAATGTTGAGGCAAAATTTCGTCTAAATAATCTAGGCAAATCTGGGAATTGTGGGGAGGAGCTCCATCTTGTTGAAAATATTGAAAGTTGTGTCGATTTTCTAAAGGTAGGTCATCTAAGAATTCATTAAATTCATTTCTCAAAAAGTTTAGGTACCTTTGACCACTGAGGTGATCATCATAAAAATAAGGACCTATTAAATTGGTGCCTAAAATACCTATCCACACATTTATTGAAAAACGATTTTGAAACCCAGTCGGTCTATACCAGTGTGTATTTTCAGAAGTCCATTTGTAATGACTATTGCGATTAAAAAATCCATTATTGGAAAAATTTGCCTCGTCGGACCAAAGTATTTTACTACATATTAATGGATCGGCACGCTTCTTTTCCAACGGCCACCTACAAAAAGTCGTCCTCCTTGGTTTGTCCCCCGCTTATAAATTGTGAACTTTTTGGCTTTATAACACCGGTAACCACTTTTCTTTAAAATTTTTCTAGCACTTGTTTTATTTATATGACAAGCAATTTGAATGTCTCTTAATGATGTATCCAAATTTTCTGTATTTTTATTTCTTACATAATTAATAAGTCGGTTTACCTTTTTTACATTATCAATAATACTGTTCAACCTTGTCTTCTTCTTTAAAAATGAACCACTCTTTTTTAGTTTCGTAGCTAATTTTCTGAACAGAGTTTTATTCGGCTGTAGTGCTTGTGGAAATCTGTTTCTATACTTTACTTCAGCTAATCCAGACTTAAAATTGCATTGTCAATATGTAACGAACATATTATAACGATCAATGTGAGTGAAAATCATTTTTGAAAATTCCATATTTTTTTGTTGTACGACCGATATTAAGTGAGATATTCTCGAGTGCCCTGATAAAAAGGACAGCCTGTATAGTGAATAACCCTATACCTAATAGTAAAAGTAATTTAAGAACGCACGACCTAATCCTAAATAAAAACTTCTAGTTATATTCATCTGTTCAAGTTATAAATGTTACCCTAGATTAACATTTTTGTGATAAATAACACTACTAATTTATTAAATTGCTTAACATCCTTCCTTACATTAAAAATTATATTAGGTATAAAAATAATAATAAAGGTAGGAATTATTTAACAACTGCAAGTACACGACAGCAGCATTAAGATTTATTAAGCGGTGGTTAAAAAAGTATGTAATTAATACCAAAATACCGTGTAATAAATCAGTGCCCCATAATTTAATGCAAAACGAGTAATATTTTAGTAGCAAAATGTGTAATTAAAACCAAGTACCTATCAACATGCACAATTTTTGCGACAATTATGGCAGTATTTATTTTACGACCACATTAAGGGATAGCTACTGGTAGCACTTTATTATGCAGTTAAATATGAGATAAAACTACTTCTACGAACTCTAAGATGTAAATTAGTTGACAATGTTCAAGTTTTTACATCCCAAGTTTTGTAAGGCGAACTAAAGTATCATAATAGACTAGAAAATTAATATCATGCTGGGTTAATTTTGAGGAAAATTAATAGTTAATATTTTTACACAATGTAGGCATTTTTATAGACACTAATATAAGAGAGTTTTTATAAAAAGTAATTTAATTAACTTTGGTAAATATCTTAAACCACTTTATTGTGACATAAAAGTACAAGCTGAATAGTTTGTAATATTGAAAAATTTAATTACACATATTTAGAAAATGTCACGCTAAACCCCGGCGCGCCAGAAGATACACCTGATGTTTTGAACGCCCCTTAAAAGATCCATTATGAAAATAGAACAATGAAGTGGAGCACAAAGACATGTAACCATGTTAGGGAAAATGATGAGAACTTCAAAACAGGAATATATATAGAAAGGGAAAGTTTTTAATTAACTTAATAGAATCACGTGATATATCCGTCTAGTAATTAATGGAAGTCACACAATTAATACTTAATATACAGTTATAGTTGAATTTTATCAATTTAATGTCAATTTTAGGTGACAAATACTTTAAAGTACATAAGTTTGAACGAACATTTTTGCAAAAATGGAATGGGCTCATTTTACAAAAAATATTGTATAAATCGAAAGATATACAGGGTGTAACATAATGGAATGTTATGAATGAAGGAGCGTATTCCTAGTGCAAATTTAAGAATATTTTGTCATATAAACAATTAACATTAGAGCCTTCGTTTACAAGATAAAGGGCGTTGTACTTTTCAAAAATACAATTATTTCCCTAAATATCTTTTGAACAAATGTATATATTTACGTGAAATTTTGCGTGTAGAATACATGATTAGTATTGTATTTAAATTTAAAAAAATGAAGCTCCAGCATTAGCCAGTGACGTAGATTTGGGGTATGTACTTTTTTTCATGAAGTTATGGCACGCCACTGGGACAATTTTTTTTTGTGCATGTTTTGGATTTCAAATTTAATTTTGAACAACAATGTTCTCTTGATATTTTTGCGCATATTTTACCGTTTTAAAATTATTAAAATTTAACCGTAGTGAATTATTGTTAGATAAAATAATGCGCCAATTGTATCTTACAAATACAAGTGGGCATCTGCCAAGCAGTGTTTAGCTGATTAGATTGCAGTCAAATTTGTTGATCTGAATTGTCGATTTAAATTTAAAAAATGGTTTACTCTTTTGTAGAATTGACGGATATGCATTTCTGTTATGGGCTTTCTAATGGTAATAATATAGAAGCAGCTACACTTTATGCGGAGCGCTTTCCCAACCCACGTCATCCAGATCGAAGAATGTTTATGAATATCCATATGCTCCTATGGCAATCAGGAAATTTGAAACCTAATCATGGTGGTGGAAGAAGGGCGATGGTAACAACCATCCAAAGGGAGCAAAAAATACTGGAAACAGTTGAGGAGAATCCTAGTATTAGCACAAGAAGAATTGCGGCAATGGAAAGTGTGAGTCACATGACTGTTCATCGCATTTTAAGAAACAATTGATTGTGTCCATATCATTTACAAAGGGTTCAGGCGCTGAATCTCGAGGATGCAGTACGGCGTATGAGATTCTGCGAGTGGTTTACACGGAAATGTATTTGAAATCCTTTATTTCATTCTTCTGTATTATTTACGGATGAATCTGGATTTAACAGGGATGAAATTATAAATTTTCATAAGAACCACTTATGGACTGATGAAAATCGTCACAGAATAATTGACTCGAGGCACCACAACGTTTTTCAATTAATATCTGGGCTGGAATTGTCGACGAATTTTTAATTGGTCCATTTGTTTTACCTCGAAAACTTAATGGACGATCTTACCTAAATTTTCTTCGAGATAATTTGCCACTCTACGGTGCTCCACCTCATTTCCCCTTGCTCGTACGAACATATCTCAATGAAACTTATCACAACAAATGGATAGATCGTGGAGGACCTATAGTATGGCCAGCCCGCTCCCCAGACCTGAATCCACTAGATTATTATTTATGGGATAATTTAAAACAATATGTTTATTCTGTTCCTATTCCCTATGAACAAACTCTTCTTCATAGGATAGAAGAAGGATGCCAGCAAATTCGCCAGAATCTTGGAATATTTGGTAGAGTAAGAACATCTATGAGACAACGTACCCCAAAGTGTATTGAGACACATGGACGTCACTTCAAAAATCTCTTGTAAAGTTATTGCATTAATTTCTTGTTTCGTTTATCTTTGCTAATTTTTGTATAAATTAAAAATTAAAATTTCTGATGAGTTTGTTTTTCTTCAATTTGGCACGGTATTAGTTAGAAAAAATTAGGACAATAACAACATTAGCTGCTCAAAAATGTCAAGATAACATTGTTGTTCAAAATTAAATTTGAAATCCAAAATATGCACAAAAAAAATTTCGCCCAGTCGCGTGCCATAACTTCATGAAAAAAGGTACCATACATACCCCAAATCTACGTCACTGGTTAAAGCTGGAGCTTCATTTTTTTAAATTTAAATATAATACTAATCATGTATTGTATTCTACACAAAATTTCAGGTAAATATCTACATTTGTTCAAATGATATTTAGGGAAATAATTGTATTTTTGAAAACTACAACACCCTGTATCTTGTAAACGAAGGCTCTAATGACAATTGTTTATATAACAAAATATTCTTAAATTTGTACGAGGAATACGCTCCTTCATTTATGACATTCCATTATTTTACACCCTGTATATTGGATCGATGTAGGTTTGCAAAGGGGCTCGTTTTTTCCGATTTTTTTTTGTGATATTATAAAGTTGGACCCCCTCTATCATCCGGAAAATTTTCCACGAGGAGGGAGGGGGTAATTTACACGTAAAGATAGGGAAAATCAGTTTTTCGGACATAACTCGCTTAGTTTGATCCGGATCGAAAAAGTGTATAGTGATAAAATGAAGGGCTCACGAATGCGCGTAAACTGAAGTTGACTCGTCAAAATCGATCCAGCGGTTCTCGAGATATTGCCAATTGAAGGTACGGATTTGTATACGGAGTTTTCGCTGCGGAGGGAATATACCGAGAGCTGTTTTCGCATTTTTTTCGGGCAAGGAAGTGACTTGGCGACTTTTTTTTCTCCGATAGATAAGTACCAAATGTCCAAGTCCAAATTTCAAGTCGTTAGGTTGATTAGGGGGAAGGGGGAAGAATAAACGTAAATGAATTGAAACTACTGTAACTTCCGCAATTTTTTCCGCACATCGAGCAGCAAACGTGAGATTGTGTACTAATGTCCCCACTTTGAGTTCCGCTCTTGTATTTTCAATTTCCGCCATAAATAAACAAATGGTTGCGAAATAATCAATTTATTTTTGTTATAATTTTTTTAAAAAGTCATTTTTCGCTAGGAAGGAAAGATTCAGGGTCAGGGTCAGATTTTTCTTGCCAACGAATGTGCAATTTTTTCTCTCTTTGGTTTGAGCCCGGCCAGATTTCGATCGGATGATTGGGAGGTTGGGAGGGGAGAGGAGGGCCTGCAAAGTTTTTGCCCTATAGAAGGGCAAGGGAAAGTGTTAGGAACTTCGGGTCGGGTTCATTTTCAAGGGCAATCAATTCTCTTTCAAGATTTTTTTTACCTCGAAGCTCTAACTTCATTAGGACATGCACGCGCGCGTGATACATTTATAAAAATGAGCGCGGCAATTTAGCAGCCGTGCCCGGGGCGAAGCCTAGCACTCCCACTTCTCTCCCTTCTCTCTCACAAATACAAATCCCACTCCGCTCGTCCGTATGTCCCGCTGAGCGGGAAATCCCGGTTCAAACGTATTTTTGAATTGATCGGTCGGATCTCGCTCGATTCTTGACCGATTTGATTCAATTTTTTTCTCTCCTTTCTCATCTCTTCAACAGTCCGTCGATTTTCCATATTTTTCATATAGTCGAATTTTTAGCCACTGATTTTTTTATACTAAGTACATATAATAGAACATTTACGTTTAAAACTCAACACCCCACGAGCATACTGCCGTTGAACTTTATAAGGAATTGGAACGAGAGTCAACGCTTTGTGCAAATCGCCTAGCCTTGCCGGCGCGGTATACAGCAAACTACAATTATAAAATCGCATATTGTGTAAACAAGAAATGTTGATAGTAGCATGGCACGCGAGGGGAGTGGGGCCCGCTCCTTCGCAACTTCTTCTTCTTCAAAACTGGTACACCAATTGAGAAATAGAAAATTTTTATTCTTGATTTTTTGTCCTATTATTGATATTTTCGGATATATTTAAAAAAATATATTCCGGACCGAACTGGAGGGGGCATTTTCCCTTTCCCTTTCTAAACATAAAAAGAAGCGATAGAAGAAAAAAGAGCTTTCTTAGGAATTATTCCATCAATCCGCTGATATTCAACATCTGACGCCTAGATTATATCTTTACATGTAAATCCCCCCCCTCCTCGCAAAAAGCTCGACCGAGAAGTTTTCCGGATGATAGAGGGGGTCCGACTTCAAAACATCACAAAGAAAAATTCGAAAAAAACGAGTCTGTTTCAAGCCACTAATATAGTAAAATTAGTATCAGAATTCTATTGCGATGGCTTCATACCAAAATAAATTAACAGACGGCTATTATTGACGTTTACCAGGCGACCATGGGGGACAGTACGGCTGTAATAAGTTCAAGGATAGATTCTTTGGATCAAAATATGAGGATATAATCAAACATGCTTTAGTAAATTGTGGTTGCTGCAATGTACAAATTTCATCCCTAAATTCAATCCCCTTCAAGTGGCAGTTGCAACCCCTATATTTTTAAATGGGAAGTAGGAGCGTATGATACCTCATTTGAAAGATATTTTATTCTCTATTCAAATATATTGTGGTTTTAATATTTATTGCAAAAATTAACGATGAAAAAATTAATTCATATGCTTGACATAATTCACAATAGCAAACTAAAAAAACCGCTGCCCACATCCAGATTTTGTAGCCAAGTCTTATAGACACTAAATCCCATGTAATATTTTATCCCCTTTAAGAATAGAGTGGGGGTGATAGGGGGGGGGGTTGGCAAATGTTAAAAATATCTAGAAGCCCTTGGTTCTCGTATACCCACTAAATCCCAATTTAATTTTTTATTCCCTTAAACAATAGGGTGGGGGTGGTGGAAGGGGTAACTAATGCCAAAATAAATTTTAAAGGCCCTTGATTTTCGTACGCACACTATATCCAAATTTAATTTTTTAGTTCCTTTAATAATAGGGTGGCGGTGGCAATGGGGGTGGTAGATAAGGTGGCCGATGCCAAAAAAATTTTAGAGTTCCTTGGTTCTCGTATATGCACACTAAATTCCAATTTAATTTTTTACTCTCTTTATTAATGGGGTGGGGTGGCAATGGGGGTGGTAGAGAGGGTAGCTAATACTTGAAAAAAATTTTGAGATGTTTCATTCTTGTATTCACACTAAATCACATTTTAATTTTTTTACTCCCTTTCATAACAGTGTGGAGGTGGTTTTGGGGGTGACAGTGGGGGTAGGGGGGTGGCTGATGCCAAAAAAATTTTTTGACTCTTCGTACATGCCGTAAATTTTGGACTCTTACCGGCTTGCTTTGCCTATTTACCCTTATTTACCCCATTTACCCCCGAACCCTTTAACGGAATTAGATCAAAATATAATCTAGTTCCAGATCTCGTTACAATACATAAGTGTACCAAATTTCAAGTATATATTTCAGAGTAAATGTGTGCACAAAAAAGTTACAGACAGACAGAAAGGAAATTTTTTTTGCTCAAATATAAAATCTCGACGTTTCATGACATTTTAAACCAATTTCAACAAAAAAGATATTTTTTTTGCGTTACTATACTTCCACTGGACGTGGAAGTAAAAACTCAATTTAAATATACTAATTGTTCAAAATGAGTTCCTTGAACGTTTTCGCAGCATCCTAATCGTAAATAAAAATGTCTTCTAACGTTTTCCAACATCTGAAGCGTGACCGACCTAACCAAATATGTTGTTTTTCTTATTAAGTCAGTTACATCGCGTAGCTTAGTTTTGTATACCATACTTTTCACATATCCCTGTAGAAAGAAACCTAATGGTGTAAGATCAGGAGAACGTGCTGACCATTTTAGCGATCCTCGCTTCCCTATCCACCAATTTGGAAATGTTAAGTCGAGGTATGTGCCACACATCGATTCGGTAATGTGGTGGTGCTCCATCCTGCGGAAACCATATATATCCACTGGGACTTGCGGGTTTGCTTGTGCAGGATATAAGTTTGCCAAAGTTGGTACGGCATTATTTTGGGGCAGAGCTAAATAATTATTTCCTTTCAAATTACCATCAATGAAAAGCGGAGCATTAACATGATTTCCAATTATCCCATCCCAAACATTAACATTTTAGGATTTTGCGTATATAATTATCTCATCCCGTGAGGATTTTCATTAGCCCAGTAGCAACAGTTTTGACGATTAACATGGCCATGAAGAGTAAAAGTGGACTCATCCAAAAGCAAAACAATTTCCAGTTGGATAACGTTGCTATCTAACCTTTACATCATTTTATAGAGATGCATTTTATTTTCTTTTAATAATTAAGGAACGGAAAACTTTCAATGCTAAAACTGCTAGTTGACTTGAATTACATGGGTTTTCTTCAAACTCAAGCAGTATTATTTTATGCATTTCGTTTAAATAAATCATGTTTAAAAATTGCATTTAGCAAAATTCAAACAATACGCAAAACATTGACAGCTATTTATTGACAACTATGACAAATATTTATTACTGTAAATCGTCACAGCGTTTTCAATAAAACTGACAATGGCAGTTACAAAGAATTTTTATGTATTTATGTCTTCTTTTTATTTGACAATGTTGAAAAAGAATACTGAAATTGTTTTTGCCAGCCTGCAAGAACAAAACCCTGTGAGTTTTTATGTTCTTCGTTTGCTATAGCGAATTTCGTCAAGCAGACCGTTAATTTTTGCAATAATATTAAAACCATAACATTTTTTAATAGAGGATGAAGAGACCTTTCAAATGAGGTATCAAAGCCCTTACTTCCCTTTTAAAAATTTAGGGGTTGCAACTGTATATATTACTTGGGAATCATCCTGTATACTGTATTTGGCTTTTTGTAGTCAGTTTTTTCTACATCAATAGAAAATTCTCTTTGACTTATTGCATGTTTGTGTTCACTGCTAAGCCCCTTAAAGACACAGCGGAAATCTTTATATACTTAAACCTTCCTCAAAGAATAATCTGTAAAATGGCGGAATCTGGGTCAAATTGTATTGAGCGGATCTGAAGATGAACACGTCCATACATACACACAGACATAAATATACTTCTCTTCTCACGTGTAGCAAATATTAATTTCCTTTTCTATTCGTCAGTTATAACATATGAGATAATTTTTGAAACGTCGAAATCACTAGCTGTAATAATTTTACAAGTAATGGATTGTTTGCACTACTAGGCAGAAGTAGTTACATTACATGCACGAATATAGTTAGCTATGTTTCGTTATTTTCCGTGTTCATTGAATAAATCTCCCATCTCTCTAATACCTTCGGGTCTTTTCTAATAAGGTCTTTATGCGCATATGTTGCATTTTTATTGAACCTAGAACTAACTTCTAGAGTACAGCCGTAAGCCTAACTAAGTGTATAAACGAAGGAAAACGAAGTTGGCAATAGAAGTTTTATGTTCCTTTATTAGGTGTAGTTTCTACAATATTGTTGGATTGACTTCTACGCCCTTATGGAAATTTTTATTTTCTAAATTTTTACCAACGGACCTGAGAATAAATAGTTATATACCCTCGAAGATGAAATAAATGCTAAGAAGGGTACGACCGCCAAAAATAATTTTATTTTCTAATTTCCTAGAAAATAATGATTTTAATACCGATATTTCCTATTCAACTAAAAACAAGTAATTCGAAGTTTCATATTATGATATTAAGATACCTGAAATATAATATTAGTTTCAAAAGTTTTCATGGCACACTTATTTTATAAAATTTATTGTAAATAAATTGTATTACAAATAATGTAAATATTATTGTAAAAAATTTAAGATGCCTCTGAGATTTTTTTACACCGGTGCTTTCGGTAGGATGTTTTTTGAGCAAGACGGCCAAACTTACAGTAGAATATAAGATCTATCTCCAAACGACTGTTTTTTTTACCAAGAACCAAATTCTTATGATTTTATGGCTTCATTTGTCTTCGAAAACGTTAAGACTTTCATAATATCCTGTTTAAATCGCTAGATTAAAAATATTTCGAGTTTTGTAGTTGCTGATGCACATTTTGTGTAATTTTGTAAATTATTCACCACCGAAACTCAAACGATCGTCAGTAGATGGATATTAATGCAATGGAATACGCCACGGCCACTGTTGCAGCCGCCGTTGGATGGCGCTGGTGTCGTGAAGATGAACTGAAGGATAGTTTTTGATAAAAAACTATTTATTAAGATGTAGAATTATTACGAACCAAAAAAACTCATACAAATAATAATAATAATAGAATTAATTGATTTCTTAGTTATAAACAATTATTTTATTAAACAAAATTTTTATAAATATTCAAAAATGTTGAGGTTTTCAGATATAATAAGAGAATCTAAATCCCAATAGACGTAAAATTTTTGGAAAATTGAAAATATTCAGTTCACTTTCAGCAATTTTGAAATTTTTAATAATTTTCAATTTTAAAAATTTTCAAAAAGTTATAGATTTTCGTAAAAATTCAAAAGTTTTCTAGTCCTCAGGAATTGTGTTTGAAATCCATCCAAATCAAATTGCAAATTTTCAAAAAGTTTCAAATCAAAAATTTCTAAATTTTCAAAAATTTTGGCAGTCAGAATTCGATAGAGGAAGAATTTATTATTTTTGAAAAATCATGTAGTAAATATAAAACTTGAAAGAATCCATAAAAAAAATGTACATAAAGATTGTATCTTATAAGAGTCTACATAAAAAATACTTCAAATGTGCTTTTATAGGGCGGAATATTAAAACATAATATTTTTAGTCGCAAACTCCTCTATAAAATCCTTATTTTACTATAAGGACCGTAACCAGACTGCAACTAACAGCTACTCCCCGGGCTATGTACCCCGCCGAGCGCTGAATTACAAGTTACAAGTCAGCAGGCGCCATCTAGCGGTCCAGTGTCTGTTTCAATCGAAAAATAAATAGCCTGACTGGGCCTAGCATAGTTCAAATGTGCTCTTAGAGGGCGAAATATTAAAACATAATATTTTTAGTCGCAAACTCCCAAAATCCTTATTTTACTATAAGGAATGTAACCAAACTGCAACCAACAGCTACTCTCCGGGCTATGTGCGCTGAATATTCAGCGCTCGGCGGACTATTTTGCATGTCGCTATCCTAACAATACCGAGATGTAACAAATAGTCCAAGGATCCTCGTGTCGGTCGTCACATGCCTACCTTGCACTGACGAGAGCCAACAGCTCGAAACTGCAGCCTGCAAGTGGTGTGGGATGACTGGCGCGAGGGCTCCTTTAAGTAGGATCAGTCTTTCGGATGGTGTTTGTTCCAATCGAAGCATTAGCGTTATGTTCGTACTATACAATTATTACACTTAAAGCGCCAGGCTTGTAACTTGTAATTCAGCACTCGGCGGGATACATAGCCCGGAGTAGCTGTTGGTTGCAGCCTGGTTACGTTCCTTATAGTAAAATAAGGATTTTATAGAGGAGTTTGCGACTAAAAATATTGTTTTAATAAAAAATACTGCCTAATGCACTGTTGAACAGTTTCTGAGCCAAGCTGTCATTATTATATGACTATAATTATAAATATAAAAATTAATTATATCCAGAAAAATTATTTATTTGAAATAACTGCGAATGCTCAGCAATTATACAAAAATTTCAATAAATCGGCGAGGAGTATAATGCTCGCACGGTGTTTATATATTTATCTAATTTATTTGCAATAATAATAATTGGAAAATTAATTAACTATATCGTATATAGGTCAAATCAATCGATTCTAATACTCTACAATGTTGATGGAAAGTTGATGAATAATTAATGTGCGCAAAAATATTATTTGGCATTGCCCACAAATTGCTTCTGGAAATTGTAAAACGAGATTAAAATAATATCCCGTTTTCATTACGTTCATTTTAGTCGGACAATTGATTACTCGTTAGTTGAATGTGATACTAGTAAACACGTATGTGTCCAAATTATAAATTGAAGCAACTTCTTCAGTACGCTCGTATGATGCTTAAGGATTTTTGTTTTATTTTCTTACTCAAAAATCGATCTAAGCATTTTAAAAAATAAATACGTAGTTTTCGTGATTTAAGCGATTTTCATACAAGTTTTCTATATATAATAATAATAATAATAATCAGTTTGCATTGCTATGAAAGCAGTGAGCCCGCGCGGAGGGGATACATGGCGCGGATGCATGCTCTGTGGTGTGAGAGGCTACCAGAGCATAGCGCCTTCACGCCACAAAATCTGCGTGACTATGTATCCCACCTTCGTAGTAGGGGCTACGTGAGGGCTGCTCCTGGACCGGTGAATGAGGTGGCCGAAGAGCCGCCACAATCACCGGTTGAGGACGTAGCACTCCTAGTTCCGCCAATACCAGAGGGCCTCAGTACCAGAAGGGGGTTACACCATCTGAAAACCCCCGGGCCACAAGACCTGGCCAGAGTGGACGCTGAACTTCGTACAGCGCTACCAGAAGAGGCTGACATCTGGCACATAAATTGTGCCGTGTATGCCGCTGCTCAACGCTCTTCTCAGGTGGAGAGGGGAAATACCTCTTCCCCACAGGAGAGCGCAGCGGCGCATACAAAAGATGGAAGCCAAGATCCAGTCGGCGAGGCAACACGCATCCCGTATCCAATGTGTGATGGACTATATGGCGGCCAACAGGCCGTTCACGCCTAAAGTGCGTCGATTAGCCGCCAACCTAAGACGCGTCCATCACACACTCAATGAGGCAGTGCTGCGAACCACCAAACAGCACTGTCTCGACAGGATACGGATGCTAGTGACTTGTAAAAAATCACTAGTGAGGCGGGCGAGAGGGCTTGCGGAAAATAAACTGTTCCGCGAGAAGCCCTCGCGCCTTTTCCAACCGCCTCCGCGTGTTGTAGACAATCCGCCGACTGCAGATCAGGTGGAGAATTTCTGGAAAACGCTATACGAGGAGAGGCTTCCACTCAACCGAGATTCTCCTGCCCTTGCACACTTTGAAGCCTTTTGTCAAAGGCTTCAGCAACCACAGGAAGTGTGCGAACCAATAACTCCAGAAGAGGTTCGTAGGGCTCTTGAGGGCTCTAAGAACTTTGCTGCTCCAGGTCCCGATGGGATAAATAACTTTTGGTGGAAAAAGTTATCGAGCACCCACCACCATTTGGCCAGAATTTTTAATTCCTGGTTAAATGGGGAGCAGCAAATCCCTTCTTGGGTTGTTGAGGGGCGGACAGTGCTGATCCCCAAGAACGGAGATTTGTCCAACCCAAAGAATTACAGACCGATAACCTGTCTAAACGCATGCTACAAGGTGTTTACACGCATTTTGTACATGCGGGTGCTCCACGCAGTTGAACCGGTTTACGAACGGATATATGAGCAACGAGGGTCGAATAGAGGTGTCGCTGGCTGCAAGGAAAACCTGTTGATCGACAGATGTGTCACGCAGGACTCCATGCAGTATAAGCGGAACCTCTCTATGACTTGGATCGACTACCGCAAGGCATTTGACATGACATCGCATGAGCTCATTGTTCACTTGCTCCGATGTCTTGTGGTACCCGGTCCTGTAGTGAGATGTATTGAAGAACTGATGCCGCTCTGGAGGACTCGCTTTACCATAACAACGGGTAATGATAGAGTCCAAACAGAGTCGATGACATTCAGAAGAGGAGTATTTCAGGGAGATTCCCTCAGCCCCCTTCTGTTTTGCATCTCACTACTGCCATTATCCGTCTCGCTCCGGAAAACCCGTGGCTACAACTGCGGTACCCCCGGCGACAGGAGGCATAAGGTCACCCATCTATTTTATATGGATGACCTTAAACTTTATGCCTCTGGAGAGAGGGATCTCCAACAGTCCCTTAGGGTGGTACAGGAGTACACGCAGGCTGTCGGTATGCAGTTCGGGTTGGACAAATGCGCACTGATCCATCTCAAGAGAGGACGATGCGGTGACTATGGAGAGGACGCGCAGCTCGTGGACGGAAGCATCTTACACCATCTAGATGCCGGAGAGTCGTACACTTATTTGGGTGTCGAGCAACGCTCCACCCAAGAAGTGAGTGTAGTGAAAAACGCTCTCCGCGGCAAGTATCAGCACCTACTCCGACAGATCTGGTCTTCAGAACTGTCGGGGAAGAACAAGGTGTGTGCTACAAATATGCTTGCCGTTCCGATCCTTCTCTACTCTTTTGGAGTAGTAAAGTGGACTAGAGAAGAGCTGCGTCAACTCGATGTAGTAACCCGCAAGAAGATGCATCTCAATAGGAGCTTGCATCCTAAATCGTCCGTTCCACGGTTATATCTCCCACGACATCGGGGAGGCCGTGGACTCTTGAGCTTGGAGAGTCTCCATAGCAGGATGGTTCTGGATGGAGCATGTAAGGTCATCAGGAGTTCGGATCCCCTCCTCTGCATGGTCCGAGACCATGAAAATGCAGAGGTAGAAGCTTTTCTCTTTAAGGCAGCACGGAGAGCAGCCGATGAACTTGGTCTCATCTTCGACGTCGAGCGGGTAAACCCCGACTCTGTCACCGAGTTGGAACCCGTTCGACTAAAAGCCCACATTAGAGCTGCAGAACACAACATCCTTCTGCAGCTCCATAAGGATAAGCCATTGCACGGGGTCTTCTATAAAAATATAGAAGACCTCGGCTTATCCGAAAGGCTGACCTTCGCCTTCTTAAGGTCAGCTGGGCTGAAGTCTGAGACCGAGGGATTCATAATGGCTTGCCAGGATGGTGTATTTAACATTCTCGTCTATCGACGTCGTGTCATGGGTATGGAGGTCCCTGATGTCAGCTGCAGGGCCTGCCGCAGGGCGCCGGAGACTGTAATGCACTTACTGTGGGCTTGCCCGACATACGCAGTCTCGGCCTATATTCATAGACACAACGCAGCATTACGAGTGCATTACTATCATCTAAGGCACTCGTATGGGATAGACGAAACACCAGTGCTGCCTTACGTTCCGGGGGATATTGAGTCCGTTGTGGGGAATAAGAAGTGCCTAATTTATTGGAACTACTCGTTTCCCACCGTCAGGCAAATACAAGCCAACAAGCCTGACATAGTACTCCTCGACCACCAACTCAAGACAATGTATGTCGTGGAATTCTCAGCTCCCGCTGAGAGCAACATTG
This sequence comes from Leptura quadrifasciata, assembly GCA_963675555.1. Taxonomy (NCBI): domain Eukaryota; kingdom Metazoa; phylum Arthropoda; class Insecta; order Coleoptera; family Cerambycidae; genus Leptura; species Leptura quadrifasciata. The sequence goes on from OY776674.1 coordinate 155,013,206, forward strand.
TCTTGAAAGAGGAGGAAAAACGGACAAAATATCGAGATTTGCTCTTCGAACTCCGCAGGCTTTATCCAGGCCATTCTGTTAAAATAGTGGTACTGATTATAGGAGCCCTCGGTGGAATGAGACAGACGCTGCTTTCAGAACTAAAGATCATACCGGCATGCCGAGATTCGGCAGAGATCTTAGCCGGCAGAATGCAGAAGGCTGTCATCCTCGGTTCATTGCGTCTACTCAGGGCACACGATTCGCGGACCCGGTAGTCACTCACCCCACGGGCGTGGGGAGTGGCTATTGATATTACCAGCTCCCCTCTGTGAGGGTCGGAGCCACAGAGTAAGGTGACTGGTTTTTTGTAAAAAAAAAAAAAAATCAGTTTATTATTTTCCACATAATTACAAGACGAGTTATGCAAATATACAGAATTTTGTTGAAGATAAAGGGCCATTTCGGCAGCTCACTGATGAGAATCAGATGCTGATAAGGCCATATAAATTTGAATTTAAAATTAAGTAGTGGCAAAAAGTTTAAATAAATACAAATAATTTTATCTCAAGAGAGAAAAAATATATAAAAAGGAAATAGAGAGAAGGTATAGAGCGAATAAATAGAAAGAGAGAGCTACAAAAAAAAGAGAAGGGAGAAACTAGAGAAGAGAATTTAGAGGCAATAACGTACAGTATGACGACACAAGGAAAGGTATATCTACATCAGAGGGGGCACACATGAAAATGAGATCACTGCTGCGCAAGGAGAACTTCCTTTAATTTTTTTTTAAATGAGAGGCAGGAGGGTGAGAAATCGGTAATTTTGAACTTGTTAATGTAAGAAGCTATGTTGTATGAAAAGGAACGTTTAAACACTTCTTTACGATGTACAGGGATAGTTAAAATATGTCTTCTACGTATGTTCATATTATGAATGTGAGTGCGGTAAATAATTTTATTATGAAGATAAGGAGGGGATTTAAACTTTAAAATTTTATAAAAAAAGCAAGTTGTGTGTAGTATCCTTCGATTGTACATATTTAACCATGTTGCGTCTTTTAGTTTGTGTGATATTCTCTGCCTGCGTCTAATACCAAATATGAATCTTAAACATGAATTTTGTATTTTTTGAATGCGAAACTGTCCAAGCACGGTCCATAGATATTATCAAAATAATTAAATTTAGAGAGTATAAGAGAGTCACATAGCATTGTTTTAATATTTGTATTTAAGTAATGTCTGTGTGAATAAATCATTTTTAATGTTGAATATCCTTTTCTCAAGAGACCAGTTACATGTTCTTTAAATCTAAGCTTGCAATATATCACAACACCTAAATTTTTTGCAGAGTCTTTAAATGGAATATGATCATTACCCACCTTCAGCCGAAGGGTACCAAGCAATGCATTTCTGACATTTTCACTACAAAAAAGGACTGCAATTGATTTCTTTGGATTAAGTTTAAGTAAATGATCTTTCGATGAAAATAATAGTGCGGCGAGATCACTATTAATATTTGAATTGCCATGATATCTCGCCTGCATGTAGCTAAAATATCTCAACATAATTTTCTAAATTTAATTCTCAAGTTCGAAAGTTCGGAATCAATGGAAGAAAACACATTAGAAACACACAAGCAATAAAACAAATTCAATTCAACTGAACAATGTATTATGATAAGAAATATTTATATCATACAACAAAAAGATAAAATTTCCCTATTTAACTAAATAAAATAATTATGATTCTAAAATTAAAATAATTTCCTATTTTATTCTAATATTCTTTTTTCTCCAAAAATTTCTGTCTCCTTCAATTTCCTCAATTTTCTTGTTATTCCTTACTGGCAACCCCCAATTTTGAATTTTTCCACAATCTCCTTTATATTTTTCCGCATATAAAGTCGCAAATACCAACATCTTTCATAACATAAACTTAACAAAACAGATTGGTTTCTTATTTTTTCATTCAATCATCACGTGATATTGGGCTTTTTTCACTTTTATGAATTGCCCACACAAATTAAATTAAAATCTTATATCTGCTTGAATATATTAAATGCGTAAACAGTTCGAGAAATATTTTAATAGTTAGTACAACAATAATTGAGCATTTACTTAAAATAACTGACTCTATTTTCTCATTAAATTCTGTTATAATTATTTCTATCTGCCTTTAATGGATGAAATACAAAAATTGCACGTATTTGTTGAAAATGTCTGTCTTATGTAAAATACCTTGATATTTTATCAAACAGAAGAAATAAAATAATAAATAAATACACCACAGGTAATGACGACCCCCTTTATCTCGGAAGGCTCTAGAAGAGCCTAGTGTGGGAGGGGGTTACACATTTAGAGACAAGGGACACACACCCAATATCCGTGTACAGTGAAAAAATCCCTCTCACAGTATTTTCCACTGCCACGACCGAGGATCGAACCCGGAACTTTTGGGTGAAAGGCAAGTGCGCTTACCTCTCGACCGTCAGCCATAAAAGAAAACAGAAAACATACTTGCAACTCTCTACTCAGAATAAAATGCATTTTATTCACAATACACAACTCAAATTGACCTCAATGTGTTCTTTAGCTTAAGTACAAGTGAGAATCATAGGGAGGGGGGATTTTTGCGTGGAGAATTAGCACCTAAAGGGGAAGGCGGGAGTTTCGGGACCCTGTATCAATATACAGGGTGTCCCGAAACTCCCGCCTTCCCCTTTAGGTGTTAATTCTCCACGCAAAAATAGTAAGAAAAGTTCCTATATACATGTGTCCGGAAATGCTTCCTAAGGGAGCTACGGCCCTCTAAGGATGGCGCAAAAATAGGTGTTTTTACTAATTATCTCGGAAATGATTTGGGACAACTTTATGAAACTTGGTTAACTATTTTTGATTATTAAAGGTTATTGTTTTACAGTATTAGCCAAAATTAATTTTATCCAGGAGCGGAGAAACGACGGCCGGTGTTCTTTGTTTCTACATATTTATTTTTCCATTTGACATTTTTAGTATTTTAATGCCTGATTATGATTCAGCAAAAAGAGGTCCTATTTACAATTAGCCATATGGCTAATGCGCATTATTTATTTTTCAAAGTACGCGTATGTCATTCAATAACAGAAGTACAGGAGTATCTCGATATGGTTATCTGTTATGGTATGATTTCCTAAAGGAACTATTTTCAATTATATGGTAATAGTGGTAAAAGAAACATTGTGCAAAAGTTTAATGAACATTTGTGATTTACAAAACCTGAATTAAGATTATTATTATGTATTATTATGCCTTCCTGAATGCAGGTCTCAGCACGGCGAACAATATTATTTGTGGCTCTTTGCGCCATTTCCCTGGTAATAGTGTCAAATGCCGCAATTATGTCGGCTCGCATGTCATCCTCACTAATTGTCTCATTAAAATGAACCAAATTTTTTATATGACCCCATACAAAATAATCCATCGGATTTAAATCCGGCGATCGAGGAGGCCAACTTATTGGGCCACTTCTTCCTATCCAGCGCCCTCTAAAAACTCGGTTCAAATGACGCCTTGCTATCCTACTAAAGTGCACCGGAGCCCCATCGTGCATAAAAATCAGATTCAAGCGAGAAAGCAGCGGGATTTAATCCAGTAAACCGGTAAATCGTACATAATTCGGTCCATTAAGTCGTGCGGCAAGAAATATGGGACTAATCTGCAAAATTGGTGGTAAATATTATTTTCAAGTTTCACCTAATCTATTATGTACCTAATGATAATGTAAATGTACTTACCATTAGATTCCCTATTTGTCCCGCCCAAACATTAATTGAAAATCGGTATTGAAAATGTGTCTGTCGAATTAAATTAGGATTTTCATGGGCCCAGTAATCCTTCCTTGAATTAAATACTCCATTTGGGGTAAATGTTGCTTCATCAGTCCACAATATCTGATTAAGAAATGAAGGATTGACCAAATGATTTTCCAAAAAATCTGTGAAACTAAAAAAAATCGGTCAGTTTAAGTGGTGGAATACTTTGAATTACAAATTTATCACATTTGTTTAAAATTTGTTATTTATTTCATGTAGATGCTGCATACAAAATTCAGCTTACTTGTACAGAAGATCATTCGAGGTTCATAGTCTCGCGGTGAGAGTTGCTGAACCCGTCGATAACGATAACAATGTTGATTTTCACGTCGAAGGGTTCGATGAATACCTACGTGTTCCTGTAGTCCCTAGTAGTCTAGTAGCTCGCCTAGTACTCAACATTGGCTGACCAGCAAATGCATCAAGAATCATCTCTTCTTCGGCTACTGAATCCCTCTTGGGCGACCGTTACCTCGTCTATTAGGTAGGAAATTTCCACTGTCCCGTACACGATTGAGGTAGGGCTTGATGCGTCGGGAAAATGTACTTGTTGCGGGAATCGGAACTCGTACAGTCGTGCGACTGGTACAGCTGGTTCATCAGCCATACCATAACAGATAATCATATCGAGGTACTCCTGTGAGGTGTATTCAGCAATTTCTGTTACTGAATGACATACGCCTACTTTGAAAAATAACAATGCGCATTTAGCAAACGAATACGCAATATTTCGTTTAGACCCCTTTTACTCGAAAACGGCTTGCCATATAGCTAATTGCAAAGAGGATCTTTTTTTTGCAGAATTAACCAGGGAATCATAATCAGGGATTAAAATACTAAAAATGTCAAATGGAAAAATAAATATATAGAAAAAAGAACACCGACCCCTCGTTTCTCCGCCCCTGGATAAAATTAATTTTGGCTAATACTGTAAAACAATAACCTTTAATAATCAAAAATAGTTAACCAAGTTCATAAAGTTGTCCCAAATCGTTTCCGAGATAATTAGTAAAAACATCTATTTTTACGCCATCCGTAGAGGGCCGTAGCTCCCTTAGGAAGCATTTCCGGACACATGTTTATAGGAACTTTTCTTACTATTTTTGCATGGAGAATTAGCACCTAAAGGGGAAGGCGAGAGTATCGGGACACCCTGTATAATGTATTAAATATATTTTTCAAGCGGTAGTCTTGTCAAAAAATGCCGTAGGTGAAATAAATAGTCTGATATTAGTATAAACATAAACACAAGATTAGATAACTTTGATATTGATGCTCTCGAGTTTTAAAAGAATACATAAAAGTAAGATTATTAAATGTCAGATGAAGAATAATCTGGGATTCCTATTAAAGGCAGCCTTGACAGTTACCTTTCTTTTTAAATAAATATAATTAAGTTCGGTGAAGCTTTTTTTGTCAACATGAAATAATTGATGTATGCCTGAATAAAATTAAATATAGAAATGTTTGCGATTTATAAAACAAATTTAACTTTAAATAACGAACTCAATATAAAACTATTGTAAGCATGTTCGCATATTAAATCACTGTAAAAGATGTATACGTTTCCTAAAGCTGGAAAATTTTTATTTCTGTGTCACGAAAACCCAATAACATGGCTTGAAATTGGTCCTATTACTCGTAGAGACAAGAAAAATAACATTCTTTCGACCGGTCGGACATATATTTATATCACATTCTTCCGTTTCATATTTCAAATTATGCTTTTTGGATTGTTTGCTTTTTATTGTAACCAATCAAAAACAATATATTGTATTTTGCACAAGTAGTCCGGTATCTTGACATTTTAAAATTAAACCGACTTCATAATTTAGAACTATTAAAATTGTAAACGTTATTACAATGCAATAAACTCATTGCACCTAGTCAACTTAATCAAATATATATCATTACAATGTGCAAACAATGTCTGTGTGTGCTATAACAATAAAAATTTTATGCTACTTCCTTAAAGAGAAAGCAATACGATCCTACAAGTTCTAGTTACAGATATGATTTGTTTAGATCCTGTCCAGTAAACACCCCTAAACGTAATGAAGTAGTTTCTTCCGGGTCTTGCCGTGGTCGTCGAACTTGACTTGACGTTTCGCTCATCATCCTGTTAGCCTCTTCAGAAGGATTCTAAAGACTGAATTTGTTGTGTTACACTCCTCGTTATATACCTAGGCGCCGCTTCGCTTCGTTGGTCATTGGTCGTGCTTGGTTCGCTTCGCTGCTCATAGGTCGTGTTTGGTTGACCGTGACTTACTACGGAGATGGCATTTGGCAATACCAGTCTCCACGTGTTACTAAGTCGATACCCATCCTCACTGTTAAAGTTGTTCGCGTTTTTTATAATTTCCAGTGATTCCCTAATGATTCGCGGATAATAACGCGTATTCCTGTCTAATATATTGACGTCCTCGTAGTCGATTTTATGGTTCTCGTTATTATGGACATGTTCTGCTATCGCCGACCTATCCGTGTATCCAAATCTGGTATTTCTCTGGTGTTCTTTGATTCTACACTGGATACTCCGTCCTGTTTGTCCGATGTAGCTCTTACCACATGTGCACTTCAACTGATAAACACCTTTTGATAACAGTTTGGGGGCAGGGACTTTGATTAAGGGAAGCATCTGCTGTATTGTTCGAAACCGTACACCTACTTACTTTTTTAATAAAATCTTCTTCAGCCTATCTGTGACTCCCGCGACGTAGGGTAGGCTTACATACGTTGTTGGTTGTTGCTGTTCTTCTTCTGTAGTTCTCCTCTGGTTATTTACTATTCGTTGTATATTGCTTTGACTGTATTCGTTCTTTTCTAAAGCTTGTTGGACATTCCATAGTTCCTCGGGTTTGTTACCGTCGTCGCATATTGTGTTGGCTCTGTGAACCAAGGTTCTAATTAACGCTCTCTTCTGTTGTGGATGGTGGTGAGATGTCGCATGTAGGTAACGATCGGTGTGCATTTTCTTTCTGTAGACACCGTGGGCCAGCTTGCCATTGTGCAACCTTTTCACTAATACATCTAAGAAAGGTAAAGCTCCATCTTGCTCGGTATCCATTGTAAATTTGATATTTGGATGCTGTTTATTCAAACGGTCGAAGAAAACAGATAAAGATAATTCTCCATGGAGTCATATGATGGATGTATCGTCTACATAGCGTAGCCAGTACTTTGGTTTATTCTCACTGCAGCGTATAGCCTCCTCTTCAAAAGCTTCCATGAATAGGTTGGATATCACAGTAGTAAGTCACGGTCAACCAAACACGATGAATGAGCAGCGAAGCGAACCAAGCACGACCAATGACCAGCGAAGCGAAGCGGCGCCTAGGTATATAACGAGGGGTATAACACAACAAATTCAGTCTTTAGAATCCTTCTGAAGTAGCTGATAAGATGATCGGCGAAACGTCAAGTCGAGTTCGACGACCACGGCAAGATCCGGAAGAAACTACTTCATTAGACAACGGCCGTGAAAACCTGCATTCTACCCCTAAACGTAGGTCCACGAATTTTCACTAACCACCGATTTATTAATCACTAAATTACAATAAATTGACTACTTTAATCCACAAATTGTTACTGTTCGTTATCTTATCTGATCACTTGCTCATCTAATACATTATTCATTCAGAACTGTATTGAATTGACTCCGTGCGTTGAATCCGCTTCTTATATATCCGTGGTGCTCATTCTCGTTTAATCCATTTCCCTTCAGACTATTCCAGATTGTCATTCAAGACATTTCTACTCCTTCAAGTGTATTCTATGAGACAGCGCCACCCTGGGCCGATTGGTGAACTACTGTTTTACTAGTAACCCATTAGGCAGGTTTCTGTTTACTCAGTCTACTGCTAGGGCTTAAACCGCTGTCCGTTAGAGGGCGTGGGCGTGCACATAACAAGGATATATGTGCATTAACACGATTTTCAGAGTTAGTGTGGATATATTGGGGTATTGCAACCATTTTTTCCCCTCAAAAATGTTCTCTAGAGCAATTAAGCTAATTACATCAACTACATGAATTATTTTAAATAATTACCTGAACAAACTGAATGCATGTTTTAATGTCATTGGTTGTGACTGGATTTTTTGATTTATACGAAACCACCAAACGAAATTAAATGCATATCACTATTCAGTAAAATAAAAACTAAAAGTAAAGTAAAAACTAAAATAAAGCAGTATACCCTACAAAAATCTAGAGACGAAATCCATAATATTATTAACCCTAAACAATATAATAATAGGTTATTTTAAGTTTCTAGGTTTCGGTGCCACTATTATTGTTGTGATTGCTCTACTCTACTCTACTCTACTCTACTCTACTCTACTCTATTTTATTCTATTCTATTCTATCCTATCCTATCCTATCCTATCCTATCCTATCCTATTCTATTCTGTTTGGTTAGATTTTGTGTTGTAATTGGTTGCCATAAAAATTGTGTGCTTTGGGAGTGTACTGCTACAATTATGAGTACTTTGAAATCCATGCATGTTTTTGATTTTTCAGATACGATAGACTTGATCTTGCTAAATTACAAAATGATCCTGAGTAAATCTACGATCTTTTAATGAGATAGAGTGTCTAAAAATTGATTCAGATGTAGATGATTATTAGGAGTTAGATGTACATATAGAACAAACGAAGTGGAGTGAAGAAAATGGATCTTGATCACGAGGATGAGTCCGTAGATGATGATAAAGAATTCACCGATCGAAAAGAGCAATATCCCTCTGAGCAACTTTCTAGTTTCAACTTACCCATAGCGCTGTTCACTCGCACTCATGTTGAACATTCTCGATTACCTGGCAGGTAAAATGTCCCACCGAAACGACCTGTCTTTTTGAAAATATCTATTTTTAGTTACCAATATTATTATAAATTCCAACGTGCTTCAAATATATTTTCTCGATTTTTTTGAAAACATCTGGCAAAATTTTAGACCCTGGTTGGGTCTGGCTTTATTATTTTTCTACTCCTTAAATACTAAATGTAAAGGTACTAAAATTTCAAAATGCCTCAAGAGTATTTTTTGCAAAAAAAATTCGATAGTTTAAAAATTTAAGGGTCGGTTAAGCCCCTCTAGCCTTCATCCAGGTTTGCGTTTTCGTATTCAGATATTACAAAAGGACTATTGTACAAGTTTTCACGATGCCTCAAATTCCTACCCAAAAATGCTATCAGCTCTCCTACTATAAGGCTATATAACCATAATTTTCGATGTACGAAACTTTTTTTAGAGTAACTGCCACTTTTGGTATGAAGAAAATGTATTGAGAGCAAAAGACAATAATAAGTTCTGTTAGAATAGGAGATATTTCATTACAGCATTCCAGTTGATTTTATATTTGACATATTCATATGGCCTGTCTTCTAATATGTTAATCTAAATGACAATACGATCCATATTGAGTATTATAGCGTTGTAATATTCATGTTAATCCTCACAATTGAGAAGTTATATTGAAAATTGTAAAATAAATAGTTTTATTTTGTGGGTTCTTAGCAATAAAGTTCGACACTTGCTTTGATTTTAATGTGTATTTTTGTATCATAAAAGTTTAAATTTATGATATTTAGAGGACGTGGTAAGTGTATTGTACATTAAAAATATATAATATCCAGTATAAAAGAAGCTGAAGTTATAAACCTGTGTTACTGTATGAATAATTCACCATTCTGTAACGTGGTGTTGGTTTCCATTTAAAATCTAAATTTAAAAGATCATATCAAATAAAATATAACAATTGTGGGAAAACTGTTACAGAATAGCACCAAAATTGTAATACAAACGTCGACTGTATGATTATATATTGGTTCATAAAGAAAATTATATATTTCCATATACCTATCTCACATATGTTTTAATTTTTTATAATTAAGTTTTTAATACGGAGGAATATCTCTGATTATAGTCCAAATTTTGTGAAAATGGAAACATTTATTCTGATCTAACGTAAGTGGAAAATCTTCTTTTATTTCTGCATGAACTAAAAACGGTTTCTCATAATATGCCATATTCATAGTGACTCGAATGAGTTTTTAAATAGAAAAAAAATTAACTATCTACAGAAATATACAAAATCTACGTTAAAAAGTATGATACTCTCAATTCATAATCTAATATTCTTTATTAATGTATCCTAAATTTGTACTGAGGACTGATGCAGTGTAATCAGTTTTAACATTTTTAAAATAATTGTGTATGTTCACCATGCAAATGTTTTGTATGTTGTTTATCGTTCTGTTCCAAATAAAGCTGTGTCTTATCTGACATTTTAGCCCCGACAAGAATAAAAGCATTTTGTTCTCCTTCTCCTTAGTTCTCGGCGAATTCCTGGATTTGATTCGAATGGTTTTCTCTTTAATTAAAATCACTGAGATGCTTTGTAGGAAGAAATATTTTGTCAAAAACACAATTTAATTAAATGAGATCAAGCTGTTCAATGAACACATGGTTTCGTTTCCTTTAATAATATTTACCTTTATGAAAAAATATATGAACTATATGTATGAAATAATAAACTGAACTTCGCTTTCCACCTCGATTCTTAGACTCACATTTAATTACTCAAGTATCAATTATTTTACATTATGTTTAAGCTAGAAGTAGTATTATACAGCAAATTTTATAAAGCTATTTAATATCGGCATTTTAAGAGATTAAGAAATTATGCAAACCGGGAAATAAAACACGAAAAATAGGGATATTTTCAAAACAAGCTGAAGTCAAAAAAGAAAAACAAATATGGAAAACATTAAAGGATTTGAATATTCACACAAATAAGGAAATATAAATATACCCTATCATATCTCGGATATTCATAATATTAACCAGTACTTTGTAAATGCCACAGAGGGCACAAAACGTCTGAATAAAACCACTTTAAATTTTTATGCTAATAATATGTTGCCAAATGTAGGAGAGTTCTTTTTTCGAACGGTTGACATAGATACAATTAAAACTTATTTATTTAATAAAAAACCAATTCGCTGGGTTCTGACAACATCTCTCTGCATATGTTACTGCTCTGTTGTCCTTTTATTATCCCTTATATTACACATCTGGTGAATTATTGTATTGAGAATAATGTTTTTCCGTCGCTGTAGAAAATTGTACATATATTTTTACCTACAAAATCCCAAGGAGTTAAAAGATTTCAGACCAGACCAATAAATATGTTATCAGTACTCTCAAAATTATTGGAATATGTATTAAATAGACAAATACGGGAGTATTTATATGATTTTAACAATTTACCTGACAATCAATCAGATTAAGAAATTTATTTAACCGATCGCTATCAGTTGGTTAAAATTGGTCAAAATAAATGGGATCTCTTTGCTATTAATAGCAGGGTTCCACAACGCTCAATACTGGGGCCTTTATTGTTTACAATACACAATGTGTCCACGGAAAAGCGGTATTATAGGTGTAAATGACAACTTTTGTTAGATTACAAACACAATTTTTTGTATTCTGCTCTTGCTTCACCTAAAAACTATTTTTAGTATGTTCAACTTTAAAAAACTCATAGAGGGCGCTGGTAACAGCTTCAAAATAAAAATCGCATCAGGCTGGTGTTTGTTGCAATCGAAGCATTAGCGCTTTGATGGTAATATGCAATTATTACACTTAACGCGCCAGGCTTGTAACTTGTAATTCAGCTCTCGGCGGGGCACATAGCCCGGAGAGTAGCTGTTGGTTGTAGTCTGGTTACGTTCCTTTGTGCTGGTTTTGGTTGCCTGTTTTTAATTCTTTTACTGGAGGTTCTTTGCCAGCTAAGCTCAGTCTAAAGTTCGGAGAACAATTATGGGCGTGGGTTTAAGTCAAGGGCGCCAGACTTATAGAGAAGTCGAGGAAATGAAAAGCAGGAAACAAAGAAAGAGTAATAAGACTTAAATAATAGAAATATATTACAAATTTGTGGTTAGTAACCCTATATTACTTCAAAACAGTATACCCGTCTTTAAATTTACTATATTACAATAATGGGATATAGAAAAATATATCACCACACAATAGATTCATATAAAAATATATTACAACAAATTGATATCACAAATTATATTAATTGAACCTGATATCAAAAAAAATATCTCAGCGACAATGTATTGATATCAAAAATATTTCCTCACCAGTTCAACCTTAAAAATCTTCAAGGCTAAGAAAATTTTATATATTACAAGAACCACAAGGTAATACAAATTTTATATATACAGAACTAACATTTAATAATATAAAACAATATAGGTATAAATAATATATGGGACGGAAGATTTGACAACAAAAAAAAAACTACACACATTTAAAGTAAAGTTTACAGACAAAAATTTTCTCTATATCCTTGGCCCTTTACAAGAGGTAACAAACTAACTTTTACTACATATAAGTTAATAATCTAAATCTTTTAAATAAATAATTGATGATAATTTTATTTAAAGATTTAATGTAGCGATATAGGAATATGCAGTCTATGATCTTGAATTGTAAAAAACTGGGTTGGTAACTGTCCCTTACTGATAAAAAAATTGACTATTTCTTAGAAATTTATTGAAATGGTACTTATCTTTGTGGTAAGTAAGATGTTTCACCCCGATTGCACTTTAGGTCTCCTTCGTGATTGAAATAAGAAGGTTATACTTTATGGACAGCTTAGAAGTTGACTCCATTTCCAAATTATACGAAACGTGTTCACCAAGAGTAAAAAAACTATGGCAGCAAAAAATATGTTCCCAGCGGGTTACAGCTCCATACCAAAGTTGACTTATTTCGCGTTCAGGTAGAATAGCGAGGGCGAAATAATTTCTTTAATCATTTAGGTATAACATCCATTAATTAAATGTATGAAATTTAAATGGCGAACTTAAAATTCATCTACTGAAACCAAATTTTAAAAGTCCTCTTTTCAAATCGGTACTTAAAAGCCTAAAAAGATTTTTTTCACATTGTAAATTTGCATCGATAAACTTAAACCAATTTTACATACCTTATTCCTATAAGGCTTTAATAAAATCCCTCTCTTAGAGGTGTAGATAAAATTTTCGTTCAAGCAACCGACTCGCATGAAGGCTGGATACAAAAAGGAGGAAGCCTCGCCGCACCGCGTTCTATCTTGCAAAACTACTCCCTTCATCTCTCTCTTTAATATAGATTTATACTGATCTGAACCGTTTATTTTGAGATTAAAATGTTATTTAAACTCTGGCAGAAACAAACTAGTCTTTACAACATAAATAATCTTAAGGTAATGTTAAATCTTTTAAAACCAAATTGTTTAATTAATTTATTTTGGAAACTAGTTCGCGCCATCTGGGGTTGTGAAGCATAAGTCAACTTCTAAAATTGCCACTTGATTTAAGTTTTTAGGTTCGCAGATAAACTTAATTAGGCGGGGAGCAGAGCGATCAAAGATGTATTTTAGTTAATAATTTGAGATTTTCTAATAGCTTTACTATTAGAACGTGGAACGTGCGATTGTGTAAATCGAACGTTACACCTTATAGTAAAAGAATGAGAAGATGAGTTTGCGACTAAAAATATTATGTTTTATTATTCCATCCTCTAAAAGTACATCTGAACTTTGCTCATGTTGTTTACCATCATTGTCTTACAAAACAAAATGCTACAAGGAGAAACTCCCATAAAAGTGATACTATTGAGGCAAATTGTAAGTTCAAAGAGGGCACAGTGTATAGCTTAGTCATGGCATGGTTAGCCCGGACTTGTGGTGTAGTGCTCACGACAGGAAAAATAAACTAGCTCAGTATCTCGGGGCGTACTTATACCCTATACTTACGGGATGAATTATCAGTTGCTCTATTTTCCCTGGCGTGACAATTAAATAAAACACCCTGATTCACAAATACATTTTAATACTGCAACAACTGACGCGAGACAGACTGTATGTTTCAAATTCAACAATGCGACTTTCTATACGTGATTAATAGGTTATGTATTGCTATATAACAAAAGATAAAAATATATATTTATAATACCGTTTGGTAGTTACTGCAGGCGCACAGAAAATAACGAGATACATTAACTTAAATATGTTGAAAGAAATAAGTAACAATTAATTCTCCAGACGGTGTGTCAGGATGCTTGATATGAAAAATACAGCGAATAAAACGAATAAGAGGGTATAAATGAAGATGTATTTACCCACTGGAATCCGTGGCTCCGAGACCCCAAAGGATAGCACACAGTTCTGGCAGTTTCGTAGACCCCTCGGTTACGTGGTTTGCCCAGATGACGGCCGTGAGGGGGTCCTAAACGGCGGCGAAGATGCTCTTCGAGTCGTACCCCAGAAGCGTGGGTGCTAATAGCGTGCACCATAAAAGAGTACCCTGAACGTGCCGGAAGCGGCCTAATGTAATAAAATCACATGTCAACAGGTGGAAGGGTGACTAGGGAGAGCATGCTTACCGTTAATCGACTAAAATCTTACTTAGTAGTGATATTTTTCTCTCGAAACCAGTTCCACAAAATAAAACAATATCCAAAATAAGGGAAAACTGCAGCTGATTGCCTAAATTTGCAAATCCCATGAGGATAGCTACAGATAACTTGGCAATCGTCAACAAATCGGCCACGTGCTCTACGAGACATATATTGAATGAATCAGGGCCGAGATGGAAGTTTTTGCAGAGCCCTCTATTTGAAGCGATGCATATGTGATTTTATATATTATGTGATTTTATATACTTGATAGAGTACAGTGAGTTGCCTATGGTCGAGCGGTATTATATTCTCGCAGAACGTAGCCAGCTCGTCGCAGGCTCGTAACAAAGATCAGACACGATACAAGACGCGTGTGTAAGGTTTATCTTTGGTTGCAAAAGATATGATTCTATTAACGACAAAATAATAATAATAAATAAATAATAAATAAAAAACACCACAGGTAATAACGATCCCCTTTATCCCGGAAGGCTTTAAAGAGCCTTGTGTGGGAGGGGGCTACACATTTAGAGACAAGGGACACACACACCTAATACCCAATATCCGTGTATAGTGGAAAAATCCCTTTCACAGTATTTTCCACTGCCACGACCGGGAATCGAACCCAGGACTTTTGGGTGAGAGGAAAGTGCGCTTACCTCTCAATCATCAGTCATATAAAATAGCCGAATATAATTTGCTCACCTGCTGTTTTCATCATAAACTCGTGCGCACCAAAACCTCCCGATATCTTTTCGGCAAAATTTTAATTAGAGGCAGTGTTCATAACCTAAACACAAGAAATCGATCCTTGTTAACTCCACCAACACACAGTTCTGTTCTCTATCAAAGATCATTTTCTTACACTAGCACCAAATGATATTATTCGATACCAAATAGATTAAAGCAACTGAACGATTTCAAATTCAATGAAAGATCTTGTATTTAATAAAGATTTCATTATTATATAAATTAGTATATTAATTGAAAATATGTCACTGCATACTGTACTATTTTGTTTTTCAGACTTCACATTTTCAGTCATTTTTTCAAACTAGTCATTATCTGTTATGTTTTTCTTTTATATATTTAATTATTATTTCAGCTCACATTATTTTTCAATAACCAAATTTAAATTTATTTATATAATTGTTAGTTTGCTAATCATTAATTTAGTATTATCACATTATTTAATTAGTGAACTACAAAATGGCCACAGATCTAGAAAGAATTCACCTATTTTAAATGGCACATATAAATATTGTCGTGTACGTTGTGCTAGAATAGGTAAGAAAGAACGGATAGAGTATATTTACACAAAGAGTTAGTTACCCAGGTCGTAGTTATATTGCCGATTACTTACGAATATATATTAATACTCGTAATCTTATTGATGTGTGCAGGTTTCTTTCTTGTCAAAATAATATTATTTTTGCCAGAAAACTGTTGGAATTATGTTTTAATCTTTTTTATATTTTTGTTACAGTGCCGATTGTAAACGTCGAGGCTGTGGCTGGTGATCCGGTTTATCTACCGTGTGATATATCGACTATAGACCCAAGTGATCAAGTGTTGTTAGTGTTGTGGTATCGGGAGGATCTAGGGACGCCGATATATAGGTAATGTAAATTTGTATATCCTGCATGACCAAAGAAACAGAGTTCACAGGTGTTCATTAGTAAAGAGCATTCATCTTGAATAATGACTACATGCTTTCCTTACCGCAAACATATATAGAATGTAATATAGGTACATAACTTACTTTTCTCCACATTGACTAAACGTAGGCAAATTCAAAGAAAATCGAATCAATTCATAGTTAAATATTTCACACAACAAAAACATGATAATGCTTTTTTTGTTTTAGTAACATTTTATGTCTTCTGTTTAGGGGTAAATACACTGATTATATATAAACATGTACACGACATTTACAGATTGTAGAACCAGGGGTGAACTGGCATGGCAAACGCCCAGTGGGACTTTGGCCCCTAACAGGCTCGCTAGGAAAAAATTGGATAGTCACATAACATCAATTGCAAAATACGGAAAACAGCAAAACACAGGAGTCTAGTATCAAAAATTTACTTGCCATTTTAATACACATTTATATTAGTAATTTAAAATGTTAGCGAGAAGCTCAGATGAATTTTTCATTTTATTCAATATCTAATAAAAATCTATAGATTGGAGGAGATCTTTCTCAATGTCACAATCATGAAGGCTTTTAATAAGTCTTGAGAAAGAGCTGCCCTTAATCTTGACTTTATTATTTTTAATTTATTTAGGGTCCTTTCACAAAGCAGCTGCGTGCAGCTAAGCGTTAACACATACTCATAGTTGGAGATTGCATATTGGATGAGTATGAGACCCTCGGGTGCCTGGTGGGATTTTGCTTCCCTGCCCCCAGGCCAGCCCGCCCCTGCGTAGGACTTGTGTTTCGATAATTTCTGTATAGAAACTTGACTATCTAAATAAAAAATAACTTGTTGGAGCTGAACTTCGCATGTGGAAGATTTCGAAGAAAAAATGAGATACCCTGTAAATTGTTTGGGATCGCAATTTCAAAATTTGTAAAATGTTAAGTCTAAAAAGCTCTATTTATACATAGTGGAGTAAAACTGGATTCTCAGAAAAAAATTTACATGGAGCAACGCGACAAAAAAATAAATTTGTTTCAGTGAAACAAAGAATATCATGAGTTTTCCGCTTCGAGTAGATGGGGGAACTCTTTTTTTCGCGAAAAAGGGGTAAATTGGTCATTTTTAAGGGTGGTTTTTCAGTTCTAATTTATTTTGGACCCTTTAAAATGCTAATTAAAAAACGAGCACGGGACCCTTTTATTGCAGATGATCAAGGAACCTTCAGTTCAATTTTCGTGAAAATCGGTTCCCACGATATGTGTCTAAGTATACTGAAAAAACGTCCAAAATTGAATTACGGCTAACTTGGCCAAAATTAATCAGAATTTGATGAAATTTTAGACAAAAAATATATAACCAAGAAATTTTCTGCCAAATTTTAGCGAAAAATATCTAGCAGTTTGGCCGTAATTCCAGATTTAGTCCAGTCCACAAAATTTTCAAAACTTTCCCCAATTTGCCTAAATACTTAAACGAAATTTTTTTTTACCACTATGAAGGTATTCTTATGTACTTTCACGTGATGTAACTAAAAAATTGCTTTTTTTTAATTTAACCGACTTTTTGTCATTTTTGGTATAGTGTATACGACCAGAATTGAAACCGTATAAAAACTAAAAGCCTGCAAAAACAGTCGGCATCTCTTTATTGTTTTTCTTATGACAGGCATTTCTGTTTACCCCCGCAAGAGATGCCAACTGTCTTTGCCGGCTATTAGTTTTTATACGGTTTCAATTCTGGTCGTATAAACTATATATACATGCGCGCGGCGATTTCCCGTCATTTTCTGTATTATACTTGTAATTATTCATTATAAAAATTTCAATATTAATAATACAAAGTGATTGTGAGCAAGTTTTAAATATTTAGATTAAAAAAACTCTCGAAGGTAGGATATAATTTTTTTTTTCGAAAATTCACTTCATTTTACTTCCACGTCCAGTGGAAGTATAGTAACGCAAAAAAAAATTATTTTTTTTTTCGTTGAAATAGGCTTAAAATGTCATGAAACGTCGAGATTTTAAATGTGAGCGAAAAAAATTTCCTGTCTGTCGGTCTGTCTTGTCTGTATTTTTTTTGTGCGCACGTTTACTCTTGAACCGTTTATGATATTGACTTGAAATTTGGTACACTTATATATTGATTGTAAAGAGATATGGAACTAGATTATATTTTGATCTAATTCCGTTGAAGGTGGCTGTAAGGACTATGTCCTAATGCCAATAAAAAAAAAAATAATTCCTTTGAAGGGTTCGGGTGTAAATGGGGTAAATAGGCAAAATAAGCGAGTAAGAGTCCATACAATTGCAATTTAGGGCATGTACGAGAAGTTAAGGTCTCAAATTTTTTTTTTGGTATCAGCCATCCCCCCCCCCCACTATCACCCCCACACTATTATGAAAAGGAGTAAAAAAATTAAAATGTGATTTAGTGTGTATACAAGAACGAAATGTCTAAAAAAAAATTTCTGGCGTTAGCTACCTCCTCTGCCACTCTACTTCCACCCCCACCCTATTATTAAAGGGGGTAAAAAAAATTAAAATGTGACTTAGTGTGTCTAAACGTCTAAAAAATGTTTTGACGTTAGCTACCCCCTCTATCACCCCCATTGCCACCCCCACTCTATTATTAAAGGGAGTAAAAATTAAATTTGGATTTGAACAAAGGGCCTCTAAAATTTATTGTGGCATTAGTTACCCCCTCTGCCACCCCCACCATATTATTTAAGGGAACAAGAAATTAAATTAAGATTTAGTGTGTATACGAGAACTAAGGACTAAGGAATTTTCTTTTACATTAGCCACCCTCTCTACCACCCCCACTCTATTATTAAAGGGAATAAAATATTACATTGGGATTTAGTGTGCATAAGACTTGGATACAGAACCTGGATGTGGAAGTAGTGATTCCTTGGGCAACGGTTTTTATTAAACTTTATATATATATACAACCAACAGCTACTCTCCGGACTATGTGTCCCGCCGAGCGCTGAATTACAAGTTACAAGGCTGGCGCGTTAAGTGTAATAATCACATATTACCAACAAAACACTAATGCTTCGATTGCAACAAGCACCAGCCGAAAGACTGATCCTACTTAAAGGGGCTCTCGTGCCAGTCGTCCCATACCACTTGAAGACTGCAGTTTCGAGCTGTTGGCTCTCGTCAGTGCAAGATAGGTATGTGACGAATGACACGAGGATCCCCTGACTATTTGGTACATCTCGGTATCTTTACGATAGCGACATGTAAAATAGTAAGCAGGCGCCATTTAGCGGTCCTGTGTCTGTTGCTATCGAAAAATAAATAGCCTGACTGGGCTTAGCATAGTTCAAGTGTGCTTCTAGAGGACAGAAGTATTAAAACATAATATTTCCGTCGCCAGCTCCACTATAAAAGCCTTATTTTACTATAAGGAATGTAACCAGACTGCAACCAACAGCTACTCTCCGGGATATGTGCCACGCCGAGCGCTGAATTACAAGTTACAAGCCTGGCGCGTTAAGTGTAATAGTCACGTATTACCAACAAAACACTAATGCTTCGATTGCAGTTAAGTAGGATCAGTCTTTCGGCTGGTGTTCATTGCTCTATGTAAAATTGTCTCTATTGCCTTATTTTGGGCTATTTTTACTCCATTATTTATATACCATTAATCTTATATTTTTCGACCATCCATATACTGCTGAATTTTTTTTTCTTTTCGACAACAAATTATTGGCACTGGACTATCACGATCATCTTCATTCTGATTGTGCATAAACTTAACCCATAATAGTTTTCCTTTATGGCAATCTAAGGTTTTTGTGATTTGTAAGTGCAAAAATAAATATTCAAAACTGTAGACATTTGAGTTCAACTTAATATTTCTAGTTTGAGTGCAGTTGAGAATAGTCTATTTAAAGTCTGTGAATTGTGTTACCTACCTTTTTGGCACTTCCAGTTAATTCATCAAATTTTAAACGATTGGGGTGTCTTGAGATAAACACTTAGAGCGCCTCGCGCGTTGAACGACTGAACGTGCGTTATCAATTTCGAGCCGAACAATTCCTATATTTTTCAAGTAACGCTAAGCTTGCAATCTCTTTCAAAAATAAATTAATACTTGGAACAAACTACGTAATACTATTACAAATTTTCTATGGCTGTCGTCAATTTTAAAATACAAAACCAGCTTTTACCAGAAATACCGGGTGGGTTATTTACGTACTTTTAAAACATTTGTACTTTAAATATTGTCAAATCATTAACTATGTTCATAGAGAAACCCATAAAAAGAATAAATGAATTTGTACTTTCTTCCAAGGAGATTAAAAAATTCAGAATTGTTTTTCTTACTAATCTAGAATAACATTATTAAACCTCAAATTTACACATAAGTACCAATTAAATGCGAGTTGGACTCGTGGTTTCAGGGTTCCGTAAGTATTGTGATATATAACGAATATCCATACTTCGAGAGGATTAATTACAATGTACTTAAAATGATTCAATGTTAAAATGTACTTACAGGAGTATTTCCATGGAGTACTGGTCAACTTGGGTGCTGAAGTTCCTTGTATGTGTTAACTGCTTCCTTAAATATTTGGCTCTTGAGTGAGTTTCTTCGATCTCTTGATTTTGTTGCAGGAATCACGGTTTGCTTTCCGCTTAATGATGAAATCTACCACTACTAATTAGGATTCCCTTGTTCTTGATTTTTTTTTTTTGCGGATCCTACCAACTGCGCCAATTTGTTGTATTAACTTCACTGGTTAAGGTTCTAAAAACAATTTTATTCGTAAAGGTTACAGTTACTGTTATTATACTTGATTTCACAATATTCTTCACTTAAGTCACTAAGTTTGATACACGAAGTGTACATGCTTATAAAATTAGTATTTTGGAAAATAACGAAATTGTTTGATGTGAAATTAAATGTGGATCTCGAATAAGAGAAACACTAAGTTTAACGATATGTTACTAACTTATATGCCTTTCGGATATATTTATAATGTTGGACTATGCTGAATTAATATTCATTTGTTATATTCTGCATTGCACAGAGTAATCCAAAACTGTACGTGTCTTTAAACGGCAGGCGAATTATAGTTGAAATGTGCTTTTAGAGGACGGAATATTAAAACATAATATTTTTAGTCGCAAACTCCTCTATAAAATCCTTATTTTACTATAAGGAACGTAACCACACTGCAACCAACAGCTACTCTCCGGGCTATGTGCCCCGCCGAGCGCTGAATTACAAATTACAAGTCTGGCGCGTTAAGTGTAATAATTGCATATTACCATCAAAACGCTAATGCTTCGATTGCTAGATGGCGCCTGCTGACTAGTTTACATGTCGCTATTGTAAAAATACCGGGATGTACCAAATGGTCAAAGGATTCTCGTGCCGGTCGTCACATGCCTACCTTGCACTGACGAGAGCCAACAGCTCGAAACTGCAGTCTGCAAGTGGTGTGTGACGGCTGGCAAGAGAGCTCCTTTAAGTAGGATCAGTCTTTCGGCTTGTGTTTGTTGCAATCGAAGCATTAGCGTTTTGATGGTAATATGCAATTAATACACTTAACGCGCCAGACTTGTAACTTGTAATTCAGCGCTCGGCGGAGCACGTAACCTGGAGAGTAGCTGTTGGTTGTAGTCTGGTTACGTTCCTTACAGTAAAATAAGGATTTTATAGAGGAGTTTGCGACTAAAAATATTATGTTTTAAGGCGAATCATGTTACAGAGATAATAATATGTATATAATATAATTTATTAATTTATCTGCACTGGTATTGGATTACTTTATGAGAACGTTATTAATAATAAACTTATAATAATAAAATATGTACAATGTGGGAAGCCAATATAGTACGCATATTTGTGAGTGTTACGTTTCAAGCTTACAATATTCTTAAAACAATTGTGCTATAGTTTTGACTGCAAAGTGCTTATTAAAATGTTTAATATTATTAAAACAACATTTTTCAATATCGAGGGATATTATATATTTACAATAATGCTAACATAAATAAAAACGATGGGGTGATCTATATTAGAGAAAATATTGATTTCAATTGGGAAAAGCATTATTTAGGTAATAACTGTGTAGTAAAGGTCAAAATGAATATTTATGGCAAAACTACTTCAATCACAACAATCTATAGACCACCAGCAACATGCCCCAAAGAATTCATTGCACAGTTAAATAATTATTTAAATAATATCAAAAAAGAAGAAAATTATCATAATATTGTGATAGGTGATGGAAAAAGACGACCCTGTCACAGAGGAGTATCTGAATAATATGGCAGATCATGGCTTTATATCGACAATAAACCTTTACACAGGGAGGCTCAAAAAGTTGCATAGACCATTTGTTTTTTGATCAAATAAGCGAGATCTATGAAGAAATTTCCCCTGTGTTTTATAAATCCTCAATCACGAATCATTTTCCAATACTGTTGCCACTCGAATTACATAGTGAAGTAGAAAACAATAACCAACTTACAGAAAGATGGACTGTAAAATATACGGATTATGAAAAACTTAAATACAAATTAAGTGAATATGACTGGGATGATTTATACAATACACCAGATGTGAATAAAGCAACAGAAATTATCATAAATAGAATAAACCACCAAACCAATGTACAACTACATTGAAAAAGAAGAGAACGAAAATTAAGAATAAATCTTGGATAACTGAAGGATTGGTAAAATCAATATGTAAGAAAGATAAACTATTTAAAAAACTACAAAAAGACCCAGAAAACACCTAGTAAGCAACAGAGTATCGAATGTATCGAAATAAACTAAACGATCCAAATAACTAAAGCCAGTTACTATAAGAGGAAAACAGAAGGAAGCAAAGATAACTGCAAAGTACTATGGAAAACAATTAAGGAAATTGAAGACAGCAAATCAAGAAACAAAATTTAAAAAAATATAGATACAGAAGGAAAATAGGTAACACAAGAAGAGGAAATATGCGAAGTTTTTAACAAATTCTTTATAAATATCGGCAAAGATTTAGCTAGCAAGATCAAGCTGGCAAAAGGAAATAAAAGGAATACTGTAAACATCAATCCTTATTAATTTTTTTTACCGCAAACTAATGAAGAGGAGATCAGAAAAACCATTCTAAGTTTAAAAGACTATAAAGCCCATGGCGTCGACCAAATCAAATCTGAGACTTTAAAAAAACTTGCAGAAACTATAAGCCAACCTTTATGTTATTTAATCAACAGAATATTTTTTACAGGAGTATGTCCTGATATATTTAAAATAGCGGTAATGAAGCCACTATATAAGAGCGGAGAAAAGAGCGATGTATCTAACTATAGACTAGTATCTCTTGTGAGTAATGTGTAAAATTTTCTTTTAAAGATTCTGAAGGAACGAATTAACAACTTTTCCACTAAACACAATATATTATCAGAAAAACAGTTTGGTTTTAGATAGGGTAGGTCAACGCAGGATGCGATTGCATGCTTAATAAAGGAAATTTATCAGTCAGTCGGAGCAAGTAAGCCCGCACTGCTTTTCTTAGATTTCTCTAAAGCCTTAGAGACAGTCTGTCATAGAGTGCTTAGAAAATGTAGGATTTAGGGGTACCTCATTAACACTAATGAATAACTACGTAAGTGATAGAAAACAGTTCGTTCAAATAAATACAGCTTAAAGTAAAGAATTTATTCAATACGGTGTTCCACAAGAGACCATGTTGGGGCCAATCCTATTTACCCTGTATGTAAATGAGTCTAAATTTCAGCGGAAAAGTCATTAGTTTTGCAGACGATACGGCTCTATTTTACGCAGCTAATTCTTGGGCACAGTTAAAACTAAAGCAGAGATTTATTTAGGAAACATAAAAAACTTTTTCGAGAAAAAGCTTTTAACGAAAAATTTTTCAAAACCGAAATTTAATAGAATCCAGGCTAAGATATGGGATCGTTGAATGGGGTAGTACTACTTATAACAGCTGTTAATATTACTGAAAAAGTTTCCTAAAATAATACTCGGTAAGGAAGACATTTACCTATCCAATGATCTCTTCCATGAGGCCCAAATTTTAGTCCTACGGCAATTATGCTTTTTAATTTTGGCTACAAAACAATATAATTATCGCAATGAATTAGAGCGTATCTATGAAACTACGTATAAGCAATATGCAGCTAAAACGAAAGTAGCGTCAAAAAGTATTGGAAAAAGATCTAGGGAAAAAATCTAAAAGGATGTGTAAAGACATACACGGTTTTCTATTTAAAAACAACCTTCATTGTTATATCACTTTTTTTCTATCTCCAATAATAACATAAATAAAGGGGATCAAAATATAGTGATACATGAGCAATTGATTGGCTATTCTCAAACATGTAAATGTTCTTACTTTATAGATAGGCTTTAGAAAAAAAAAATCCATATTTCCTACACTTATTAAAATTTTACCTTCATATTAATACATTTTGTGACGAAATATTTAGTGATGAGACACTGACGACAGTTGAATTAGGGCAAGTTAAATGAAAAAAGATTTATTTTAATAATTTCATATTTTTTTCTCATATTACTGACCGTCTATTTTATCACAATCAACTAAAACTCATGATTTTTTTATTTAATCATACCATAAGCTACTGAACACTACATGTTTAGTGTAATGTAATGTGTAATTATAAAATGCACATATTCTGTTGATAAATTTTCATTTTCATTATATTAATTTAATTATAATTCAATTAAAATTAATTAAAATTTAATAAAACCAGGATTTAATTTTCTGTGTGAAATAATATAAAATGTTTAACCTCTTTACTTTTGCGGCAAATGTAACTATGCATTGTGACATTATGTATGATATTGAATTAAAATTTTATTCCTTGTTTAAAAATATCAGACAGAGAAAAATAGACTATGGCGCAATTTTTCGATAATTGGCGAGAAGAAAATAAATGACACTAAAGTTCATCAAGAAAGCAAAGTAAACTGAAAGAGCAGATGTCGCCAAATTCTTTTCACATAATAAATTCGTAAACCTTCCTGGCGTTGCGTTGGCTTCTCAAGAGCCTTCTTTTCTGGTGGTCAAAATTCCTCGCAAACCTGAACGCACTGATTACATTCATAGTTATTAAATCACAAAATTCCGTGGACAACTTTTTACATGAGATAACATGAAGCGTTGATTACTTATAGAATTACTAATTTTACAAATGCGATTGAATAGTTAATAGTAACTGAATAGTTAGTGATTCAAAGATTCTTTCAGTTCTATGCAAATTTTTGACACTTAAAATTAAGCTTATGTTATGTAAACTGTTCTGCTGAATACATTTTTGGAGGGCGCAAAATGATTCGAGTTAGAGTTCATCCTTTATATTTATTCTTCGCCCCTTTTTGGTGGTGGTGTTTTTTTTTAAATATAACTCGTGATATTTCGAATACTGAAAATGCTACAAGGATCAAATTTTAGACGGAGAATGACTAATGTTTGGTAATTATATAGTGATGTTAAAATACTGCATTAAATACCCAGATTTTAATAAAGAAATAAACAACTCGAAGCTACTAAAATATTACGGAGAAAAATGTAGCATAGAGGTTGTTACAATATATTCCATAAACAAGAGACAGAAAAGATGCAAAAGTCTCAAAATTTGCCTAAAAATCAACTCCTTCACCTTATCTAGTCAAACTATAATAAAAAGCCCTTAAGACGCTTAATTTAATGAAAAACTACAATTCCTTATGAAAAAATCTGAAAAAATTCACATAACACCGACAATTCACATATAGTCCGAATTCATCAACAACACCATTTAAACATTCATATTAACCAAATTACGGCTCAAAAGTTACAAACTACGGCCCTAAAAAATACAGCCCCCTCATTATCTTGATTCGCATCATAACCACTTTCCCCACTCCCCGCCCCAATATTAAGTTGCATTTCTACCAATTTTTTTAAATATGTATCCCTGAATTTCAATTTCCCATTCAAATTTCAATTCATACTTCAAAATACACACTTCATTCACTTTACCGGTGTGTCAACTAAGCATTCATCAAAACTTTTTCAATTTCGCATGTTCTGATTGATATCAAAACTTATTTCCATTTCGTATGTTCCGCTTACTAGCTCATTAATATCAAAACTTACTTCCGAAGCATAAGCTACGTATCACATTAAATTGAATACACGTCATTCATTCACCGAAGACCGATCGGCACAAATTCATATCGTATTCAACTCTTTGTGCAGGACCTTCGGGACGACTTTACGGGGTCGTTTCAAATTTAATAAATATTTTCAACCAATTTTCGTTAATAACTTTTGAATTCAAATCGATTCGAACTTCGTTCATATGTAAAAAAATTTCCCTCTTCAGTGCCGATATGATTTTATAATTGTCATATCCGAAATTCTCATTTCTAATTTTTCTGATGCAATAATACGCAAGCACGTCCGCACGGAATGGGCAGGGACATTTCCAGACCTTTCCAGACCTCCGCACATCGAGTCCCAAACGAACAGTATAAAAAGCCGAGCACGATGAGCACGGACTAAGACTAGTTCGATACGTATGCCGCGAACGAGCCACTACAGCTACTTCCTTGGCCATAACCAAGTAAAAAAGATTTTTCAAGTCAATTATAATCTGCCCTCGAGCATCAAACAAAACTGATTTTTTTCAGACTATATGAAACAGTCATGTTAATCTTTTATATTTTAATTTTAATATTTCAACAACGAAATTTCAGTGTTCTTAAGGTATTTATTTTAAAACTTGCGTGAATTAGATAGTTAAGTTAAAACGTTTTAATACCTTGTTCGGTTACTAAATAAATTTATTTTTATTTGGTTTTAAACCAAGTGTTTTACGTCAAGAAAGCATATACAGGTTGAAGTTTTGGACCTTGCCATGGACAATAAATTTAATTAAAGTGAATAATAAACTATTTTAAGTGGAGCAACCTACTCCAGGGCTTATAAAGATTCGATGTTTTACAAGTGACCCCCCCCCACTCTTCTCAAATCAAAAAATTAAGTACACGAAAGGCTACCAAGGTCTCTATAAAGCTCTAAGGCTCAAAGCTCTGCAAAAACTTTTTTTTTACCAAATGAGGGAGAGTTTCCGTGTTCAAGGTACCTTTTGTATTTTTAGAAATATTGGATAGGTTGTATTGTCAAAATTGTAGTAGTTAGTTCAAGTTCATCTCTTGGATATATTTTAAAATTCGTTTCCTATTCTGTAAAATTTAATTTTAAATTATCTCCTTTATATATTTTGAAATGTATTTTGTGATGTCTTGAACAGTACAAATGCTACATGGATAAAATTTTGGATAAATATTGAATAATGTATGCTAATTACGATGGTAACGTTAAAAAGGGTTTCAATTCGTTATTTTTCAAAAAGAAAATAATGAATCGAATGGTGCTGAAATAATGTGGAGAAAAATGCATCATTTGCATAAGGTCCTTTTGTCTATTTATAAAGATATATGATCTGAATTTTGTGAGCAATATTGTAGTACAAACTCCAAATTTTATTTTAATGACCTGATTACTCTGGCTTTAGTAGAATGCGGTCGTAGAGACGGGAGGTTGAGTAACTTTCGTAATATAACGATCATCTGTCTCTCTTTCACGTATGCGATGCTAGCGATAGGCTAGATCCCTCACTGCAACCGCATTCTAATATAGTGATTTCCTCGACTATACATATTTTTTTATTGTCATTGTATTTTGCTACAATATATCCCACTGAATTGTAGTTATTTCGGTCAAACAACGGCATATTTTGTAAAAAAAAATATGTTGCAAAAGCGCCCAAGTATATTGCAAGTCAACCTCTAGCAGATTGTGTACTTACCGGTTGTAACAGTCTAAATTATTCGTTCAAAGGAGGGAAAAATACTTTACATTTAGAATTCTTGGGTAACATTTATACCAACAAAATAATTCTTCAATACCCCCAGCAAAGAAATATGGCTAAATTTACAGAAGCAGCTTGTTACCTTTTCAAATTCTTCCCAATTTCGAGGGCAGTTTAGATCATTTACGAGTACATTTAAAACTACAAAATAGACTTAAGGGCGTTGCCATCTACAGAAGATGGAGGCAGTAGAATTCCTGTGCACTGTTTATGTAGAAACATATTATTAAGTATTCAAGAATATGGCACCAAAATAAACTCAAGTCTGTCATGATTTCAAAACACCTGAAACCAGAAAAAATAAATGTCACAACTTTTAAGTGTAAAAATAGTACTTAATTGCAGTATTAGGTGTTGTTATAAGAAGTTCAGTGTTGAATGCATAACTAATTGTAAATTTGGGTCAAAATATATTTGAATAAAATATTTTTTAAACTTTTCACTTTCTTAACGAAAGCATATACGCCTATATTCTTACCTGGGAATTCGTTTTAACCATCTTTAATATAATGTTATTTGGTTCTATTTTTTAGTAGGCTACACCTATTTCTATAATACTTTTGTAAAAGTCGTAATTGTCGTAATTCTTCTTTCCAATTAACAAAGCTCCAATACAGTCAAGTTTTATTGTATTAAGCTCACAGTAATTAGCAGGTTATGGGCCAAAAATACTAGATTACTTTTGTGAAGTGGCTTCAAAACAGAAATCGCTGATGAAGTGAACAGAATTCAGTAATTGGAAATCGGAAAATGAAACGGATTTATTTTCATACGCTAAAGTGGCGTATACAAAAGTGATACAGATAATCAAAACTTATGATGCGATAATGCAAGCGGAAAAAGAATTGGAGGTGAGGTAACATGGTAAACGCGATGGGAAGTGCAGGTCTCAAATAATTCAAAAGATCGCAGACAGTCATCTATAATACGCTAAGTATAATACGGCTTATAATTTGTGGATGGTGTTGTGTGAGACATGTGAGAGGAGAGGAATTGCGAGTCAGTTGATGTTTCGTAAGTCATTCTTGACAACGAAGTTGATGCAAAAAATGATACACTTAGAATAGGAATAATTTATTTGAGGAATTACATAAATTATTTGCTTCATCACAAAGTACTATCAATCGACAGCTGAATTTATCAAAAACTCGTGTTTGTCGATATCAACAAGACTTGGGCAATACAATATGTAAGCGGTAAAGAATCATTTACAAAGACTTAAAAGTCAAAACAATTAATTTTACATTAAAATTTGCCTTATACATATTATATGCATGTAGGTGTTTTATGGTGGAGAGAAATAATTGCAAAATAAAGAAGAATTTCAGGGAGACGGTTGAAGATGGATAGTGAAAATAGGTTACCAATACAGTTAATTCAACGTTTTTTCAAAAGCAAAGTCAGTCAGTACAAAGGTTTTGATTTTCTTACAAAATTCTCTTTTCTTGCCAAGTTTTTCTTATACTTAAAGGGATCAAACCATAGAGTTTAGGTCCATTGTAACCGTTCAATTGGTCATTTCTCGTTACAAGTTTTTTTATGAGGACTTTTATAACTTAAATTTTAATATTTAAAAATGTCATAAATTTAATGATCCAGTTTTCCTAAAATAATTTTCATGGCATCGCCGTGCTCGCATCGCATCTCCCATTCTTTTCTTTACATCATAGGAAATCTACTATTTATTATAAATATCTAAGAATTACCATCTTCATAGGTTTCATAGTAGGTCTTATACTGGCTTATAAATACGTTGACGGCAATTGACGGTTCGATCAAATGTTATTACCATGTAACATTAGCCCTACGCAGCAGAGTATTTAGTACTATTTAATGTTTAATGTGTGAATAGGCCAACCCGATATCGATTAAGAGGTATTCGGATTTGATCTGTTTCAAAGCCGGTTATCCGAGTGTGAACGTTCTTTTCGATTTTCTACTGCTGACTGAGAAGTCCGTGTTATATGGAATTGGCGCAAATTTACATTTAGCTGTTAATTGTACATCTGGGATGGATTGATCCTCCTGAAAACCCGACTCTCAGTATTCTCCTATAAGAACCTTATTCACATAGGTAAGGCTTTACACGTATTAAATATCAAACCCGTTGCTAATGCACACCGTTGTTTATTTTAGGTTCTTACCCCTATGGTTTCTCAAACTTATGGTTTTTTTATTCTTATGGTTTCTTATTCTTATGGTATCTTAAAGTTTTCTCTTCTTACGAGCTTATAATCTTATTGTCTAATTATCTTATCTCCGTATAAACACAGTAAGTTTTTTTTAATTCATGTGCTACTTTCTACTTATTATAAGGGTGAGTTTTACTTTTTGTTTCATTAGTTTGTTCTTATACTTGTAAAAACTTACAGAGTGTTTGGGACTGGCTATATTTTTTTGGAGAATTAATCTACGTTCAAGTCAATTGTGATCTGCAGATATACCAGCCTGCAACCAGTGTTATGAATTAACAGCCAGCGGAACACCAGCTATAGTAATCAGGGACAACAGGGTAGTCTCTTTGTTTGATGTCATGAAAACGACCAGGTCATATCTTATCGCAGGAACATTTTAGCCACGCTGCAGATGAGTTCGATCAGTACTGCAGCAGGTCTTGTTCTTTCACCGTTTTTTCTTTTCCATTTTACTGGAACAAGCTTATCGATGGAGCAGCTTTAATCTTTATTTTATCATATTTTTTTGTCACGAATTTTAATTTTTTTTAATCATTTAACTTTGTCGTTTACTTGAAATTTCCAACTTCTTTTTTACCGTAATATATATTTTTTAATTTAATATAAATCCAAGCTATGGGGCTCATAGAATGAGTAATTAAACAGACATTTTTTGAAAATATAAGCTTTATGAGGCAGCGCATGATCATGCAAAGCTAATGCTTTAATGGCGTATTTACACGACATGCTGGGATAAACATTATTTACCCGTTAATCCATATTGTTAAATTTTTGTCAATTATTTGTCTTTACGATTTAACTTCACAATTAAACCTTTCTAGCTCTTGTACATATTTAAATAATAAATGTACTTTTTGTTGAATTTTGTTTTTTATGCCTGCATCTCTCTGATGACATTTGTTTCATAATCTGTTAGTAGTATACCTATCGTCTCTTTTTTAAAATGAGTAATTATTTATTTTTATAGCTTTCATTATTCA
Source organism: Leptura quadrifasciata (assembly GCA_963675555.1). Classification (NCBI taxonomy): domain Eukaryota; kingdom Metazoa; phylum Arthropoda; class Insecta; order Coleoptera; family Cerambycidae; genus Leptura; species Leptura quadrifasciata. The sequence goes on from OY776674.1 coordinate 155,044,232, forward strand.
AGTAAGTATGGTTATGCAATTTTGTCTTCATGGCTGGACAAAATTGTAAGTGCCGTCTTCTCATATCCGCACTCCTTCTTCACGCCCTTTGCTCTTACACAAAAAACAGCTGCCGTACGCAAAAGGGACCATTTTATACAAGGGGGTATAAAAACGGTTATTTTGTTCGATTATTAAAATTTCTTCACTAACATTAAATTTAAAAGCGAGCGATTTTCTCTGCAGTGTTTGTGCACTTCTACATCTTTATTTTGGTGTACTATGCCAACATCCTGTGCGTTTTTCACACACTTTGTAGTTTTCATACATATTACACTACACTGCTTTCTAATCGAGCACGCTTTATGGTCTTCCTATATAAAATAGCTGATATCGCCCACCAGATTAATCGGATTAAAAAAAAAAGTCGCTAAAATTAAATTTGAATTTTCTACTACAATATTGGACATGCAAACCAAACAGTATTTCTAAAAATTTAACAAGTGTTCTCTTTCTTAACATAGCCCTTAAGTATCGTGCATCACCGAGAAGGGGTGAAAAATTAATATGGGTGATGAACTCAAGCTCGCATCATTTTGCGCTTTGAACAGAAAATTTACACAATATTAACTCCACTCCCAGAGTTTCATAGCAATAAAAAGTAAGCGGAACTTAATGTACTAGATCCTGAACAGCAGAATCCTCCGACGTCATTATTTTTGGCTCTAGGATGGGTGCTATGAACACGCACTCGAATAAGAGCTTAATAGAAACCCTTAGGCTTGTCGTGCACTGAATTTTGTAGTTTGGGGGATTGCATTTAAAAGGTTAGAACAGAATAAATTGCTCACCCTGTATAAGCCCCTGCCGATTGCTTTCACTGACTTCCGTCCGACAATACAATTTGTATTTTTGAATTTATTGTTGCTGGCAGGGTCAAGAGCTACACCCCGTATAATAAGCGTTTGATGCTTCGAATGTATTTAGTTAAATTCAAAAAGTTGAACTTATTTGAATTCAGTTTTGACTCTTTTGTCCGGTGACTTCTCAACACCCTCTACATACTTCTTAAGATAGAATACTCCTGTATGCAGGATTTGGGTTGAAGCATTTTTATTTAATTCAATTTTTTTTTATTAAGATGTTCAAGTAGTTTGGAGCACCCTGTATGTAGTTGTTGTAGATTAAAACACTTCGTTCTAAATGGGCTTAAATTATTTATTATTAGAACGACCACAAGTTGAAATAAAATAAAATTATTATTCTTTTTACAGTTACGAGAGGATAACTTTCGACAGCGAATAAATTCCGGATTTGATTCGGTTGAGAGTTGTTTAAAAAAATGTCAAAAATTCATTTGAGAGTAGGTGCGCGGTGGCAGATTAATTATTTAGAATGTTTGAAAAAATTCACTTAAGGTTAGGTGCGCTGTGGCAGATTAATTTAATTAGAAAAATCTTTTTTACTAGGTTACGGCCTGGATGCAGGATTACTAACTTCGGACACTGACATTGACTTGCCTAAAGCGGGTTGAGCTCGGTCTTTTATACTATTTGCTACTGTTTCGTTTGTCGTGCCCCGTGAATCGTGCATGAACGTTTTTACCCCCATTTTATTCTAGAAAGTTGGATCCCGACATTCAGTGCGGACGAGGGTTGCGTAATATTGCATCATCTTTGCAAAAAGTTAAAATTTGAAAATGAAAATTATATGACTGTTAGGGCAATAGAAAGAAAAATTGTTTGGTAATTGAATGAAACTCGAATCTGATTTGGTTTAGAAAAATTTAAATTCAGCATTTTTTGCCCTGCGAAATCTGAAAAACGTCATTACAAGGTCAGAATTAATAAACGTATACTACGGAATTGTTCATCCACATTTAAAATATCTGATTTTATTATGGGGCTCGGGAACATCCTCACAAAGAATATTTATACTCCAAAAGAGAATTATAAAGTTAATGTTCTCATTGGGCCTCTAGAATCCTGTAGAGAGACATTTAAAAATTCCAAGATATTAACCTTAACTTCAATTTTTATATACGAAGCAGCCCTATTCGCTCACCAGCACCATAATAAATTCAACCGTAACAATAATATACACGAACATAACACACGAGGTGCAAACGATATTCTAATAAGCAACTACAATCTATCAAATTTTCAAAAAAGTCCATATTACTGCTCTGCAAGTATTTACAACAAATTGCCTCTTGATACTAAAAACAACACGTTAAACAAATTCAAAAAAACGCTAAAAGAATTTCTGATTAATAAATGTATTTACACATTACAAGAATTTTATAATCTGGAGTAATCTAAATTTGTCATTGTCATTTTACACTGTAAATAATTAAATTTTAGTTCGAATATTGTATGTTTTTAAACTGTATTAGGAAAATTTTTAACTACTGTGCTTTTTAATTTTAATTTTAATATTTTACTTTATGTACAAATCAATGACGTTTCATATCTGTTATATACAGCTTACTTGAATAAAGAGTTTATTATTATTATTATTATTATAATATATTGAACCGTCAGGGTATAATCATACTTTACGCACGCACGTAATATGGACTTTGAGTTGTCTCGCGTGTTGATGTTTGAAGGGGGTAAATATAGAGCTGAAATGAAATGAAACTGTGATGATGCGTGGACTGTTATGAAATAGATAAAATAGTTAGGGCGCAATTCGATAGAAGGTTAAAATTGAATAGAAAATGAGTTATAAAAAATTTATGGATACGAATTTGAGATTTATACCGGAGGTATGAAAAGTGTGTTGGGTGTTAAATCCCATTATATGGGGGCTGCAATTTTTAGGTGGGTGATTTGGAAAGTTTATGTTGTAAAATTGACGAATGGAATAGTGTAACGTATTTTTTGACTGTTTTAGGTTATTTTGGAATTATCGATGTTTCCTGAATTTTTTCAGATATTTTGTGACGGAATTGTAATTTTTGCTTGAAATGAAAATGATGGTTACTTTTTTATCGGGGTTTGTCCTATTGGACCGAAAGATTGAATTTTTTGGCTAATTTTGACATTTTTTGTTTTGAATTTACTTATAGGGAATGAAATTTACTTTAACGTTATCACTCCGTCATAGCTGTACTAAAGGAGCTTATTTTTCTACTGATCAATTAATAGTAGTGTATTTAGCGATTAATGCACGATGATTTGATTAAACTTAGAATTGTATTCTAAAAAGAACGAAATAAATGAAACAGAACATCCGTTTTGCATGGTTTCGTAATTCAAACAGTGTCATACTACAGTTGTTTATTAAACATTTTAGTAGTTCAACTGTGCTAGCCTGCAACTAGAAGTACGTCCAGGCGTAAATTACTGGTTTAATTAAAAACCAACTACGGTAATGGCCCTGCAACATAACACTTGTACAGGATTGCTGTTTCACGTGAGTTATTAACCGAATCGATATTTGATCTTTTGCATTAATCACCACAATAGTTGCGTGTTAAACGCGAATAAGTGATACCTTCAATTTAAATTTGCAATGAGTCGAAAATTCATGATACGATCAAAAAGTTAAGGGGTATCATTTTATTAAACGGCTATTCTCAATCGAGTTGGTAATTCTTTCATTACATGAACAGTGGAGTGCTTTGCAATCAAAATTCAGTACCTATCTGCATCAGTAATAAGGTAGTTGACCTCGTATCATGTGAGAATTCCTTTATTTCATAAATTAATACTTTATGACAAATATTAAAATTAATTTGGAAACCATTTTGTAAATACTTTTAAAATAGTTAATTAATGAACTTCCTGTTAATATTTAATATGAAATATGTCGGACGCCATATGATGATGTTTAATAATAATAATACTTTATTATCCTACTGATTTTTATAAAAAATATGGGACACGTTATAGTAGTATTAGGTAAATAATGTAGCATTGCATATGCTACATTTTTGATTTATAATAAATTTAAAAATTAAATTAGTGCATAGTAAGTTAGGCCACCCAGTATGTGGATAAATGTATTACTGGTTGCGTGAAGAATCTCATGAAAAGGAATTTATTAGACAAACATAAATATTTTTTTATACTTTTTTTCTTGCAAAAACATGCTTCACATGCAGTAAATATCTAAATAAATAATAATGAAAATAATGCGGCACCGTTTCAGACAATTAACACTGCACATAAGTTGTTCAGGTTGAAAAGCACTTGACACCTTATTTTCTGTTAACACCGAAATATGGTAAACACACGACGTCTTCTCTTCCCGGCTGGTTTAACAGCATGTTTTTTATGTACTTATTTTATTTATTCCTTCAGAAACACATAGTAGCACACTCTCTATTTTAAGATTATATTGTTGTTATAAATTTCAATTTATTGTCTCCTCTTCTTCTTCTTATCTTTCGATTTTACCAAGTGCACAAGTTTGTGACTTGGGTTTGTAATTAAGACCTGCATGTCGGATCGTTTAGTTTTTTTTTAATTCAGAAGACCGCGTTAGGAAGCCTAGCCATCTTGGCGTCCCTTTCAGGTGTGATTCATTGAAGGAGCAGGTTGTGCTTAGGCTTGGGGCTGTAACCTATTTATTAAATTTTGTTAAGCCGTAATTTTTTGATTCACGCCATAAGCTTAGGCTTATTGTCGAAACTGAGCCCCCACAGGTCACTTTGGGGTAAGTATTGCGAATTGATGTTTTAAATTCATTTTTGTAAGGTGTATTTTTTTTATATCTTAGGGTTGCCAGTATCCCTCATATGAGGCAATTTTTTTTGGTGTGAAATAATTGGTATATCATCTTTCTGATGTAACGGCCACATATGCATGGTCATTTTTTAAGAAGAGAGGTCAATAATTGAAGGAATCTGAGTCGAGTCGATTTTTTTTACCACGTAGACAGTGGAGACGAATTTGAGAGTGGAGGCAGCGTGTTGCAGAGGGGTCCTTGAAGTAATACCTGATTTTGAAACGAAGCTACACCAGGGCCTTCTGTTTGGTGGTATTGTTTATATCATTTTTATTGTTCAAATGTGCTTTTAGAGGGCGGAATATTAAACATAATATTTTTAGTCGCAAACTCCTCTATAAACCCTTATTTTACTATAAGGAACTTAACCAGACTGCAACCAACAGCTACTCTCCGGGCTATATGCCCCGCCGAGCGCTGAATTACAAGTTACAAGCCTGGCGCGTTAAGTGTAATAATTGCATATTACCATCAAAACGCTAATGCTTCGATTGCAACAAACACCAGCCGAAAGACTGATCCTAAGGCAAGGGAGCTCCTTTAAGTAGGATCAGTCTTTCGGCTGGTGTTTGTTGCAATCGAAGCATTAGCGTTTTGATGGTAATATGCAGTTATTACACTTAACGCGCCAGGCTTGTAACTTGTAGTTCAGCGCTCGGCGGGGCACATAGCCCGGAGAGTAGCTGGTTAGGTTCCTTATAGTAAAATAAGGGTTTATAGAGGAGTTTGCGACTAAAAATATTATGTTTAATATTCCGCCCTCTAAAAGCACATTTGAACTATGCTAAGCCAAGTCAGGCTATTTATTTTTCGATTGCAACAGACATTGGACCGCTGGATGGCGCCTGCTGGCTGTTTTACATGTCGCTATTGTAAAAATATCGGGATGTACTATAGTCAAAGGATTCTCATGTCGGTCGTCGCATACCTACCTTGCACTGACGAGAGCCAACAGCTCGAAACTGCAGTCTGCAAGTGGTGTGTGACGACTGGCAAGGGAGCTCCTTTAAGTAGGATCAGTCTTTCGGCTGGTGTTTGTTGCAATCGAAGCATTAGCGTTTTGATGGTAATATGCAATTATTACACTTAACGCGCCAGGCTTGTAACTTGTAATTCAGCGCTCGGCGGGGCACATAGCCCGGAGAGTAGCTGTTGGTTGCAGTCTGGTTAGGTTCCTTATAGTAATAAGGGTTTATAGAGGAGTTTGCGACTAAAAATATTATGTTTATCATTTTTATTGTTGATTTAAAATTTCACTTTTCATATATTTTTTTAGTCTTGTAAGAAATGGTACCATTTTAATTAAATTTAACGTTTTCAAATATTCATAAAAATTTTCACATTAATATTTTTACCTATAATTTTTTTAAATAATACTTGTTAAACCTTGGTCATAATTTAATATATTTTTTTATTATCATTCAAATTTTAACTTAACTCAATTTTTTTACTATTGTTTATTAAATTTATTCAACTGTCCCATAATCAAATATTAATGTCAACTTATTATTAACGTGTGTTTCCTTTCTTTTACTCATTTAGCTGGATATATATTATTGGTGAGCTTATTACATAACTTAGGTACTCAGTATTGTTTGCCTTAGCTTTCACAATACTCCTGGTTCATATAATAAGTTAAGTTGGCGCCCTGAACATTTATTTTTTTTATGTATATTTATATGCACTATTTTATATTTTTTTTTATACAGCAATTTATTAAACTGAGTAAATACCGAACCACGACCTCGATTTCCCATAACCCAGAGCTGCCGTTCGCACAATTGAAACACTTCCTGGTTTTAAGCCAAGAGGTGTTACAATACTAAATCATAATAAGACAGTTTCACATTTAAATCATTTGTCTCAATCATAATATAAAACTTTACATACGTACATACGTTACATAATTGAAACAAAAATATTGAAATCTTAAAATATTTCGTAGTTAGATTAAAAATTTTCAAACAAACAGGTCGTGGTTATACCTTTCTCTGTACATTACTACATATATCATTTTATTAATAAATTAATATTGTAGCACAGGTCACCAAACACTGAATTGCAGAATAAAATAATTGTTTAAAATTTAATTTTTGCAAGAGTTGAGTGATGCCTTCAAGACAAGAAATTCAATTATTGAATCATAAAAAAAATTATCCTAGTTTCTACCTATTAAAAGAAGCAACTGGAAAAATGTAATAATTAATAATCAGAAAGTGGCTCTGGAGGTGGGGTAAATGCCTTCGTGGCCCCCTGGCTGCACCGTAAATTTATATAAATGGTTCCGTTTTTAAATACCTAAAAATTGATTTAATTGATTTAATTAAATGAATTGCTATTTAATTTTCTGCACATTATAATAAAACTATAAATTTCAATGTAAAATGGAGCTGTAGAATATTACCCTAGAATTCTAGTTGATAAACTAATAAAAATTACAAAGCCATTAAATAAGAGAATTTATTGCTTAGATAAGCTCCTCTGGCCAAGAGAAATGATTTTTATGTATACTTTATTATCCCTTTCAAAAAGTTGGCGTTTTGCTTATGAAGCAGTTTTATTATAGTTTTTAAAATGGGACTGTTCTAAAGATTTCAATAGTGATGATGTTTATATGACTATTTTCTTAAATTCATTTATTATTTATTTATTTAAATACCAACTTGCAATTTACAATGGAAGGAAAACAGATACAAATACTTTTTCCTCGGATAAACATATTCCGAGAGATCACAATTACAAAGGATTAGTACATGCGAAAACAATATATTATTTTTTAACCATGTTGTAGTTGTATATGGAGAGCACCTAAGTGATTAATCAGTTGTATTGTGCTGTGAGCAAGAGTGACTTAACTACTGAAATTATTTTCTTAATGTATGAAATAAGTAGTGTACAAATAGTGAATGATATACTTATTGGTAACAATTTCTACAGCTTAGAATTATAGTATTTGTACTATACAATTGTCTAAAGTTTTATAAAATCAGAATAATTTTGAAAAATATATTTTTTAGATATGTTTTTTTTACATTTTTAATATGCTTGATCTCTGTTGGCAAAAGATTACAAATTTTTGACAATGTATGTATTAAAATCTATGATAAATATTTTTGTTGAATCTTGGGATGGATAGAACCTCATTAATGGTGCTTCGTGTGTGATATGTTGAAGATATGTAATTGTGAAATGTTTTCTTTTTAAATGCATAAATACATCATGGCCTGTGAAGATATAATCACCGAATATTACAAATATATTATGTATACAGATGGTACCATCTTTGTTTCCTAAATATAATTTTTAATATATAATTCTGGGTTACATTTAGTTTTTGTAATGAGTATTAGGATACCATAACAATGGATAAGTAATTCGACAAGGGCCTTATAAATAACTAACAATGTACTCGAAAGAAATTTTCTCAATTGATAAAATTTATAAATAAGTTTCCTTAATTTATTCGTAGAATAATCTACATGGTTACCCCATTTTAGATAATTATCAATGCTTATACCTAGATACTTGAGATCTTATTTATCTCCCTAATTTCATCTTTCATACCTGTCATTTTCATACAAGTGAAATCAGGTCTATCTGCTTCAGTATTAGGTAATGCGTCTAATTAGCATTTGATGACAGATAATACACATTTAGCCATTTTTTTATTCTTTCTATACCCAATTGAACGGCAATTTTAGTTCCATGAATTATCAGAGAAGATAGCAACCGTATTGTCTGCATAAGATACAATTTTTGCACACGTCTTTAAAGACAAAAGAGAATTTATACAAGCCAGGAAGAATATTGGACCAAGAACTCTCCCCTGAGGTACTCCGATTTTCATAGTTCCTGCTTCATTAAGAGTGTCATTTAAATTCACAATTTTTATTCTATTTGAGTTTTTCATGGTTAACAGTATCAAATGTTTTGGCAAGATCCAGGAAAACTGCAATGCACTATTGCAATTAAAGGATAGTTTGCTGTTACATCAAGGTCGTGAAATGTTGGTGGACGTGTAGGCACTGAGTTTTCTAAACAATAATTAAATTCGCTACATTGATGTTTGTTATATTAAATGTTAGAACATTGCATTTCTTTATATTTAACTGTCATTTCTTTAAGTTACACCAATCGTCGACTTTATCATGAGCAATTTGTAACGTGACACAACCATTTATTTATTTATTTAAAGGTACAACTACCCAGACAGATAAAAATTCAAATAAAGGGCAGGAAGACACGAGTAATATAAGAACAATATATATCCTTACATATATAACAATTATAAAACAATAAAGAAAGTAATATTTACATCAAACCGATAATGAATATTAAGATTAAAATGTAAAAATTGATTAACATAATTTAACAAGTTTGAAAAAGTTCACTTTTTTGTGGGATGCGCCATGACAGCATAGAATTGAGCTTTTTTTACTTGGTATAGCCAAGGAAGCAACTGCAGTGGCACGGTTGTAGGTTCAACTTTCGCGGTGCACGTATCGAACTCGGCTATTTATATGGTTCGTTGTCGCGTGGAAACCTACTGTGGGGAAGTCGAAGATTGCTCACAGACTTCCTGGGATCAGTGATAACGGAAGGAGTGGCCAAACGAAGCCGACACTCAACCCTTGGATTTGGATTGGCAAATGGCCAACCAAATAGTGAGCGAGGGCAGAATAAGATGGGCAATACAGAGCTGCTCCCCTTTTAAGTCGCCAGGCATTGACGGTATCTATCCCCCCTACTGCAATGGGGACTGGATGAATTACTGCTGCACCTGATTATATTTAGAGCGTGCTTAGCACACTTTTATATTCCAGAGACATGGAGAGAAGTGAAACTTGTGTTCATCCCAAAGGCAGGGCGGAAGGACTATACCACCTCAAAGCCTATAGACCTATTAACTTAACCTCGTTCCTACTCAAGACGATGGAGAATCTATATGAACGATACAAAAGGGATGTTGTAGTGAAACAAAACCCTTTACATCCTAACCAGCAGGTATAAACCCTGGGAAGATACACTGACGCCGCCCTCAATACAGTTGCGAATCGGATTGAGAGATCTTTGAGCAATAAAGAGTACACCCTATGTGTATTCATAGACATAGAAGGTGCGTTCGATAGGACCACCTTTCCAAGAATTACAGCAGCCCTAGTGGAGAAGAATGTTCCTACGATCATGAGAAGCGGAATATCCAACATCAGTGTGGGAGATGCGTCTGTACGAAGAATGGTCGCGAGAGGCTGTCCGCAGGGAGGTGTAATATCAACACTGCTTTGGAATCTCGTGCTTGATAGCCTCTTGTGCCTCCTCAATTCATAAGGATTCCACTCAATTGCCTACGCAGATGATTTAATAATCATGCTTAGCGGAAAATTCGATTGAGTCCTTTGTGAAAGAATGCAGGGGGCCCTAAGAATAATCGAAAAGTGGTGGTGTCAATCCCAGGAAGACAGAGATGTTTCTCTTCACAAGGGAAAAGAAACTAGGAGCATTGAAGGCGCCTGCCCTTCTGGATACAACACTAAGTTTCGCATCAAAAGTGAAATACCGTTGGGTAAACTTCGATGCCAAACTAACATGGAATATTTACATAGATAGAAGACTAAAGAAGGTTTACATTTCTTATGAGCAGTGCCGCAAGACCGTGGGGAAAATCTGGAGAATGAATCCCAAAGAGGTCATGTGGATATACACTGCCGTCATAAGACCAATGATAAATAGCATAACCGTTGGCATACAACCAAATGTAGGCTGTGGAGAGGCCAAAAGTCGCCTGCGGAATGAGACTGTCAAGAAGTCGCCTCTTCTATAGGTGTGCACAGATGGCATTTCTCCCCGGTTTGCCTTTGACAGACCCTACATAATACAGACGAATAGTGCGAACGAGACTGCTGACGACGGTGTGATCAACATCTTCACAGACAGATAAAAAAAAGGATGGAACAGGATGTGGAATATACTCCAAAAGTCTACAAATCCAATATAAAAGGGCTGTGAACGGGCGAGCCAGCATAGTACAGACGGAACTGGCGGGCATAACCATATCCGCAAAAGAGATTGTCCGTAGACAAACTACGGGCAAATCAATTATGATCTACACAGATTGTAGACAATCGTTACTAGTCCTGTGAAGTCACAAAATTACCACAGGAGCAATATGGGAATGTCACCAAGCACTTGTGGGTGCCTCCAGCAGGAATACCATACTGGGATGCTGGGTGAACAAATAGCTGTCAGCTTGCTAGGGAATTACTAAAATACCCCAACAAGAGTACAACAATGGACTACCTGCCAATGTCCAGAAGGAACCTACGTCTTATAACGGGAATCCAGACTGGACATTGTCCGCTTATAAAACATCTCCATAATATGAGATTAAGCGAAACACGGCTCTGTTAAGGTTGTGAACAAGAAGATGAGACGGTTCAACATGTACTGTGTGGACTGTTCTGCCGTTTCATCAATTAGAGAATCCATCTTGGGAGAACGCTGGTCTACTTTGGTCGATATAAGGGAGATGCCCCTAGGTAGCATCACCACCTGTTTCGCAAGATTAGGTTGGTTGAAGGCCTAGGCGAGGGTCTACCTACAGGGAGGATGTACAAGGGGCCCAATGAAGCCTAATTGCTGCGGTGGCTCAATAATTCTTATTGACCACCCTCCCAATTAATTCCAGATTCCAGATGGTTCGTCGAGGACGTGGAGGTCTCGAAATACCCCCGTCCTTTCCGTGCGAGCTCGATTGCGCAATTCTGCGCAATATTTCACAATATTGCATCTAAAAATATAAAAATTGAAAATTCGGACATGAAAAATATATGACTGTCTCGGCATTAAAATGGAAAATTTATTGATACATGAACGAAGTTCGAATCGATTTGATTTCGGAAGTAATTGACTAAAATTGGTTGAAGAAATTAATTAAATTTGAAACAACACCGTAAAGTCGTACCGAAGGTACTTAGAGTTGAAATGATATGAAATTGTGTCGATAGGACCGCGGTGAACGAATGGAAGTAAGTTTTGATAACAGTGGGGGACTGAATAGAAATAAGTTATGAGAATGACAGGAATACCGGTATTCTATAGAAACATTTGAATGGAGATTGAATGTTTGTTGATATTTAAAATGCGAAATCGAATGAACGGTGAAATCGAAAGGAAGAATAATTTATAAAAAGTTTGTGTAATTCAAATAAATATATTGACTGCAAATATGGAAAGTAGCTTTGATATATTTTAAGCTCATGTGGAGGCGGTATTATTTAGGTCGTTAATTTGTAATGGTGAAGCTGTAAAATTACTAATTGGAAGATGAATTTGTATTGTTTGGGAATTATCGTTTATTTGTGAATTTTTTCAGACTATTTCATAAAGATTTGTAGTTTTTTTTAATGACTTTTTTATTATAGTTTGACTAGGTGAGGTGAAAGAGTTGATTTTTTGACAAATCTTGCAATTTTTTCTGTCTTTTATTTATGAAATATACTATAACAGTACCCAATCGCCGGTTAAAGTATGGCAATGGAATTTTCACACAATGTATAAATTGTCTTACCTAGTTAAAATGATATCATTCAGTATTCGCTAATTTTACTTCGTGAAATTCGTTTAATTTATTGAAAGATGATAAGTTTTGTACTCGTAATTATCTTATCTAATAGATTATTAAATATTATATTAGTTATGAAGTGGTCCGCACTGAAATTCATATTGATTTTCATTTCGTTGATTTTCTGTCCTAGTGTAGTAATTGTCCTCCATCGCTATATTAAATGTACACATGTTGTGCAATTAGTGAATCTCACAACCATATCCTTTTAACGTAATTAGGAGTTGGCAAAGTCTTAATTGTAAATAATGAAGTTTAATGTAAACTGATGTTACAACGCATAAGACTAGAATAACGGATAAATTAAATTAGAACTTTGCTAGGTACGTCTAGAATTTTCGTTACATTTGCTAAGCATATTGTGTTATACACCAAAGTTTGGTTTATCCACTCTTCAGTTGTACCGCACATGTTCTCAGTTATACAATTTATAAACTTGCATTCACGTTAATTAAAAATACAGAAATTCAAACAATATATATTTGTATTTATTATATATTGCATCCACCATAATAAATATTATTTTACAATACAATTTTTACTTAAATGAAAATAATCTACGAATATTCATATACTTGGACCAGTAAAAATTATTATATATACGGTATATTTTTGTACTCTTACCGCCTTCTATTTATTTGCTATGTTTCTATTCCGAAAAATAGGGTACTCAAACTGAAAAAGTCGTTTTTTGCCTCTGATAAACACTATTAGAAGGCAAATTGTTCTCTATTCGCATAATCGACACAACAGAAAATGCTGGGACAAATATTGATAGCCACTGATTGAAGCTAGTATGTGATAGATTAATATAGCACGTACCATTGGTTCCCACAAAGTTTCAACAAATTTTTCTTCACAGAAATGTTTCACTGGCGTTCTTGATTGACATATCAAAAGCCCTGATCGTTAGACCTTATGCTACAACCGTAATTTGCAATTGTCGCCTTCAACCTCCAGCGGTTTCTTGTATTTTATTCAAAAACCGTTGATTTTATGAAAATGTTGTTAGAAATCTTTTTTGTAGCTCATAAAATTCTGCGTAAAATAAGTAGTTATTCATTAGTTTTAAGGTATTGATTACATGGACAAATATTTACAAAGAAAAACGTAATATTAGATCTCATAATAAACAAATAATTAGGAATTTCAATCAGAAATTATTTAACCTATTTTGGAAAATTTGTGTGATTACTACAGATGTTACAATTAATTGTCACAGGAGTTACGATGAGGGCACCAAAGCTATGGAACAAATGATTGGCAGCAACATCCGTGATATTATATTCAAATTTAAAAATATAGTTGGGCAATTATCTGCTATCAATCAACAAAACGTCCATAGTCAAAAAGAACTATTCTCATATTTCGAATATGAATTGTCACCTGTTCCACTCCCTTATTTGATGAGAATGGTATGAGAAAAGTACAAAAATCAGGTCAATATAAACATTCCCAAACAACAAAAAACTACAATTTACGACAAATTTTCTACACGATTGATGGTGGTTTCCTTCCTTCATAAAGTAGTCTGGTCACAGTTGTCTACATGCAATGAAATTTGAAATGTGTACATACTTCGGTATGCGATGTAAAGCAATGACAGGCGCAGTTAGTACTTGGATGGGTGACCATTCCAACGGAAACCGCGTTCTCGCCTCACACACCTTCCAGCGGCTTGTATATCAGTGTATGCGCGGAAGCTAGCTATACAACCTTAGGCGAGGGTTGCATAGGAGATATACCATCCTTCGGAAGGGATGTAAAGCCGTCGGTCCCTTGTCTATTAAATGTTAGGCAAGTAAAAGATCCCTACTCTTCTTAAGGGAAGAGGTTCGGCAAAATTCCTGGTTGGGGGTCGCTCGTCTACAGGCGTCAGTGTAAGCCCTCAGTAGCGGAAATAGGCCGACGTTAAATAAATGTATATAAAAAAAAAAAATTTAAATGCTTATGTGACATATTATTTCGCATTATAGTTTAAATACTTTTTTGGTGTTTGACGGTAATAATCAAATTAAATTCAACATCAAAAATGTGGAAAGAATTGAACGATCCACAAGATTCCTATGCCCGGACATTTTATTCGAAAATAATATGGAGGCTACTATATCACAAGAAAAGTGCCTTTCTAATAGCAACAACAAATCCCTTGTTATTCGACATTTATCAGAAAAACTTTCTTGTATAGGAATTGATTATAAATACCCCTATTGAAAAGTCTCTCACCGGATCAATAATAATTGTTGTGGTTGGTGAAGTTGACGATTTGATTGTCTTGCTTATTGGTTTGACACCATCCACCAAATAGCTTGTTTTTAAAACCTTTCCGGGGAAAACAGCAGCTCGGTTATACTTCTCTGCTGAATTTCAATATGAAAATAAAGAGGTATGAGAGAATATCCTTTTTTGCATGCAGCAAATTGTTTCAGTATCTGCAATTTTCAAGATGAGAAAAACCAAATTTCTACAAACACTAAAAAAGTATATAATAAATTACAAACACTAGTCAGCATTACTAACAAAGGTGCACATCTCCTATCCAAAAGCTGGGGAATTTTTTCTGTTAAAGTTATATGGTACATCGAATATAGAAAATTATCTGAATGTATAAAGTATTTGGAAAACACGTTGCCCAAAGTAAAAGTGAAGTCAAATTTCTGCCCTTTCTCCCACTTGCAAAGCTTGTAAGCAGAAGTTTCTGCAAGTTTACCACCAGGTACAATTATGGCGAGGACGTGTGTAAAATCCACTCCTTTTTGGGTGGGAGTAAATGAGTAATGGGCTTTATTCCATAACAACGTTAAATCCTGATGCACAAAAGGTTGTCATGGATCATGCGGTTCTTTAAAAGCTGGCCTCAAATATTCAAATATCTGGGGATTTTGCCAATTTTTAAACTATCGCAATAGCAAGCCTGTTGATATTATAACTACTGAGTAGGGCAACGACGATCATATTGACGACGAGGATGATAGTTCTCAGATTCTTTGCGATACAAGTATATTTTTTGATGATGATGAGTCAGAAAATGATTATGTTTCAGACTTCGATGGCAGTAAGGAAGATTCAGATGAATAATTTTTAAAACAACGTAGATTAGGCCTGCTGGGGAAACCACAAAAAAACGCACCAACCGTATTACATCTCATGGGTGGTGTGAAAGCAGTTTATTTGTTCATGAGTTGACTATTTCATCGCGCTAAATATGGTTTTTCTTAAAACTATTACTTTATTGTGCGCCAAACGTCTTATATGTTTAATATAAGCGTTAATTCATACAAGTGATAACTTATGTTACGAAGAATTTCATGTTCTACAGAAAAGGTCTCTTTGAAAATTTCTATAAAATTAACGGTTTTTGAGTAAAATGGCGAAGCCACCTGACCAATCGCTTGTTTGTATTGTTAATATATTAAATATCGTATATGTCACATCTGGCATTTGCTGTATTTTTGTTATCTATGTTTATATATTGTAACAATCTGATTAAATAACATTTCGTAAAAAATAAAATCAGCATTCTATCAGGTTATGGGCCCAGAAGGACTCATATATTGATGTGGATAATTAAATAAGTTGAGTATAACTAACAGCGACGACGTATTGTTAATTATATCAGACAACAACTCACATCAGCACTTACAGCAGTTTCAACATTGTTCGAAGACCTTGATGGTAGCTCAAATTACATTAACTGAAATATGATATGGAAATACACCTAATCAACTGTGATTTATGGGATTATGTCTAATAGCACAGAGCAAGGAGACAGATTAGGATCTTGTGATCTGGCGGCCATTAAGTTTGGCGTTAAAAAGCATATTTATACAGAAAAGTCGTGTATTAAAAAGTGACAAAAAAGTTTGGGGTGGTCTTGAAAAGGTGTATGGATCAAAAGTTTTTCACGAGTAGTCGCGCTGATTTATCAGTTGGTGATGATTCATTATAGCGACTGCACAGATTAGTGAGGTCAGACACTACAGTTGAAAAGAGAAAGGAAATCAAGAGAGAGAGAGAGAGAGATATCGTAACTGTCCTTATTGATCTGTGGACTGTACAGATATGGCCGAATACTTTAATAAAAAGATGAAGCTCGCTTAGTAACTTAAGTCGATAAATAATTATTAAAGATTTTATTTTGATTGTTGTGATATTTGTAAGATGATTATGGCCCTTGACAACTGCGGTCTCTGAATCCACACTGTCTGTCTGACAAACCACCTGTTTGTATCAGCTTGTTTTGTAATCTTATCAAGATCAACTACTTGTAGAGTTTCCCTTCTCCGTCTAGTAGGCTAAGTGGCCTGTAGGACGACGGGTTTTCAAGCGGTTTATCTTTTTTCCTTAGAAGCACTAGTCTGGATCTTTTCGATTCAGTTGGGAATTCTCACATAGGTCGACTTATTAAGCTCAACTTCTTTTATAATTTCCGTAGGGATATTTCCCAGACCTGGGGATTTGTTACTCTTTATCTTTTTACATGTTCACGTTCAAATATCACACTCTCCGAGAAGAGATGGTTAACTACTTGTTCCATCATTGACAAGGTCATTTGCGGTCTTGGAAGATACCCGCTCAACTTTTTCGTGACAATCTTACAACCCCCCCCCCCCCCCCCAGATGTCACAATCAACGCTATCACAGATGGTCTTCCAATTAGCCCTTTAATACCTTTTAATAAATACTATTACTCAGCATTTTTTAAAGGAATTGAACAAATGGAAGAGAAATAAAACCAAACGACTTAGCTGTAGTTTCAATAGCTAATCAAATCAGACGGAAGATGCTCATAAAAATACCTTACATAAAAGTCTGGGTAAATGTTGGATTAACAAGTTTTTTAGCTAATAGAAAGCTAATATATTTACTCTTCAATTTATCAAATACCTCCAATTGAATAAAATCATTTTTTAGAGTTGAAGTTGCTAAATATTGTACTTTAAGATTTGTGCACTAATAGGCAGTAAAATGAAAATGTAAATTGGGAAAATAATTCTCATGGTATTTTAAAGTTTTATGAAAGTCGTATCGAAAATACTTAGTTAATTAAATCTTGTACGCTAGTGTTTAAGGGTGCTAATGATAATTGGATTAGTTCTCTCCAAGCCTAAACACTCATTTAAATAATTGTTCGCTCCAATTTAAAACATTAAACATTTCAAAATTATTTTAATGTTCCTACCCATGATTTAATTAATGTCTTAAATAACTAGTAATTTCCTGGAAGTTAGTGTTACAAGTTTGAAATTGTTGAAATTATGAACGCAACCTGTTTTTTTAATAGTCGTATAGAGAAATAAATTTTGAGGAGTTTTTGTATATTGCATTCGTCTGCGAATCCATTTCAATAGATACAACTACATACCGTGTAGAGCACACAAAATTAATCATATTAGTCAATCTGTGAATAGTTAAAATTCTTACTTCATTAGTTGAGACACAACGCTTTTAATTTTTACTAGCTATTATGTTTTATACAACTTTATTAAAGAACTTTAACTGTGGTCCGCGATGGAGACCAAACAGATAAAACACAAATTGGTAACCCTAATGATCATAGAGATTTTAGTCAAAATATAGGCTCATCAAATTCGCAATGTGCTTTCAAACAATAGTTTGTAACTGGAAGCGGCGCTAAAAAGAGCAAATTGATGACATTTTTAACGATCACCACAAATTGGGAAACCAAAATTAGTCAACTCGACAATATCAGAAAGAAGAGCAAACCAAAATTGATCATTCCTAAGAAATTAATGGTGTTGGAGGAAGATTCATCGACGTTACATTTTCTGTCTCCCAGCACTGCATTCAATCAAGATCACATAAATCAAGATAATTTTCACATTGGAAAACCCTCGTAAGTGAGTACTCCTTACCCCAATAAAATAAGCATTATTTTGCTATTAAAAAAGATCTTGGGAGATATTGTTTTTTTTGCTTTCCATCATAGTATTTGGCGTACAACTGAACACCACCTTTGGGATTCCACCCTTAAGTTGAACCTCAAAAAAAATTGTACATATTTCTCGTAATTTTTGTAGTTCAAAAGTGACGAAAATTGCCTGTTTGCTAAAAATTAAATATCAACCGCATTTTCAATCGTCAGTTCCTTGTCGCTGCTTATTGAAAATCATACACGGTTTTTGTAGCAAATTTTGTAAGCTTTCATTTAGGTCTTACAAAATTTTGTCGTAAAGTCAAAAGAAACGATGGTGACAAAAAAAGGAATGAAAAAAAATATTGGTTAAATTTTTCTGCACAAAAACAGTTTTCAAGAAACTTTTTTTTAAAGAAAATATACCTTGTGAGCGACTTGTGCTATTGAATTACTTTGATATGTATATAAACTAATAAAAATAGGTCAAAACGAAATTGTTATGCACAGTTCTTGCAGGAAAATATTAATTTATAAATAAAAGAAATTTTTGCTCATAGCTTTAAACAGCTGTAACTCGTGAACCATTCATCGTATGAAGGTTACTTAGGTTTTACAAATAATTTAATTCTCTTCAAAGCACCTTTAGTGTCATTATTGCCTACAGCTAATAAAAAAATAGCTATTTGTCAAAATACACTTGAAAATTACAATTTTTCATGCTTTACCTTTCATCTCCATTCATTCGTTATCAAAACGATTTTGTACATACACCAACATATTCAAAATTAGATTCTCTTTAATTTTCATGCGTACGTATGCATACGATCTATCGTTTTCGAGTTTTTATCGATTTTATCATGAAACAAGTGTTCTAATGGCGTGCTATAAAGATGTTTAAAAATTCATATCTCTACCAATATTGATCGAATGGAAATGAAAACTAGAAGGAAACTTTCATCATCAAATTCTCTACAACTTTTATCTGAAACATTTTGCGATCCGAATGACCGTTTTCCAGATTCTAGCGAAAAACGCGCGCGTTTCCATTGCGTCGCAAAACTGTCAAAATTTCAACAAAATCTCGGCTCCAATAGGTCGTACGAAGTTAAAAAAGAAACGCGGATTGGTTGCAGTCTTGTTACGTTCCTTATAGTAAAATAAGGATTATATAGAGGAGTTTGCGACTAAAAATATTATGTTTTAATATTGCGCCGTCTAAAAGCACATTTGAACTATGCTAAGCCCAGTCAGGCTATTTATTTTTCGATTGCAACAGAAACTGGACCGCTAGATGGCGCCTGCTGACTATTTTACATGTCGCTGTCCCAAAGATACCGAAATGTACTAAATGGTCAAGTGATCCTCGTGTCAGTCGTCACATGCTTACCTTGCACTGACGAGAGCCAACAGCTCCGAAACAGCAGTCTGCAAGTGGTATGTGACGACTGGCACGAGAACTCCTTTAAGTAGGATCAGTCTTTCGGCTGGTGTTTGTTGCAATCGTAGCATTAGCGTTTTGATGGTAATATGCAATTATTACACTTAACGCGCCAGGCTTATAGCTTGTAATTCAGCGCTCGGCGGGGCACATAGCCCGGAGAGTAGCTGTTGGTTGCAGTCTAGTTACGTTCCTTATAGTAAAATAAGGATTATATAGAGGAGTTTGCGACTAAAAATATTATGTTTTCTTAAAAAATGTTTTCTTAAATGTTTTTCTCAATCGCCTCTCAAGTTACCGAAGTAACTTCCTGGAAGATCTCAAGGATCTTGTGCTAGACAAAGAGAGACGAGGCCCTACAGTTTAATGTGGACTCCGAACCACTGTTGGGGCAATTTTTTTATGAAAAATTGTTTCGCCTTGCGGGAATCGAACCCACTTCGCTAGGCAACTCAGTTTGCTAGCCATTAAACCATTAACCAATAAAAATTCTTTATTTTATTTAACTGTAGGCTAACATTGCTAGCCAGTCGCTTTAACACACTGAGCTACCATTATGTTTTTATAATTTCTCATGTGTACATATTTTACAGTAAAATTGATACTTTCCGAGTTTTTTACGAAAAACCGATTTTTTTACCTATTTTCTTTCTATCCCTCCTCCCCTCCGCTGGCGTCTACGTTTGGAAACTTTTGATATGTTAAAAAATACCACAAAATAAGCCTGTTCTCAAAATTTCTTTGGAGTATTTTATCCAATTTTTTCCATTTTATTGGGTTAGTAGGAAATTCAGTTTTGCGATTTCTATAATTTTAGAAAAGATACTTAACAGTGCGATTGTCCTATGGTTACCTACGTCCTGCAAGTCACTCTCTTTATGAATGGAAAGTGGAATGGCAAGTTTTAGAATATCAGGAAACTTACCACTCATAAAAGCAAAATGTATTACTAATTAAGGGAGTTAAGATAAGATCAGCGCATTTTTTAATTAGATTTACGGACACTTCATCAAACCCAGTAGACTGCTTATTGAGTAAGCTCATAATAATTCTTTCGATGTCTTGTTTATTGGGAATAGTCAATGACAATGTGAAATACTAGAAGTATTGTTTATAAACAATTAAACAGTAATTTGAAAATTAGTAATTTCTTGAGTAATAGATTTATTTCTATCTAAAAAACCTAATACTAGTATTTATCGACCCATGTTAATCAGTGGATAGGGAATTTAACACAATTTCCTGTATTTGCAGTGTGGACGGAAGGGAACGAGACTTTAGTCTAGCTGAGCGTTGGTCCGATGAAAATGTGTTTGCGAACAGGGCTTACTTCATGCCAGAAAAGCAGCCAGCTGAATTAGGGGTGGACCATATCAGGGACTCTGACCAGGCGGTGTACCGATGTCGGGTTGACTTCAAAATTGCACAGACACGAAACAGTAAAGTCAACCTCACTGTTATTGGTAAGTTTATATAAGTTTTGTTTTGATTTGTTTTTATACACTGCCGTAAAACTTTGAACATTATAGTGCAGAGCATCGGATGGAACATACAGGATTTGACCTATTTACAATTTCTGATTTATTTCCTAAAATGTGTGCAAGTGACAAAGAAAACACAGTTAACTTACTTAAGAGATTTAATTTTAAGTTGCATTGAAACAAAATGATGCATTTTTGAGTTTGATGAAATAGGTACAAAAATATATCTCTATTCAAGGGCATAATCAACAAATATTTTCTTAATTAAAGGAATATGTTTTATGTGAGTTCCTGTGAAAACGGGTAATTGGTTTTAAGTCCCTTATTGACTAACGGCTCACGGGTGACTATCAAATTTGACATTACGTCTTAGATACTTTGGGTATATTTTTTAAAATATTGGTGTAATTTCACTTTAATGAGACACGAAAGAACTCTCTAGGAAGGATCCGAAAGTAACTTATTACGTACTTAAGTTATTTCCTTAGTATAATTCTATCAGCACAGTGTAATTCCGTTTTGATGAGCAGGAGAAGGTCAATATTACCAAAATAATTTCAATGGACATAATGCTTTAAACCTCTTCGTTTTCGAGATACAAGGTGGGAGATTTTGCAAACAAATAGTTTTTTCTGATTATCTTCTACATGAAAAAAAAGAGAAAAATATTTTGCATACAAAAAATATTTGGTAAATTGCTTTCTACAAATGTGCCAATTTTCATGTTGATATATTGAGCAGTGCCATGTTATCACTGGATGCATTACACAATTTTGAAATTGGAAAGAATATCCTAGTAGCACCTCCAAAAAGATATCAGCCTCTGCTTAGTGCAAAACTACCCGCATCTCTCAGATAAAACAAAATGGTATAAGCTTTCACGCTACCATATCAAACAAACAAAACATAAGTATAAAAATACAAAGGAACACTTCTTATTCATCTATTTAATAGTATCAACTTGCAAATCCAATATATTCTGAAGTCTACCATATGGGAACTGACGGTTTATTCTGCGGCACATATGAATTCTTTGTCAGTGCTTCCTATCTTCTTAGATATTTTTAAATTTTAATCGGCAATTTCGGTACTCTTCGGATGTTGGTGTTATGTCCCGGCTATACGGTGTATACAACATGCCTTCAGATCCTTCTCAACTGTCGATTTAAAATTTACGTTTGACACACTTCCACAACGTAAAGTTACATCGGGATGAAATCAATGGTAAACAATTCAATCACCCCCTAGTTATTAGACCAGGGATCGCTTGCCTATTAACACTGGACTTCGAAGCGGTTAAATCTGAGAGGTCGCTTAAAAAGATATGTTGATAATGTAACGTAGTACTACTGGTTGGTTGAATCGTGTTGCAAATACTTTCAATCGATTCCGTTTGTCTGGCTACTCCTAAATTGACATTCTGCAAAGCCTACTTATATTTGAACCTTCGATTGACTTTTTTGTGACTTTTTTTGCTTAACTGAAGTAATATAGAAGTCTTGATTCAATTCAATTCAAAACTTCTTTATTATATAATATGAGTACAATACATGTGCCGCCCCAGAACCTATTCCGGGGACCAACCATGCAACCACCGCGTAGTTCGCGGTGGCGGGTTGCAGGGTCGGGCGGAATAGAATTGGTTTGGCTAAAACACAATTTAAAACTTAACCTAAACTCTTTTCTCATAAAAGATGAATTAAAATAGGTGGTAATAATTTTCTATATCTAACAAAAACAGATTTTTAAAAACTTATAACTAAACTTGGTTTTAGATACTCTCACATTTTTTTTTGTTTAATTTTCATGCCAACGCAAGTACCTCAATCTGAACGAGGAATCTTCTGCGAAACGTGTAAATGCCGGGTTGCGCATAGGCTGGCCTAAACTTTGGTTTTAATCATTTTGATTTTTCGAAAATTTTGATTTTTGTTGAAAAATTCCGATAGGAAATTAATTTAGAAACAAGAATGTACAAAGGGAAAACAAGAAACAAACGAAACAAACATGAACAAACATAAAGGAAGAAAGAGACAGAAAAGGTTTAAAGATTCAGAGGTATGAAATATCAGTAAAGACGGATAGGATACGCGGAAGTTATAGTTGGTGAAGTTTGGCTACAGAGGTTGCCGGAAGATCGGTAACGTCTGGTATGGTAGAGAGTGTTTTATCCGAAATGGGGCATTATGCTGTCTAATTTGTGTTATGTTTCTTGTTAGCGGACTATCGTCCAGTTTGAAAGAGTAGAATTTTTGGGAGATGTCCCGGATGTAGTCGGCTATTGGGGTTATGTCGTGGCAAAGTGCGTATAGGTCTCTGAGGGAGATGTACCTTCCAGAATTAGAAATGAGGCGCATAAACTTGTGCTCGAGCACTTTTAGTTTTCCCATTGTCGTGGTCGGTATGCTGCACCACACCGGCGCCGCGTATTTGATGGACGGCCTGATCACCACCGTGTACAACAATTTTTTGTTTTGTCGGTTAAGTCTGCTACTCCTGACCATGACCGGATACAGACTCCTGGACAGGGAGTAGACCGATCATACTGTCTCATTTATGTACGTATTGAACCTTAGTCGCTGGTTCAGTCTGACCCCCAACTACTTCACGTATCTCTTGGTTGGAATTTGGTTTCCCCGGATCAAGATTGGTGTTAGGATTTTATTTTCAGTAAATCGGCGCGTGAAGACTGTCGCCTCTGACTTCTCAGCGTTTACCCGAATCTTCCATCGGTCGTAATACACCGTGGCACGGCCCAAATGAGCTTTGAGCAGCGTGTTTGCTGCTTGACCATTATGAGAATGTGCATACATGGCTGTGTCATCGGCGTACTTGGCCAACTTCGTATTCGGGAACTCTGGGAAGTCGGAGACGTACAGGTTGTACAACTTTGGTGACAGGCATGATCCTTGCGGGACTCCCGCGCAAATGTCCTTAAGTTTACACAGTAGATTTCACGAAACTTTCTCAAATGCCTGTGATATTTCTAAGGTTTATCATTTTATACATTAGTTCAAAAAGTCAGTGCATTTCTTGACTGAACTAGTAAGAAACTTTAGACATTTTCTTATTATTGACGCCATCATTTTAATATATCCATTTAGCTTTGCTGTGAAATATATTTTCAATTTTTTTTATGTGAAGGAAAAAATTCAGAACTACTTTCCCTTTATTGAACTACATAAGAATATATTGTGTATTCCAAATGTTTCATAAACTTAATGGTCTTCTAACCGCAATAAAAAGACAATAAATTAAATTTCTCCGTATTCTCTATGCAAATTACACTATATTACTTTTGTTTATGGCTGTCTTCTTCCAGTTCTCTATTGAATAATGGGTATCACATTGCTATAAAATGTGTCTTTATCTTTCCTTTATATTTTGTCATCTATTACTGTACGTGAACGAGGAACAATGAGTAGTTGTATTACAAATAGAATTACGGACAATAGACTTTACTACCCTGGTGGTTTAAATTGCATATCGAAAACGTTTATATTTCATTTCCAAATGCCCATTGTTATCATACTAAATATTGCGAGAAATGCGAAATATTGTTTTATAATTTTATGTGAAAGTTCAGTCTCTTTTCTATTTATCTATGTATATATTTGTATATGACTTATTGTCTTCTGAGAACGGCTTGCCGCCATCATCATCTCGTAGCCTAATATTTTAAAGCCTAATTGTTAATTTGTACGTATTGTTCTACTTTATATTTAATTTTTATTTTTTTATTTTTACTATAATTTAATTTACCAAACGCATTGTAATACTAGCTTAAGGACCTCGGTCGATGGCCTTTTGATTATAGATGTATTTGTACTTGTATTTATATACTTATATAATCAAAAAAATCTATCTATCTATCATTTTTAATAGTTGCTTCTCCACGATAGAAATGAAATGGAAATTATCTAAAGTTACATCCATATTTAAAAAAGGTAATAATACCGACGTAACTAATTAGAGACCACCATAATTTGCGATTTTAGTAAGTTACTCGAAATTATTTTATACGATCCTTTATATGACCACGTTAATAATTGTCTATTACCAGAGCAACACGGGTTTATCTCAGGTTACCCAACAGTAACAAATTTGGTTATAAAAACTCAATATATTACTGAAGTCTTAGACCAGAGAGGGCAGGTAGATGTTGTCTACACAGACTTCTCTAAGGCCTTTGATAAATTAGATCATAATATAGTATCACATAAGCTTCAATATTTGAATATATATCTACAGAGTTCTTAAAATATAATAACGTATTACCTAAGTGATCGTTGACAATATGTTCAAGTAAAAAGTTACAAGTCGAACAAATTTTTACAATCATCCGCAGTACCACAGGGATCCATTCTAGGTCCTTTATTTTTCATAATTTTTATAAATGATATTACCGCCAATATTGATGTAAAAACCTTCTATACGCGACGATTTAAAAATATTCTGTCAAATTGACTCGGTGGTCGATTGTGAACACTTGCAAATCAACCTAAATCGCATAAATACATAGTGTATGGAAAATAACCTGTTTTTAAACGTCAACGAATGCAACGTTATATCGTACTCAAGAAAGCAATTTACTTATGAATTTGATTATAAAATTGAAATTATCTCTCTGAATAGACCTAACAATGTTAAAGATCTCGGAGTTATGTTTGACTCAAAGTTAACATTTGTTCATCACATTAACTCTACTGTTACATCTTCTTTTAAGACATTAGGATTAGTCTTAAGAAACATTAAAGATTTTCAAAATATAGATACGTTCAAATTATTGTTCAATTGTTTAGTAAGATCAAAATTAGAATACGCCTCGATTATATGGAATCCAATATATGATTGTCACATAACATCATTAGAAAACATTCAACGTCGGTTACTAAAAAATTTAGGCCTTAAATCATTTGGCAACTATCCGCCTAGAGGATAACCGCATGATATTCTTTTATCTACTTTTAATTTGACTTGTCTTTTAAAGAGGAGGGTGACGCAATATATAATTTTCCATTAATTGGATTGAATCTGCGGTAGGTTCTTGATGAATTCTTTTGAATATTTATAATTATTCTATAATTTTTCACTAAAATTATACATAATATTATTAAATGTGAAGACCTTCACAACAGCGTTTTTTACGCTATACCTCGTCTTAATTCGAGACATTGTGAAACATTTTTAATACGTTCTTCAAGAACCAACATCTTTTTATTTTTATTTTATTTTTATTTTACGAATACGGCTGCCCAGACAGATATGCATTCAATTACAGGGCAGGAAATATGCAAAGAAATATATACAGCGCAGAAATAGAAACTTAAAACTAAATAATTTACAGACGAATAATTACTATTAAAACTAAAACTAAAGAGAGGAAACAGCAAAAAAAAATGAAAAATATATATGAGGACATAGTTTAAACGGTGGCGTAGTAGAAAACTGAAGGTTAACTCAAGAGTGATTTAAAATACATTGTTTTATATTATTAATGCTACCATTGAAAATATCGAGGTTCACCTGATAGCTTAGGTAATTTAAGCACATATTGTGAATAGGAGAAGATTTTAGTACATTTGTTCTTGGTGTATCCAAATAGAATAAAATGGAATATTAAATTGGATGGAGCTAAAAATATCCGGGCAGTCTATCTGACTTGTTAAAAGTTTACATAGGAACAGTACAGAAAAGTAGACTCTACGCGTTGCTGTCATTTAAATTAAATCTGGCTAGCAAGTCACATTGTGGTGTGCCCCTGGGAGGATAAAATCCATCAGCTTTGTAAGAAAGATGTTTAACGTGTCTTCTCTGAACCCGTTCCAAATTAAGGATATGATTATTCTAATGTGGATTCCAAACAATACTACCGTATTCCAATTTTGGCAGTACAAAAGCATTAAATAGAAGAGAAAGTGTGGAAATATCTTTAAAGTGCCTTGAGTTACGCGAGATAAAGCCTAGATTTCTGTAGGCATTAGCAGTTATGTAATCAATATGGGGAGCAAAAATTAAGTTTGTGTCAAAAATGACTCCAAGATCCTTCAACTGAGTGCATCTTGTAACCACTTCATTGTCTATTTTGTAGGAAAAGTTTATTGAGTTATTTCTCCTCGTAAAAGCCATCATATTACATTTGGATATATTTAAAGGTAGCCTATTGATTTCACACTGCCAATTTATTTTTGAGAGGTCATGTTGTAATCGACGGCAGTCTTTTTCGGAATTAATAGATGCAAACAGTTTAAGATCATCGGCAAATATCATTGATGAAAATTAGAAAAAAAATAGTGGGCCGAGAACAGAGCCCTGCGGAACTCCTGACGTCGCTAGTACTTCGATAGATAAGAATCCATGATACTTGACATTTAATGTTGTTACAAAGATATGACTCGAAGAAACTTAGAAAGTCAAGACTTAAGCCAAAGACTGACAACTTTCGCAATAGGAGCCCATGATCCAGTTTGTCAAATGCTTTAGACAGGCCTGTGTAAATTATATCCGTTTGACTACCTTGATCCAGCGTATTTGCGATGAAATGTATAACACTTACCAAGTTGGTAACTGTAGATCTACCTGCCAAAAACCCGTGTTGGCTGAAGGAGAGTTGAGATGTTGCTGTTGGTAGGGCGAAAATTGGGGCACAGTCTCTTAACAATTCAGTCCCCCTTATTTCAAATGCTTTCTAATTACAATAATGTCAATACTATAATAGATATGTTCAATACAAACATTCACAGTATTAAATAATTATAATTATTTAATGCTAGGTGATTATCATTATATACTTCGTTTGTTTGTTCCATAGATACGTGTCATTTAATTTATAATTTCATGTTTGTTTGTTTTTATTTACCTATTTCTTTTATCTATTTTGGTATTGTAATAATGTAAAACTGTTTAAAAAATTAGTTAGTCAATTTCTTCTACAAAAGTGTTATTATACTGTGCATGAGTTTTTAACTGATCCATATTTCTAAGCGTTTTCAATATGTTTTGTTTTGTAGGTCAGGTTTTATAAATAAGTCTGGTAATGTGATAACTTCTCGCAGCTTATGCAGAGATTATACATTTATTTATATTTCTATTTTTTATTCTGTTTTCATGACTAGTCCTATATCACTTTGTGTGGTCATTTATTTATTATGGACAATAAAGATTATTATTATTATTATTATATATTTTGTTCTAACCTTATTCTGCACATGGACCTCGGTTTGTTGGATATTGTAACTCATTAAATAAATAAATAAATAAATAAATTTGTACTCAGATCTACAAATATTTAGTAACGTAAGGCTTACTAAATAAAGAAGGATAAATGAAAAGCGTTCACGTAGGAAAAAATATTTTCACTTTATGGCATTTAAACGTTTGATACTGACCACAATCATGAATTATTGACTCGCAGTTGGTTTTTTCACTGTGGTATTGTCATATTTAGTTTCAGCGGTGTCGAAAACTCCCGATACGTCCTGGAATCCCTCTATAAGTACGTATTTGTAACATTTTAAAACTAGCCGCCATATTACCCACCATCTTTAATTACGGTCTTCCGGTGGGCTATATGACTATGGAATTATCAAATTTGGCTTTAGCGATGTCGACAACCTCCAGATACGCACTAAATTCCTTTTATAAGTTCATATTAGCAATATTCCAAAATTGCCGCCATCTTGAACAACGCCCTTACGGTTTATTTTCGATCTAGCAATAGGCATTTTCGGATTCAGAGGGTCGAAAACCCCTAACAGCACAGGTTGCCAAATTGTTATACGAAATGCTTCTCGCTATTTGGATTTCTGTTCCTAGTCTATGATGCAAGTTAATTAAAATACAAGAAAAATGTAAAATAACAGATAATGCGCCATACCATAGTGAATGGGTCAACGATGTTGGAAAATTTTCTGTCCTCGGTGGGTTAGTGTTGCCCACCAGGGTTTTCTATATTTCAGATTACGGTGATTCTCAGAGTTCCACCAGAGCCATGTTAAATGTATATCCTTTTTCCTCATATTTTTGTAGTTTTTTGATTTGGAAATTATCAAAAATTATATAATTTCCCAATTTTATATTTTGCATGCAAGTATGACTCAAAAAGATTATATTAAAATTTTTAGGGTAGAAGGAATTTTCCGATCAACCCATACATATACATTTATTTTGTTCTAATTTCGGACAAAATTGAGGCTTAAATGGAGAAAGCAAGTTATTATAAAGTGAACGTTTCAGTTATATTAATCAATCCTAAATATTTGATTACTGTAGCTTTCTGTTTGTCTTTTATGAAATATTTAATTAACATTTTAATTGATAATTTGTTCGTAAATTTTGAGCGAAGCCTAAACGAAGATTTATGGACTATTCTAGTCCATAATATATTGACTGATGAAATCCAGTCTCTGGCATTATAATTAGCTGAATAATTAAAACAACTAAATGAGACTCACTCTGCTTAAGTTATTCAATTTAGACAAAAACCGAATACAGATCTACATTCATTTCATGGCACATGCAGATTAGTTAACGACCCAGTTGGAAAGCGAACAAGAATAAGTTTGAGCTGATATTGACTCAACCACGGGCAACTTTGTTTAGTTAAGGTTAAGTATAAAATTCATCTTTAAGCTGTGACAACTCTGTTACAAATATTTAAGAAGAGGGAGTTTAGTTGTTTAAACCAGGTGTCTTTATAGTCGAAACAATCAGCTTTATTTAAATAAAAGTAATATTTTAATCAACAGTAAAATCACAAGAGTTTTTTTAACGGATAAATTTCTCTTTGTAACGAAATAATTTTGCCAATCAGTGATTTTATAAGAAAAACTGACATGAAAAAGTCACGAGACCGATAGTCGAGCGATTTTGTCAAATGTCAGTTTTTCGAGCAAATTACTGATTGGCAAAATTTTGAGTTAACAAAAATTATCCACAAAAGAAAAGCGCGAGTGTTTTTTGGCAAGATAAATTAACGACAGAATATGTGACGTGTGACTACTAGATGTACTCTGCTTTTGAAAAACAGGCATTTTTATCGGCGATAAAAAACTATACACCACCTTTTTTTTCGCTGTCAAAGTAACAAAAATGTTACCGTCAAATAGACTTTTTTTATCTGGTCGATAGCCGAGTGGGTTAAGGCGCAAGGTGGCAATCGCGATTAATCACACGGACATCGCACCACCGGGTTCGAATCCTGGCTCCGGCACTGGAACTGTCGGAGGAAATAATTGTATATCCTCGTTTTTTCAATGTGTAACTCCCGTCGGCACAAGCCCTGACTTCTGGAATTGGGGGTTGTCTAATTTCTGTGGTGTTTATTTATTTATTTATTTATTTATATAGGAGTTAATTTATCATATGTAATATCATAAGTGCTTAAAATATTATCCATAATTTTTTTTTCTAGAGCGTTATTGCCTTAATAGTGTAAATTGACCACTTTATTGTGTAATTAAATCGCGACCGCTTTAGCGCGAGGGATTTAATTTTGATAATAAGGTGACCTCCTTACACGAGTACTATTACTATTAGCAATATAACTCGAGAAATTTATAGGTAAAATTTCTAAGCACGAATAGGAGAATATTTCACGAATAAATTATTTAAATACAGAAACATATCTTTAATATTAGAAAAAGTTTTTTTTGAACAGACAAACATAACATTATTTAAATATGGTAATGTATATTTTTTTTAAGTATTAAAACTGTGACAGTGAATGGTGCAGTTGTTGAACACAATTTTAGGGGACACTGCAGCTGCAGCAATATCTTCTGTACGAGGTTGATTTTTTTGTTGTATTGATGAGCTGAGCAATCGAAATTTCTGAAGAACTTTTCAGCCGACAAGATGTGGTTTTAATCTCATATAATGAAGCTATTGAACGTAATTCTTTGACTATATTACAATGATGTTCCTCATCCATCTGCAAATATGGCTTCACTGATGAGACACGAGAATGACCCGTTATTTTTATAAGTTGCTGTTCCCCAATATTTTCCTTTGCCAGCTGAGATAGTGCGGAAGACCTAAAATAAAATATATATATTACATTAAATCTAGGTACACCAAGTTAATAGTTATTTACGTTACAAGTCCGGAAAGTGATGTGTTACGGTACGAGTACTGTAACATCACTTAATAGATATGTAACGTACAACATTTTATTTCATACTGTGCTTTTAATATTCAGCGATTTAACTAAAGTCGCATCATATCTTATTTCATTTGTACTTTCAATATTCCATGATTTAATCAAAGTCACGTTACCATTAAGCAAACAACAGTTGACTCTGGTGGTATACTAAAAATTTAATTTTTAGAAAATTCGAATTGTACTATTACCATTAATATTAATAATAGTTAGGTTAGATCATTCTGTTTTGCTTTAATTAAATGTGCCAAAAAAGTTATGTTTTGACGTTTTATTTTGTTAATAAGAAAACAGTCCAGAAAGTTGCCTAGCAACCTTTTTTCGGCTCGTAATAACCCATTTTCCGGACTCAAATTAATGACATAATCAAATAATTACATGACAGTACGAAATAAAAGTTTTTTGAAGTACTTGCGTACCTTTTTGAGTGATTTGTAATCTTTCGAGTTTTGACGTTTAATCCTATATTTTCAGCAGCCGGTTTAGTTCATTTTGACAATTATTAGTTTTTCCCAATATGCATATTTTTATACCACGCTGCTTCTTTATTCTCCCAAAATGGGGTTGGTGTTCAATAAAGACGGTTTGTGTTTACATTAGCAGGACGTTTGCCTAATAATTTTCTGTATAACCTTATGGGGGCACTTGCCTACATGATCAGTATTTAGCACACTGTTTATCACCTCCCTGACAAGTTTTCGTAAATATTGGATTATAAATTATTCTATTGGAACAGCTTCTTCTTGAAAATGATATGTTATACACTGTACTGCTTCACCACCCCACTAAGCAAGTTCATAAGACGCAATGTGGTAAAAATTTCTTTGGAGGCCATCAGGAGTAGTATTCTCACAATCCCACAATTCTCACAATTTTCAATCATCTTAATAATTTCATCCAATTTTAATGCTTCCGCACTTCTTGTTATTTTTTCTGGACAAGACTGCAAAGTTTTCCGCAGTGTTTTCTTCGCATCTCGCGCTGTTTTAAAATTTATGTCTTCAAATGGATTAAATTTTACGCTATATTCTTCAAAATATTTTTCTTGCAGCACTTTTGCTGTGACGGTCCAGATCGTCTTAGCACTATATTTTTTGTAATTTTCCCCATTTGCCTTTTTCATATTGTATCCAAAGTCGCATAATATACTGGCTAATTGATTAACTGGACTTGACGCAAGTAACTTGTAATGCTTTTCTTCACAAAACGCCATAAATTGTCTCCAGATACTTTTTTGGCATTTTCTTGTGTATACTGACCTTTTTCTTTCTATATCTTTCTATATACTATTAAATTACTCTACTTTACCTTCGTACGATCTAAACTCGAGTATGCTTCTCTTGTATGGGCACCTCTTTACAGTACACACATCAATAATCGGTTCAACGTCGATTCCTAAAATATCTGAGCTGGAAGTCGAACGGTGTGTATCCACCTATCGGTTTTCCACAACCAGATTTGCTTGCTAAACACTCTGTGATTAGCCTTGAAAATAGGCGTAAATATTTTTCTTTAGCATTCCTCTTTAAACTGATACATAATAAAACTGATTTTCAAGAATTAACATCTAAATTAAATTTCATTATTCCCAGAGCAACCGCTAGGGATAACTTAACTTTCTATCTCTCGACACCTCGTACGAACACACTTATGCATTCGCCCCTATATACAGCTTGTAGTAATTGCAATAATTCTGGAAATGACCTAGATATTTCTAGTTGCAGTCTTAATGACCTGAAAACGCTTTATTTTCAGTGAATGATTTGTTTTCTTTAATTTTATTTTTTGCTCTTCTTTTGCACATCCACTTTTTTATAGCTATTTGTTTTGTTTCGATATTTATAGTTCCGTACCTATGTTACTTTATTTACATGCAAGAATATAATACACATTCTTTTCTCTTTCACTTGTATTAATTTACTTTTGCTATGTATGATTAATATGTTTATTCATTTTACTTTGTTATTCATTTATTTATTTCTATTTCTACTCATATTTATATTTATAGTTCTATTTCTTTGCTTGCCCTCCTGTTCTGTAGCTGGGTTTAATTACCTGTAGAACAGTATTTCTAAAATAAATAAATAAATAAATAAATAAATATCCTTATTTACTTCACTTAACTATGTATTCCCAAACCGATTCATATTGGTTAAAATGTATTATTATTATTATTATTATTATTATACAACAACATTTGAAGACAGAAAACGTTCACGACGAAACGTCAAAGTAAAGTATTATGTGATAGTTTCCATAACAACCAAATCATAAGACATAAAAATACACTATTATATCACGATAAAACTGCATGTTGGTGTTTTATCGATATAATACTGCTATCATTGATGCAAATTTAAAAATTGTAGTAGTTTTATAGGTTATTAATTTCTGAGTGAAATAATCATAGAAAAAGTTGATTTCGCGTAAAATTTAAATTGTTTTGGTCTGAGAACGGTTCTTTATTATTACTTTTATATTATTTTATGGTGATGTGCAGAAAGGTGCTTCTTGTTGCATATTTTAAGTAGAAGCCGTATTTATGTGTTACCTCAATCGTTAGTTAACTCTTCCTAACTGGACGTTCTTTTAAGGATTATAAGGGGATTTTTGGACGTTTTCATTAGCATTATTTCCGTTTTCATTGGTATTTGACATTTTTATTTTTATATTTCTACATATACTATCCAACAGGTCAAAGACCCAATTATTGAATATAGAGCAAGGATTACAACAATAGAAGAACATAAATATAGCTATGCTTAAACGTTAATGTGCAATATACATACACACAGACAATTTAACACTTAACCAAGATATATAATAACTAAGCTACTAGAATTACAAACTACTTGTAACTTGTAATTCAGCGCTCGGCGGGGCACATAGCCCGGAGAGTAGCTGTTAGTTGCAGTCTGGTTACGTTTCTTATACTAAAATAAGGATTTTATAGAGGAGTTTGCGACTAAAAATATTATGTTTTAATAGTAATACTTGTTCCTAGAATACCAACAGATTTATTTTGATTTAACCATCATAATTTTCTTTTTCTTCATGTAGTATTTATCATTCTTCTTCATTATTAACTAAAATCATTTCCGTGGATAGCATCGCGATATAGTCTATGTCGTCGTCGTTTATTTCAGATGAGTTTGCTGTCGTATAATCGGAAGAGGTATTTAAGCATGACTGGCCACGAAATAAGCCACAAATTATAGAACATGGTAATCCTATTTTTCTGCATCTATAATCCGAACTGCAACCTTTCGTACAATAGCAGAGAATAGAATGAAGGAGTTTATCTGAAGCAGGAGGAAGTAGAGTAGGAATTGGTTACAATAATTTTTGTTGGAAGTTCAACCATATTGTTTAGGATCTAAGTTCCTTCCTAGCCATGTTCTGACCTAATAATGAACACTAACCAGATGTTGTTGAGTGGTAGTGATAATGACTGTAGAAGAGATCATGTTTTGTGTTTGCAGCAGCTAAATCGAATTCGAAGCTAGTACTATTTTTCACCGCTCTCCCGTAACTGTCATTACGTTCATCTGCTGCTCGCATTACAATATCCTTGAATGAAATCGTACTTAAACGTATAATGATTCGTCTATATTCTCTCTTTTTTCATGGCCCTTCATCACTAGCTAGTTCACAAAAAAGATACACAATATAATCTGATAGAGAGTCAGAATGAAAAGAGGTTGATCTATGTTTACGAGGAGACCATTGCAGAAGAATCGCTCATGCGACGTTTTTCATACGGTTCAATCTTCATATAGTTTTTGCGATATTCAACAGTAACAGAATTCACGCTCCGTAGATACATCTATCAGCTCTTTCAACGCTCGCGATTCTCACAGTTTCTAAACTGCGTTCAACAATCACGATGGTAGAATTCGAAAGACTTTTATTACAAATTATGCAAATGCTATCAGCCATTGTAATTTTATTAGCAAATATATCGATACGAATAGAAAAAAAAGTTCGAACTCTACAACACGCAGCTTCAAACTGAGTTTTAATGGACACAAAACGCTTCCTCAAACTATTTTCAACTACCTATACATCGACCCATAAGATGGCAATAGAATGCTAGATGAGTCATATTCCACGTATACATAGTGGAGTACGTGCCTTGCTCAAAAATTTCAGCGCTCACTCTCAAAAACTATTGGCCCTACGTAAATGTTGTATATAATTTTTCTTTTGTAGATTTCTATAGTAAATACTTTTTATAATAACCAAAATTAGCGTGAAACTAATGGACTTTTGACCATGAATAATTTCTTTAGTGTACACAATTTCGCAACAGACTTTTGAAACAATATTTATAGTATCAAAATAAAGAAGTGTTGAAAAAATCGGTTCACTAGCAATTTTTTAAAAATCCTAAATTACTGGCAATATAGTGAGTATCACAATGATGATACTTTCAATAAGGAGAAGTTACTTAAAGGAATTCACATAGATTATTAAATAAAAATATTTTATGAAATATTAAGAATGATCCACCCCCATTAAAAACTTTATAGTTCTTTAGTTAACTTCAACTTATAGTATTAATTAAGGTTTATTACATCCCTAAATTGTTGCATTATTTAAGAAATAATAAAAGGTTAGAAGTTTCTTTTTTACCTCTTGATTACGTCAATCTAAAAATTATATGGTTGCGTTATTCCCATAGATACTTACCGATTACTGTTGATAGTTATAATTATTTCAATTAGTTTCGAAACTTTAAAAGTAATTGTGTCAAATGTAATACAATAGCCAATAATTAGGTAGAGAGTAGGCAGATATTTCGAATTGAAATTAATGGAATTAATTTATATCTATAGTTTACGCCTTAATCTATTCAATTTCGTTCTTTCAGCTATGCTTAGTTGATGAATAATAATTCCAAAACACTGACTTTTGCCGAACATAGATTCGGTGATGTGGTGATGCTCCATCCTGTTGGAACTATATCACATGCGCTGGAACTTGTGGGTTTGCTTGAGCAGGATATAAGTTTACGAAAGTTGGCACTACATTATTTTCGAGCAGAGCTAAATAATTATCTCCATTCAAATCGCGTTCAATGAAAGATTTAGTAATGACATGGTTTTTAATTATCCCCGCCCAAACATGAACCTTTATAGGGTTTGCGTATATAATTCTCTCATCGAGTAAAGATTTTCAGTAGCCCAATTCAATTCAATTCAAAACTTCTTTATTTAACAGTAACTTATACAATAATTACCTCCCCAAGGCCTAACCCGGGTCCGACCGTGCAACCACTGCGTTATTCGCTGTGGCGGATTGCAGGACCGGGCGGACTAGGCCTGGTTCGGTTTTAAAACAATTAAAACTTATACCTAGGCTCCTTCTGCAAAATGCAGATTAAAAAAGGTGATCAAATTTACAAACATCTAAAAAAAAATAGATTCAACAAAACTTAAAATTACACTTTTAATAGTAGCTCGCGCACGTCACTGTTTCTAATTTGGCTGTTGACGCTGGTACCTCAATCTGGACGAGGAACAATCTGCGAGACGTACAAATGCCTGGCTGCGCATAGGTTGGCCTAAACTCTAGTTTTAAAACAATTTTGGATTTCGGAAAACTTTGATTTTATTATAAAATTTTGATGTAAAATGAATTTAGAGACAAAAATGCAAAAAGAGACAACGAGAAACAAACGAGACAAAAAGAAACAAACAGAAAGGAAGAGGGGGACAGGAAAGATTTAAAGATGTAAAGGTATGAAATATCAGTAAGGTGGATAGGGTAAGCGAAAGTTATAGTTATTGAAGTTTGGCAACAGAGGTTGCCGGAAGATCGGTAACGTCTGGTACGATAGGGTGTGTTTAATCCGAAATGGGGCATTATGCTGTCCAATTTGTGTTATGGTTCTTGTTAGTGGACTACCGCCCAGTTTGAGAGCGTAGAATTTCTGGGAGATATCTTGGACGTAGTCCGCTATTGGGGTTATGTCGTGGCAAAGTGCGTATAGGTCTCTGAGGGAGGTGTACCTTCCAGAATTAGAGATGAGGCGCATAAATTTGTGTTCTAACACTTTTAGTTTTCTCATTGTCGTGACCGGTATGCTGCACCACACCGGCGCCGCGTATGTGATGGATGGCCTGACCACCATCGTGTACAACAATTTTTGTTTTGTCTGTTAAGTCTGCTACCCCTGACCATGAGCGGATACAGACTCCTGGACAGCGAGTAGACCGTCCGTACGGTCTCATTTATATGTGTGTTAAACGTCAGTCGCTGGTCCAGTCTGACCCCCAAGTACTTCACGCACCTCTTGGTTGGAATTCTGTTTCCCCGGATCAAGATTGGTGTTAGGATTTTGTTTTTAGTGAAACGGCGTGTGAAGACTATCGCCTCCGACTTCTCAGCGTTTACCCGAATCTTCCACTGAGCGTAATACGCCGTGGCACGGGCCATGTGCGCCTTCAGCAGCATGTTCGCTGCTTGGGCGTTATGCGAATGCGCGTACATGGCCGTGTCGTCGGCGTACTTGGCCAGCTTCGTATTCGGGAACTCTGGGAAGTCGGAGACGTACAGGTTGTACAACTTTGGCGACAGGCACGATCCTTGCGAGACTCCCGCGCGAATGTCCCGCCGTGCTGAGAGTTTGTTATTCATTCGAACCTGCAGGGATCTTCCTATCAAGAACGAGTGAATGAGTTTTGTGAAGTAAGTCGGAAAGTTGTAGTCGTGTAGTTTGTAGAGTAGTTCCGGAATCCAAACGGTGTCGAACGCCTTCTCAATATCGAGAAGCACCATGGTGGTGTTCTTCCCGAGGTTGTATTGCACTTTGAGGTCGTTAACTATCCTAACGACTTACTGAACCGTGCTCCTGCCCCTCCTGCAGCCAAATTGGGTCTCATCATTGATGTGAAGTTCCGAGGGCTTGGTCATCACCTTCAGAAATTCTCGTCTTGTCATTTGTATGTCATGGCCAATTAGTTCGTTTATGTCATTTTCAATGCGGTCGTGCTCAAAATTGTTTGGAAAGTTAGTGTTGGGTATACTCTCGAAGTGTACGGCTAAGTCGTTCGCTTTTTGCGCGTCTGTCATCGCCGCCTGTCCGTCCGCGCGTGTCAGCGCGGGTATAGCCTCCCGCGTATTTTTCAGGGTCCTCGTCAGCTTCCATAGCGAGTTGTCCTGAGGATTTAGCGCTGCCAGTTTGTCCCCCAATTTCTAGTTCTTTACAGTGTTATTGGAAGTTCTGATCTGACCTTGCAGTCTGATCATCTCGGCCTTAGCGCCGGCATCACGATTTCGCTACCAAAGCCGTCTCAGTCTGTTCTTTTCTCGTATGTCTCGTATGACCGCTGCGTCGAGTGGGTCTTTGTTCGGGTTAATCGTTACAGTAGTGGCAACAGTCTGTAGCCCGGTAGCGACAGTATTGATGATTAATATGGCCATGAAGAGTAATAGTGAACTAATCAGAAAGCAAAACATTTTCCAGTTGGATAACTTTGTTATCTAGCCTTTGCCTCATTTGTTCACAAAAATTCTTCTATCAAAATCTTCTTCAGAAAATTCCCGAGTTGGGGTCAGTTTATAGGGATATCTTGTTTTCTTTTAATACGCGAATAATTGAAGAATGGAAAAAATTCAATGCTAAAGCTGCTAGTCGACTTGAAGTATGTGGGTTTTCTTCGAATTCAACCATGTTTAGAAATTGCAGCTAGCAAAAGTTTAAAATTACACTTTAAGAAAATTGCATTTTGCAAAGCTAGTACAATTTTTTTTTATTATTGAGATTTAACAGCTTTTTTACAAATATTCTTCTGAACAAAATTTCTGGTGACGAAAGTGTGGATCTTACTCAATTACTCAATTTGGCTGTATTTGACGGAACTCCAGACAGGAATCCAAATGCTGAATATTTTGCAACAGCTAGAAGATATATTTTTGCTGTGTCGCCAAATGGCTAGGAGTATTCCGGTTGTTGACAGCAAAATCCCTTGTAATATTTTCCACAAGTCCAGCCGGTATATCTAATGCTTGCGAGGATACACATTTTCGTTCGATGTTCGTTGGTTGGAGATAGTCAAAAATGGGAGAAAAGGGTGAAACCACTGCAAAAGAGATGGAAATAAATTAACAAAGTAACAATACCAATTAATTTTGCAAATTGATAAAAACAATAATTATAGTTAGGCTATAACTATTGCAAGGTAAAATTTCTTAGCAAATAAATAAATTTCAAAAGTTCTAATAGTTTAAGTAAACTATCTATTTTAGTAGCAATAAAAAAAACACAAAAAAAATTGAAATAGTTCCCAAGGTGAATTTTATAAAAAAACTAACAAAAATGCATTGATGGAATTTTAAGCTTCAATGAAAATTATTTGCTATTAAAATACAGATGAAAGTTAGATAAAAGAAATGAATGATGATTATAAAATTTACGAAAATTTTCAAGCTGAAGGCTTAGAAAACATTGTTGGCTTCGCTACCAAAATTTAAATGATAACTATTTAGATTCTACAACTTTTAAAAAGGAATTACAAAAAAATAAAAATGATAGTAAAGCGCTTTGGTCCACGGTAAATAAATATACAAATAACAAAAAAGAGCACACTTCCATAAAAGAAATTCATTATAACCAAAAAACAATAACTACAATAAAAGACATTGCTAATTCATTTAATAGACATTATACAGGGCTAGGAAAAAAACTTGCAAATGACATTTTAAAACCATCATCATCTGTAGTAACTAGAACAATTATAGAAAAGTCTCTCTTTTTTAATCCAACTGATGAGGTGGAAGTTGAAAATGTTATACACGAATTGAAGCCGAAAAAAGCTCCAGGTCTAGACGGTATTAGCTCTAAAATTTTGAAAATATTGTCAAGCCATATAAAATATCCCATAACGTTTATAATTAACAAAATTTTTGAAACAGGCTATTTTCCCATTAGCTTAAAAAAAGGAGTAATAAAACCGCTATTTAAAAAGGGTA
Source organism: Leptura quadrifasciata (assembly GCA_963675555.1). Taxonomy (NCBI): domain Eukaryota; kingdom Metazoa; phylum Arthropoda; class Insecta; order Coleoptera; family Cerambycidae; genus Leptura; species Leptura quadrifasciata. The sequence continues at coordinate 155,084,501 of OY776674.1, forward strand.
ATCTTATGCAGGTATCAAATTATAGGCCAATAACTCTGATCTCAAATATTGCAAAAATAGTAGAAAAAATAATAAAAAACAGAATTGTTGCGTTTTTAAATAAATACAGTCTGATATCTGATAAGCAATTTGGTTTTAAGAAAGGAGTGTCGACCGAAAATGCTGTTGTCTATTTAACAAACAACATTCATAGACAATTAAATGAAAATAAGGCTGTACTATGTGTATTCTTAGATCTGGCTAAGGCCTTCGATACGGTCGATCATTATATATTGATCAATCGGCTCGAGGATGTTGGTTTTAGAGGAGTAACATTAAAACTAATGAAATCTTACCTTAGTAACAGGATACAGCATGTTCAAATAGAAGAAACTTTAAGCGAAGAAAGTCAGATAGAGTTCGGAGTTCCGCAGGGCACAGTATTAGGACCAGTTCTTTTTTCTATATATATATATGAATGATCTACTCAATTTAAACAGTAGAGGAAATGTCTCATCGTTCGCGGATGACACAGTTATTCAATATGCAGCTGACACTTGGAAAGAGGTAAAAGAAATAGCTGAAAAAGATTTAAAATACATTAAATCATGGTTTGATGAAATGTCCCTTACAATTAATTTTGAAAAAACAAAATATATTAGTTTCAGTTGCAATAAGACAAAAATTCCACCATATAAAAATCTTACATTACGAATGAGTAACAAGGATATTGTCATAGATGAAGTTAACCATATAAAATATTTAGGAATTGAAATTGATAGACACTTAAAATGGGATGTACATATTAAATTATTAGTTAAAAAATTAAGATCCATTCTTTATAAATTTAGACAACTTAAAAAAATTTTAGATATTTCTCAACTAAAAACTATTTATTATTCACTAGTTGAATCTCATATTCAGTATGGTATTTCGGTATGGGGAGGAACATATAAAAATCATCTGAAGCAGCTAGAAGTGATACAAAAACTATTTATAAAAATCATGAGTAGCAAGAAAAATACTTACCCCAGTGCTCTTCTGTATAAAGAGAATAAACTCTTTGATATAAGACAAATCTACTTATACAAGGTTTTGATCCTGCAACATAAACAAAGAAAACAATTAGTACCTATACAACATAAATATGATACGAGACATAAAAAAGAAATGAAAACCCAAAGTATAAAAGTTACTAAGACTTTGGGACAGAGGTCGTTTTTGTTTCTTGCCCCTCACGTATATCGTAAAATGCCTGATAAAATAAAAGAATTAAATAATGAAAATCAGTTTAAAAAAGCACTAAAGAATTGGTTTCTTTGTACTCCACGTACGATATTTCATAAATTTATTGAATTAAACTAAAAAAAAAAAAAAAAATATATATATATATATGTATACTTATATAGATACTTACTTTACTAATTTATAGAATATTATTTTTGTTTTCACTGTCATGCACTTAAAATTACATATAAAATTATATATTATAATTTATAATCACGTAATCAAACCTTGTTTTCATATTTTTTGTAACATATTATACTTTATATATTTTGTCATTTATTTTTTCTAACGAATATATTTGCTGTTCAGAAATATTTAGAGGTAACTTTGCCACGTACTAGTCTACGGACTTCAGTGGGTTTCCTTTATTTATTTCCAAATGCTGAGAGTTAAATTGTAAACTGTATATTGTATGTTAATTTTGGAAATAAATAAAATTATTAATATTAATAAAATTATTAATATTAATATTATTAATATTAACTTTGAATCAGGTGTTCAATATATGCAAATTTATAAAAAGGAAAACTACTATATAGAGTGCTAGATATGTAACTCTATGGATAAGAAAAAAACAAATTAAGATTTTAATTAGATACAATGCAATGAAGATACATTGGAAATTCCCCAGAATTCTAGGATCCCTCACTGTCCAAGATGAATGATTATATATCTTATCCAAATTTAAATGAATTAATAATTACCTAAGATATTCGGTCACCTTGCACAGTGCAGCAGTGCTTGAAGAGGCCCTGGGTTCTAAAATTTACTGAATCAAACTTAGTTCTCAAATGTGCTTTTAGAGGGCGGAATATTAAACATAAAATTTTTAGTCGCAAACGCCTTTATAAAATCCTTATTTTACTATAAGTGCAAGGTACCCAATAGTCAAAGGATCCTCGTGCCGATCGTCACATGCCTACCTTGCACTGACGAGAGCCAACAGCTCGAAACTGCAGTCTATAAATGGTGTGTGACGACTGGCAAGAGAGCTCCTTTAAGTAGGATCAGTCTTTCGGCTGGTTGTTGCAATCGAAGCATTAGCGTTTTGATGGTAATATACAATTATTACACTTAACGCGCCAGACTTGTAACTTGTAATTCAGTGCTCGGCGGGGCACATAGCCCGGAGAGTAGCTGTTGGTTCTTTACGTTCCTTATAGTAAAATAAGGATTTTATAGAGGAGTTTGCGACTAAAAATATTATGAATCAAACCAGTATATTATGGATATTTAGAACTTCCAACGTGGTTATTGCATTTGTTGTTGTACCTGAGAAATATGCCACACAGCAATATCTATCCTCACACGATAGAAAAAATATATGATAACTCCCGAATCAGGCAACAATTGTTAATTGTTCAACACTATGGCAATTAACAAATATTTTGGTAATCTCTACCGTATACCCAAAAATATATCCACACAGATTATCTATATATTAAAGTTATTAAGAAATAATAATAATATTCAACAATAATTGAAGAATCAACACAATAAAATCGAATATAAATTTGTAATGTTATAAAAACCTAGTTCGTCTAATGACTCGCGCGATAAGAAGGAAGCAAAAAACATTCAAAATACCAAGACACCAGTTTAATTTACGCGTCCAAGGTGTATTGACACTAGAGAGAGCAAAATTAATAAAACTGGAACGAAATTTCGTTACAAGACAAACCGTTAATCTTTGCAATAAATATTAAAACCATAGCATTTTTGAATAGAGAATGAAAATACCTTTCAAATGAGGTATCACAAGCTTCCCATTTAAAAATGTAGGGATTGCAATTGCCATTCGAAAGGGGTTGAATTTAGGGATGAAATTTGTACATTGTAGTATCCAAAATCGACGTGAGTAGTATGGAAATGAGAGAACCTCGACGCAGGATCGGGAGCATGATCAGTGATCAGATTAGGGGTGGGAGGTAATTAGGAGGCGGAGCTTAGAGGGCGGGAACTTAGAGGGCGGAGTCTAGGAAAGGTGGTGGTGGTGGGGGCAATTGAACTAGTGGGCGGTAATTTGGGTCGCAATTGTTCATCATTATAACGAAAAATCAGGATTGCAATTATTCATCTCATAAATCAGTACAAGATATTCCTAAATATAAGGCAGGTCAAATAATTTTCTAACTTTAGGTATATAATCAAGAATAAAAGTTTATTATGTCATTGTAAAAAATACACAGATACTATAATTGTGCAATAGGATAATGCAATGACTGTCGGACAGACGAACAGATGGGCAGACAGAGGAACAGATGGGCGAACGGAGAGACGGATGGGCGGACACCATTATTTTTACTGCAATTACCTTTATCGCTACTGTAATTACTCTTAATTACCCTTTTGTTACTGTAATTACCCTTAATTATTCTTATTCTTACTGTAATTACCCTTAATTATCCTTATTGTTACTGAATTTACGCTTCTTGCTGCTGCAGTTATCGTTATTGTTATTGCAATTATCTTTATTTTTACTATAATTACCGCATTGTTACTGTAATTGCCCTTATTGTTGTTGCAATCACTCCCATTGTTACTGCACTTACCCCCATATTTACTGTTATTACCGTCATTTTTACTGCAATTACACTTAATTATAAGTACATAAATTGCCTCCCACCAATCTAATTACCCACCACAACAATTTTTCCCACCACTCTAATTGCCCCATCACGTGACCTTGATACTTCCACTCCAATTACCCCCACTACGCTAATTACCACGCACCAGTGCAATTGCCCTTCCCCCACCTCTCCTAGGCCTCGCCCCTAATTACCTCCCACCACTCTCATTACCCACCACTTCTAGGCCCCGCCCTCTAACGTCTCGCCCTCTAAGCTCCGCCTCCTAACTACCTCCCAACCCTAATCTGATCACTGATCATGATCCTGATCCTGCGCCGAGGTTCTCTTATTTACATACTACTGACGTGTCTCAGGATTTTTTATAAATATGTACAACAATTGAGACACTGAATTTATTCCATTTGACCGTTCCACACTGTATATACATTACTGATGTGTATATGTACAGTGTTTCGATAAGTAGCACTGTCTGCAATAGTAAAGTTCATATAAATTTCGAAGAACGTTTGGTTACATATTACACCACATTTAGCTGCTAACTTTGATTAATATCCTCTTGGTCGTATACTCAAATCAAGAATACACCAAACCAACATTTACTGCCTGAAAGTGTTTACTGTTTCAGATTTCAAATGATTAAATTCAAGCCAGTTGTAGTAATAACTGCATATAGATACCGATTCTATTATTTTGGTAGTAAAACATAGGTATAACAGTACACATTACTTACATGATACTGCTAGTTTAGCCAGCGATAATCGATAGTGAAAACGGCCCAGTAAATACGCCAATAAAACATGTGGTCTAATTTTTACACCGCTGTACATATTATTTGCCTTTCATGGGCAAATTTAAAGCTGTACATTGTAGCAGTTTTATTTTTTGTTTTGTCAAATTATTTATAGTCATTTAATTTTAAAATTAATTTTTGATGATAACGATTCTATTTAAGACAAATTAGAACTATTTCTTAACTCAAATATCTGCATACCTATAGGAACAATTATGGGAATTTACTACCTAATGAAATAAAGTGTCCATTTTATAAGTAAAAAAAATAATAAAGTAAAAAACTTTTAAGAACTTCCTATTTTTACAATGTTTTACTGAAAAGTGCAAAATATTTTTTTATGTACGACTGCAAGAGAAGCAAAGCGTCCGCACTTTGTACGTCCCTTTTCATATAATCATACAAAATGCGCACACCTTGCTTTTCTTGTAGTCGTACATGAAAAATTGTTTTTTACTTTTTAGTACGACTTTGTAAGAAAAGTTTTTAAAAATTTGTTTTTATTTTCTTTATTTTCTACTTTTTAATCATACTAAAATTAAATTATTATCATACGCGAATATTGTGACGCCCCTCGTAGAAGTCTCTAATCAGAAAAACTTTTGTATTCTGCGTTTTACCGGAGGTGCCGATTGGATAGAATATTTTATCAATTTTCACCCCCGCACCCCCTACTTGCGGATATTTACAAATTTAATGGTGGAATACTGTATTGTCATCCGATCTTAGTAACTGTGCAAAATTTCATCAGTTGATTATGTCAGGAAGTGTGTTAAATAAAGGATGCAAGATCTGGACAAATATGAAAAGTACTACATTATGAGTTCACACAATTCATATAAAGCGATTAAAATAAAATATTTTGTTTTATAAACCTTTATATTATAATATTATAGAGAAGTTCCTCCATATCCTAAAAAAATAAATAACAGTCAATAACATATCACTGTTGTCGGAAAACTCCTGTTTCCTCCTTGACATATTTTTTTCAATTGCGATATTAAAAATATGCACTGAAGCACACAGTATTTTTATTTACGCAATACGTTTTCGTGCTATTGCTAGGCAACAATATTTTAGAGGATACAAACAAAATTTTTCGACAAAAGCAGAAGGACCAATTCTCGTTTGTTTTTAATTTCTAACAGTAATTTAAATAAAATTGATATAAAATATGATCATTTATTTATTTTACTTCACCATTCATAATTACATTTTTCTAAATTCAGCATTTGCCATTAAACAAATATATTATAAAGTTTCTTATCAGATAATTATCGGTTGCTATCCAAGTATATCTCATTTTTTTTATTGTTTGCGTTAAATAATTCATGACCTTAAGGCTTCCGTACAAACTGAGTAACCGTAGCATCTCACGGTGTATCTAAAATTTAAAAAAATATGTCTTTCAAGGTGTCTCCATTCAAAACGAATGTTAATTCGCTAAATTGACCGTGCTTTTGCAATGAGTTATATTAAACCGTATAAAGGGAAGTCCACCTTTCTTAAGTCAGAGGATCGTGGGTTGCCATCCATGTAGTGGGTTGCTTCGATTAGTCATCGTTTAGGAAAGTTAGCATTAAGCCATTTGATAACCGCACCTGCATTATGAACTGGGCTCCCATCTAATTCAAAGGGTAAATTTACCCTTCCCTTTATTGAAAGTTTGCATAATATATTTCAAAATCTGTTTCTCAGGAGGTGTCAAACTACGCCAAAAGGTAGTATAACTACCTTCTAAATAGAAAGGGTCAATGACTATTTCATTGAGTATAATAAACCAAGAATTATTTTTTTTACAAATACTGCGGTTTAAAATCAATGACGTACTCTAGGTTTTTATAGCCCAATATCTAGAATTTTGTGGTGATACCACCGTGTTGAGTAAGAATTGTTCTATCGGTGTTTTTATTGTTTTAAAATTAAAAATATCCTGTTATTACGGCACTCCGCGAGAGCCTGTACTGGCATTTGGATTGCTGTGAAAATACTTTAAATTGGTCTGCCCGTACCTGAACCGTCTTTGCGTATTATTCACTTTCATAAAAAGTCTTGTCAAAGCGCCACATTCATTAAAAACATTGTTTATATTATATAAACAGTACTATAAAATATGTCGGAGTGATTCGGCTGCCTGTTATTATATATTTTACATATTTCTCGCGCAGTTCTCTGAGACGTTGAATTTTATCCTGTAAACATTGTGCAAAAGTGCTCGTGCGAAACAGGACCTTATTCATACACACAAAGAAATTGATTTCTTCGCCATCTGGATATTTATTTTCTTTTATAAAAAGAACATAATCATTTAACATTGGTAATTACATGTGAAATGAATTGTTTATCGTTTCAACTTTCAAATAAATACCTGTCTTTAACTTCTCATCTTATAACGCATTGCTAATGATGTTTGAATTTTGAGATATGTCATTCCGGTTATATTTGTCTACTAGACGGAAGTACGTCTTCAAAAACGGAAATATGACTTCGACGGATACGGAAGTCGCTTAATTTAATCCTATGACTGTGACATTTATAAATAACGTGAATATACACACAATCTAGTATAAATATAACCTAAAAAAATTTAAAGACATAGTGAAGTTGGGTGTTCCCTAACCTAAAAATCGAACATTTAAGTAAGATTTTTTGCAAACACCCCCACCCCCCCGGTCGGGGGTACATAACCTCGAAGAGGTTTAGAACACTTTTTATATAAAGACGGTCGGTGTCCTCCGAGTACAGGACGGGACATTATCTACGGAGATCCGAAGGCGTACAAGGTCGGGTGGGGTAGCATTTTCGACTATACCGACCACGGGAATCTATTACGATGGTTATCGATTCGATCCGATCACTCCCGAGGGCGATATTCACCGTTTTATCAACGACTTGGATAATTGATATACCGAAACAAGTTTCAGAGGATTTCACACGTATGGAAGATAGGATTTTAAGCAAAAATCCGAACTTCGCACGAACACTTCCGAAGTTTCCCGAAGAATCCCGAAGACACACGAAGGCACGTGAGGTGTCGTTATCGACTACAGGGAATTGATTACGATGATTAACGATTCGATCCGATCACCCCCGAGGGCGTTATTCATCGTTTTATCAACAACTTGGGGAATTGAAAACCAAAACAAGTTTCAGGGGAGTTCATGTTAAAGAACACGCCAAAACTCTCGATACATTTTTCAAAACTGTAACAAAATCCGACGAAATTTTAATCTATTTAAAAAAAAAATAAGGACAAATATGAGCTTTCACAGTTTTATAAATTTTTAATCTGTATCATAGTGTAAAGGTGTTCAGAAGGTGCATAGGACTATGATAGCGGTAAAGCCTTTTTGTTATTGTGTTCCAGTTTGGTTTAAGCAAAGGTTATGTTGCTCATCATGAAGTATATAGTAAAAAGATTAACATGATGGATGATCAGGGGGTGCGGGGAAGCCACATAGAAAATTAGTTTGTAGTATTATACATTGGAAGTGTTGCGAGGGGGGGGGGGAGGGTTATATGTAAGGTAAGCTAATATTTACTGCACCCGGCTAAATAGAATATATTATTATTACATAAACTGTGATTTTGACAACCATATTTTAATTAAAATGATGTCGAGATTATCGCTGCTAATTAAAATAATATATTATTTGCTCCTTCTAATAATATATTTAAGTGCACGTGTTAATCATTAAATTATACAAATGCTCACGGGTATTACTTTTATAATGACGATGATATAACCGTATTATTGAATTTGTAATATAGGTGCTTAAAATAATTATATATTCGTCAATACAATATAAATTTGGAGGTACAAATAAAACTGTTGAAATGCAATAACAACGAATGTCAAACAACAAACCTATATACATATATTAAAATTATTACAAATTACATATATGTATGTATATATTGTTTATATTAATAACACATAGATATATAGAAATGTATATAGATTTGTACACGAATCAATATTGTTTGCATGGTTCATGATAAGTGACTGATGTATAAAAATAAAAATATTTGTGAGCGTAAACAAAGGACAATAGTTATCGATGAAAATACATTTAATGATATATTATTAGAACTGGTTATATTTCTGTTAGGTCGCTATAATTTGATTCCCAAACATATAAGTATCGGTTACTCTCAATGCGCTTAGATTGTAAGAGACAATATCCTATGATTTAAACCAAATGAAATACTTCAACTTATTACGATTTAAAGTTCAATCAAAGTTTAGGCTCTAGAACTGCCTTATCCTTTAGTGAAACGGAAGCAATAAACGAGAAACCATTTTAGGAAAATTTATTACACATTTTCAAATGTATGAATTCACAAAAGAAAATGTGACTGATTTTGATTTTCTTAGAAATTCTGTATTGAAGCTAATTTTGAGTGAAAAGATGCACAAAAAGAGAACGATAACAAGAACAAGAACAAGAACAAGAACAAGAACAAGAACAATAACAAAAACAAAAACAAAAACGCATAAAAGCGATGAAGACCACGAGAGAAAATGTACAAACAGAAAGGAATTTAAAAATACGAAAGGTATGAAATATCAGTAAAGGTGGATGAGGTAAGCGGAAGTTATAGATGGTGAAGGTTTGGTTATAGTGGTTGCCGGAAGATTGGTAACGTCTGGTATGATAGGGTGTGTTTGATCCGAAATGGTGCATTATGCTGTCTAATTTGTGTAATGTTTGCGGCAAGCGGACTATCGCTAAGGTTGAAAGAATAAAATTTTTGGAGATTTCCTAGACATAGTTCGCTATTGGAATTATGTCGTTGCAACGTGTGTAAAGATCTCTGAGGGAGATGTACCTTCGAGAGTTTGAAATGAGGCGTATTATTATTTTTTTTTTTTTTTTTTTTTTTTTTTTTTTTTTTTTTTTTTTACAAAAAACCAGTCACCCTACTCTGTGGCTCCGACCCTCACAGAGGGGAGCTGGTAATACCAATAGCCACTCCCCACGCCCGTGGGGTGAGTGACTACCGGGTCCGCGAATCGTGTGCCCTGAGTAGACGTAATGAACCGAGGATGACAGCCTTCTGCATTCTGCCGGCTAAGATCTCTGCCGAATCTCGGCATGCCGGTATGATCTTTAGTTCTGAAAGCAGCGTCTGTCTCATTCCACCGAGGGCTCCTATAATCAGTACCACTATTTTAACAGAATGGCCTGGATAAAGCCTGCGGAGTTCGAAGAGCAAATCTCGATATTTTGTCCGTTTTTCCTCCTCTTTCAAGACAATGTTGCTCTCAGCGGGAGCTGAGAATTCCACGACATACATTGTCTTGAGTTGGTGGTCGAGGAGTACTATGTCAGGTTTGTTGGCTTGTATTTGCCTGACGGTGGGAAACGAGTAGTTCCAATAAATTAGGCACTTCTCATTCCCCACAACGGACTCAATATCCCCCGGAACGTAAGGCAGCACTGGTGTTTCGTCTATCCCATACGAGTGCCTTAGATGATAGTAAAGCACTCGTAATGCTGCGTTGTGTCTATGAATATAGGCCGAGACTGCGTAAGTCGGGCAAGCCGACAGTAAGTGCATTACAGTCTCCGGCGCCCTGCGGCAGGCCCTGCAGCTGACATCAGGGACCTCCATACCCATGACACGACGTCGATAGACGAGAGTGTTAAATACACCATCCTGGCAAGCCATTATGAATCCCTCGGTCTCAGACTTCAGCCCAGCTGACCTTAAGAAGGCGAAGGTCAGCCTTTCGGATAAGCCGAGGTCTTCTATATTTTTATAGAAGATCCCGTGCAATGGCTTATCCTTATGGAGCTGCAGAAGGATGTTGTGTTCTGCAGCTCTAATGTGGGCTTTTAGTCGAACGGGTTCCAACTCGGTGACAGAGTCGGGGTTTACCCGCTCGACGTCGAAGATGAGACCAAGTTCATCGGCTGCTCTGCGTGCTGCCTTAAAGAGAAAAGCTCCTACCTCTGCATTTTCATGGTCTCGGACCATGCAGAGGAGGGGATCCGAACTCCTGATGACCTTACATGCTCCATCCAGAACCATCCTGCTATGGAGACTCTCCAAGCTCAAGAGTCCACGGCCTCCCCGATGTCGTGGGAGATATAACCGTGGAACGGACGATTTAGGATGCAAGCTCCTATTGAGATGCATCTTCTTGCGGGTTACTACATCGAGTTGACGCAGCTCTTCTCTAGTCCACTTCACTACTCCGAAAGAGTAGAGAAGGATCGGAACGGCAAGCATATTTGTAGCAGACACCTTGTTCTTCCCCGACAGTTCTGAAGACCAGATCTGTCGGAGTAGGTGCTGATACTTGCCGCGGAGAGCGTTTTTCACTACACTCACTTCTTGGGTGGAGCGTTGCTCGACACCCAAGTAAGTGTACGACTCTCCGGCATCTAGATGGTGTAAGATGCTTCCGTCCACGAGCTGCGCGTCCTCTCCGTAGTCACCGCATCGTCCTCTCTTGAGATGGATCAGTGCGCATTTGTCCAACCCGAACTGCATACCGACAGCCTGCGTGTACTCCTGTACCACCCTAAGGGACTGCTGGAGATCCCTCTCTCCAGAGGCATAAAGTTTAAGGTCATCCATATAAAATAGATGGGTGACCTTATGCCTCCTGTCGCCGGGGGTACCGCAGTTGTAGCCACGGGTTTTCCGGAGCGAGACGGATAATGGCAGTAGTGAGATGCAAAAGAGAAGGGGGCTGAGGGAATCTCCCTGAAATACTCCTCTTCTGAATGTTACCGACTCTGTTTGGACTCTATCGTTACCCGATGTTATGGTAAAACGAGTCCTCCAGAGCGGCATCAGTTCTTCAATACATCTCACTACGGGGCCTGGTACCACAAGACATCGGAGCAAGTGAACAATGAGCTCATGCGATGTCATGTCAAATGCCTTGCGGTAGTCGATCCAGGCCATAGAGAGGTTCCGCTTATACTGCATGGAGTCCTGCGTGACACATCTGTCGATCAGCAGGTTTTCCTTGCAGCCAGCGACACCTCTCTTCGACCCTCGTTGCTCATATATCCGTTCGTAAACCGGTTCAACTGCGTGGAGCACCCGCATGTACAAAATGCGTGTAAACACCTTGTAGCATGCGTTTAGACAGGTTATCGGTCTGTAGTTCTTTGGGTTGGACAAATCTCCGTTCTTGGGGATCAGCACTGTCCGCCCCTCAACAACCCAAGAAGGGATTTGCTGCTCCCCATTTAACCAGGAATTAAAAATTCTGGCCAAATGGTGGTGGGTGCTCGATAACTTTTTCCACCAAAAGTTATTTATCCCATCGGGACCTGGAGCAGCAAAGTTCTTAGAGCCCTCAAGAGCCCTACGAACCTCTTCTGGGGTTATTGGTTCGCACACTTCCTGTGGTTGCTGAAGCCTTTGACAAAAGGCTTCAAAGTGTGCAAGGGCAGGAGAATCTCGGTTGAGTGGAAGCCTCTCCTCGTATAGCGTTTTCCAGAAGTTCTCCACCTGATCTGCAGTCGGCGGATTGTCTACAACACGCGGAGGCGGTTGGAAAAGGCGCGAGGGCTTCTCGCGGAACAGTTTATTTTCCGCAAGCCCTCTCGCCCGCCTCACTAGTGATTTTTTACAAGTCACTAGCATCCGTATCCTGTCGAGACAGTGCTGTTTGGTGGTTCGCAGCACTGCTTCATTGAGTGTGTGATGGACGCGTCTTAGGTTGGCGGCTAATCGACGCACTTTAGGCGTGAACGGCCTGTTGGCCGCCATATAGTCCATCACACATTGGATACGGGATGCGTGTTGCCTCGCCGACCGGATCTTGGCTTCCATCTTTTGTATGCGCCGCTGCGCTCTCTCCTGTGGGGAAGAGGTATTTCGCCTCTCCACCTGAGAAGAGCGTTGAGCAGCGGCATACACGGCACAATTTATGTGCCAGATGTCAGCCTCTTCTGGTAGCGCTGTACGAAGTTCAGCGTCCACTCTGGCCAGGTCTTGTGGCCCGGGGGTTTTCAGATGGTGTAACCCCCTTCTGGTACTGAGGCCCTCTGGTATTGGCGGAACGAGGAGTGCTACGTCCTCAACCGGTGATTGTGGCGGCTCTTCGGCCACCTCATTCACCGGTCCAGGAGCGGCCCTCACGTAGCCCCTACTACGAAGGTGGGATACATAGTCACGCAGATTTTGTGGCGTGAAGGCGCTATGCTCTGGTAGCCTCTCACACCACAGAGCATGCATCCGCGCCATGTATCCCCTCCGCGCGGGCTCACTGCTTTCATAGCAATGCAGAAGTTCATCTCTCAGTTCATCTGTCCACTCAAAGCGTCCTTGGACATTGCCAATTTCGTCAACGGGCGGTCCGTCCGGTTGGGCCCCACCACCTTGCCCTTGACCCCTATCCGCACGGGGTCGATCGTGGGGGCCCTGTCTTCGGCCTGCCGGAACCAAAGTTTAGGGTCTGTGGGTGGTTAGCCCAGCAGACCCACGACCGACACCAGAGGGGAAGACGCTTTCCCCTCCCGGGTGCACTAGGGCTGCCGGTTCGGTTTTGCACCCCAGCTGGAGTAATTGGTGGCGCTACTCACCAAAGGCTTGATAGATGGAAGTCAGCCCCTCCTGCTTATTTTTTTTTTTTTTTTTTTTTTTTTTTTTTTTTTTTTTTTTTTTTTTTTTTACAAAAAACCAGTCACCTTACTCTGTGGCTCCGACCCTCACAGAGGGGAGCTGGTAATACCAGTAGCCACTCCCCACGCCCGTGGGGTGAGTGACTACCGGGTCCGTGAATCGTGTGCCCTGAGTAGACGTAATGAACCGAGGATGACAGCCTTCTGCATTCTGCCGGCTAAGATCTCTGCCGAATCTCGGCATGCCGGTATGATCTTTAATTCTGAAAGCAGCGTCTGTCTCATTCCACCGAGGGCTCCTATAATCAGTACCACTATTTTAACAGAATGGCCTGGATAAAGCCTGCGGAGTTCGAAGAGCAAATCTCGATATTTTGTCCGTTTTTCCTCCTCTTTCAAGACAATGTTGCTCTCAGCGGGAGCTGAGAATTCCACGACATACATTGTCTTGAGTTGGTGGTCGAGGAGTACTATGTCAGGCTTGTTGGCTTGTATTTGCCTGACGGTGGGAAACGAGTAGTTCCAATAAATTAGGCACTTCTCATTCCCCACAACGGACTCAATATCCCCCGGAACGTAAGGCAGCACTGGTGTTTCGTCTATCCCATACGAGTGCCTTAGATGATAGTAAAGCACTCGTAATGCTGCGTTGTGTCTATGAATATAGGCCGAGACTGCGTATGTCGGGCAAGCCGACAATAAGTGCATTACAGTCTCCGGCGCCCTGCGGCAGGCCCTGCAGCTGATATCAGGGACCTCCATACCCATGACACGACGTCGATAGACGAGAGTGTTAAATACACCATCCTGGCAAGCCATTATGAATCCCTCGGTCTCAGACTTCAGCCCAGCTGACCTTAAGAAGGCGAAGGTCAGCCTTTCGGATAAGCCGAGGTCTTCTATATTTTTATAGAAGACCCCGTGCAATGGCTTATCCTTATGGAGCTGCAGAAGGATGTTGTGTTCTGCAGCTCTAATGTGGGCTTTTAGTCGAACGGGTTCCAACTCGGTGACAGAGTCGGGGTTTACCCGCTCGACGTCGAAGATGAGACCAAGTTCATCGGCTGCTCTCCGTGCTGCCTTAAAGAGAAAAGCTCCTACCTCTGCATTTTCATGGTCTCGGACCATGCAGAGGAGGGGATCCGAACTCCTGATGACCTTACATGCTCCATCCAGAACCATCCTGCTATGGAGACTCTCCAAGCTCAAGAGTCCACGGCCTCCCCGATGTCGTGGGAGATATAACCGTGGAACGGACGATTTAGGATGCAAGCTCCTATTGAGATGCATCTTCTTGCGGGTTACTACATCGAGTTGACGCAGCTCTTCTCTAGTCCACTTCACTACTCCGAAAGAGTAGAGAAGGATCGGAACGGCAAGCATATTTGTAGCAGACACCTTGTTCTTCCCCGACAGTTCTGAAGACCAGATCTGTCGGAGTAGGTGCTGATACTTGCCGCGGAGAGCGTTTTTCACTACACTCACTTCTTGGGTGGAGCGTTGCTCGACACCCAAGTAAGTGTACGACTCTCCGGCATCTAGATGGTGTAAGATGCTTCCGTCCACGAGCTGCGCGTCCTCTCCATAGTCACCGCATCGTCCTCTCTTGAGATGGATCAGTGCGCATTTGTCCAACCCGAACTGCATACCGACAGCCTGCGTGTACTCCTGTACCACCCTAAGGGACTGTTGGAGATCCCTCTCTCCAGAGGCATAAAGTTTAAGGTCATCCATATAAAATAGATGGGTGACCTTATGCCTCCTGTCGCCGGGGGTACCGCAGTTGTAGCCACGGGTTTTCCGGAGCGAGACGGATAATGGCAGTAGTGAGATGCAAAACAGAAGGGGGCTGAGGGAATCTCCCTGAAATACTCCTCTTCTGAATGTCACCGACTCTGTTTGGACTCTATCGTTACCCGATGTTATGGTAAATCGAGTCCTCCAGAGCGGCATCAGTTCTTCAATACATCTCACTACGGGACCGGGTACCACAAGACATCGGAGCAAGTGAACAATGAGCTCATGTGATGTCATGTCAAATGCCTTGCGGTAGTCGATCCAGGCCATAGAGAGGTTCCGCTTATACTGCATGGAGTCCTGCGTGATACATCTATCGATCAGCAGGTTCTCCTTGCAGCCAGCGACACCTCTCTTCGACCCTCGTTGCTCATATATCCGTTCGTAAACCGGTTCGACTGCGCGGAGCACCCGCATGTACAAAATGCGTGTAAACACCTTGTAACATGCGTTTAGACAGGTTATCGGTCCGTAGTTCTTTGGGTTGGACAAATCTCCGTTCTTGGGGATCAGCACTGTCCGCCCCTCAACAATCCAAGAAGGGATTTGCTGCTCCCCATTTAACCAGGAATTAAAAATTCTGGCCAAATGGTGGTGGGTGCTCGATAACTTTTTCCACCAAAAGTTATTTATCCCATCGGGACCTGGAGCAGCAAAGTTCTTAGAGCCCTCAAGAGCCCTACGAACCTCTTCTGGGGTTATTGGTTCGCACACTTCCTGTGGTTGCTGAAGCCTTTGACAAAAGGCTTCAAAGTGTGCAAGGGCAGGAGAATCTCGGTTGAGTGGAAGCCTCTCCTCGTACAGCGTTTTCCAGAAGTTCTCCACCTGATCTGCAGTCGGCGGATTGTCTACAACACGCGGAGGCGGTTGGAAAAGGCGCGACGGCTTCTCGCGGAACAGTTTATTTTCCGCAAGCCCTCTCGCCCGCCTCACTAGTGATTTTTTACAAGTCACTAGCATCCGTATCCTGTCGAGACAGTGCTGTTTGGTGGTTCGCAGCACTGCCTCATTGAGTGTGTGATGGACGCGTCTTAGGTTGGCGGCTAATCGACGCACTTTAGGCGTGAACGGCCTGTTGGCCGCCATATAGTCCATCACACATTGGATACGGGATGCGTGTTGCCTCGCCGACCGGATCTTGGCTTCCATCTTTTGTATGCGCCGCTGCGCTCTCTCCTGTGGGGAAGAGGTATTTCGCCTCTCCACCTGAGAAGAGCGTTGAGCAGCGGCATACACGGCACAATTTATGTGCCAGATGTCAGCCTCTTCTGTTAGCGCTGTACGAAGTTCAGCGTCCACTCTGGCCAGGTCTTGTGGCCCGGGGGTTTTCAGATGGTGTAACCCCCTTCTGGTACTGAGGCCCTCTGGTATTGGCGGAACGAGGAGTGCTACGTCCTCAACCGGTGATTGTGGCGGCTCTTCGGCCACCTCATTCACCGGTCCAGGAGCAGCCCTCACGTAGCCCCTACTACGAAGGTGGGATACATAGTCACGCAGATTTTGTGGCGTGAAGGCGCTATGCTCTGGTAGCCTCTCACACCACAGAGCATGCATCCGCGCCATGTATCCCCTCCGCGCGGGCTCACTGCTTTCATAGCAATGCAGAAGTTCATCCCTCAGTTCATCTGTCCACTCAAAGCGTCCTTGGACATTGCCAATTTCGTCAACGGGCGGTCCGTCCGGTTGGGCCCCACCACCTTGCCCTTGACCCCTATCCGCACGGGGTCGATCGTGGGGGCCCTGTCTTCGGCCTGCCGGAACCAAAGTTTAGAGTCTGTGGGTGGTTAGCCCAGCAGACCCACGACCGACACCAGAGGGGAAGACGCTTTCCCCTCCCGGGTGCACTAGGGCTGCCGGTTCGGTTTTGCACCCCAGCTGGAGTAAGTGGTGGCGCTACTCACCAAAGGCTTGATAGATGGAAGTCAGCCCCTCCTGCTTATTATTATTATTATTATTTTTTTTTTTTTTTTTTTTTTTTTTTTTTTTTTTTTACAAAAAACCAGTCACCCTACTCTGTGGCTCCGACCCTCACAGAGGGGAGCTGGTAATACCAATAGCCACTCCCCACGCCCGTGGGGTGAGTGACTACCGGGTCCGCGAATCGTGTGCCCTGAGTAGACGTAATGAACCGAGGATGACAGCCTTCTGCATTCTGCCGGCTAAGATCTCTGCCGAATCTCGGCATGCCGGTATGATCTTTAGTTCTGAAAGCAGCGTCTGTCTCATTCCACCGAGGGCTCCTATAATCAGTACCACTATTTTAACAGAATGGCCTGGATAAAGCCTGCGGAGTTCGAAGAGCAAATCTCGATATTTTGTCCGTTTTTCCTCCTCTTTCAAGACAATGTTGCTCTCAGCGGGAGCTGAGAATTAAACGACATACATTGTCTTGAGTTGGTGGTCGAGGAGTACTATGTCAGGCTTGTTGGCTTGTATTTGCCTGACGGTGGGAAACGAGTAGTTCCAATAAATTAGGCACTTCTCATTCCCCACAACGGACTCAATATCCCCCGGAACGTAAGGCAGCACTGGTGTTTCGTCTATCCCATACGAGTGCCTTAGATGATAGTAAAGCACTCGTAATGCTGCGTTGTGTCTATGAATATAGGCCGAGACTGCGTAAGTCGGGCAAGCCGACAGTAAGTGCATTACAGTCTCCGGCGCCCTGCGGCAGGCCCTGCAGCTGACATCAGGGACCTCCATACCCATGACACGACGTCGATAGACGAGAGTGTTAAATACACCATCCTGGCAAGCCATTATGAATCCCTCGGTCTCAGACTTCAGCCCAGCTGACCTTAAGAAGGCGAAGGTCAGCCTTTCGGATAAGCCGAGGTCTTCTATATTTTTATAGAAGATCCCGTGCAATGGCTTATCCTTATGGAGCTGCAGAAGGATGTTGTGTTCTGCAGCTCTAATGTGGGCTTTTAGTCGAACGGGTTCCAACTCGGTGACAGAGTCGGGGTTTACCCGCTCGACGTCGAAGATGAGACCAAGTTCATCGGCTGCTCTGCGTGCTGCCTTAAAGAGAAAAGCTCCTACCTCTGCATTTTCATGGTCTCGGACCATGCAGAGGAGGGGATCCGAACTCCTGATGACCTTACATGCTCCATCCAGAACCATCCTGCTATGGAGACTCTCCAAGCTCAAGAGTCCACGGCCTCCCCGATGTCGTGGGAGATATAACCGTGGAACGGACGATTTAGGATGCAAGCTCCTATTGAGATGCATCTTCTTGCGGGTTACTACATCGAGTTGACGCAGCTCTTCTCTAGTCCATTTCACTACTCCGAAAGAGTAGAGAAGGATCGGAACGGCAAGCATATTTGTAGCAGACACCTTGTTCTTCCCCGACAGTTCTGAAGACCAGATCTGTCGGAGTAGGTGCTGATACTTGCCGCGGAGAGCGTTTTTCACTACACTCACTTCTTGGGTGGAGCGTTGCTCGACACCCAAGTAAGTGTACGACTCTCCGGCATCTAGATGGTGTAAGATGCTTCCGTCCACGAGCTGCGCGTCCTCTCCGTAGTCACCGCATCGTCCTCTCTTGAGATGGATCAGTGCGCATTTGTCCAACCCGAACTGCATACCGACAGCCTGCGTGTACTCCTGTACCACCCTAAGGGACTGCTGGAGATCCCTCTCTCCAGAGGCATAAAGTTTAAGGTCATCCATATAAAATAGATGGGTGACCTTATGCCTCCTGTCGCCGGGGGTACCGCAGTTGTAGCCACGGGTTTTCCGGAGCGAGACGGATAATGGCAGTAGTGAGATGCAAAAGAGAAGGGGGCTGAGGGAATCTCCCTGAAATACTCCTCTTCTGAATGTTACCGACTCTGTTTGGACTCTATCGTTACCCGATGTTATGGTAAAACGAGTCCTCCAGAGCGGCATCAGTTCTTCAATACATCTCACTACGGGGCCTGGTACCACAAGACATCGGAGCAAGTGAACAATGAGCTCATGCGATGTCATGTCAAATGCCTTGCGGTAGTCGATCCAGGCCATAGAGAGGTTCCGCTTATACTGCATGGAGTCCTGCGTGACACATCTGTCGATCAGCAGGTTTTCCTTGCAGCCAGCGACACCTCTCTTCGACCCTCGTTGCTCATATATCCGTTCGTAAACCGGTTCAACTGCGTGGAGCACCCGCATGTACAAAATGCGTGTAAACACCTTGTAGCATGCGTTTAGACAGGTTATCGGTCTGTAGTTCTTTGGGTTGGACAAATCTCCGTTCTTGGGGATCAGCACTGTCCGCCCCTCAACAACCCAAGAAGGGATTTGCTGCTCCCCATTTAACCAGGAATTAAAAATTCTGGCCAAATGGTGGTGGGTGCTCGATAACTTTTTCCACCAAAAGTTATTTATCCCATCGGGACCTGGAGCAGCAAAGTTCTTAGAGCCCTCAAGAGCCCTACGAACCTCTTCTGGGGTTATTGGTTCGCACACTTCCTGTGGTTGCTGAAGCCTTTGACAAAAGGCTTCAAAGTGTGCAAGGGCAGGAGAATCTCGGTTGAGTGGAAGCCTCTCCTCGTATAGCGTTTTCCAGAAGTTCTCCACCTGATCTGCAGTCGGCGGATTGTCTACAACACGCGGAGGCGGTTGGAAAAGGCGCGAGGGCTTCTCGCGGAACAGTTTATTTTCCGCAAGCCCTCTCGCCCGCCTCACTAGTGATTTTTTACAAGTCACTAGCATTCGTATCCTGTCGAGACAGTGCTGTTTGGTGGTTCGCAGCACTGCCTCATTGAGTGTGTGATGGACGCGTCTTAGGTTGGCGGCTAATCGACGCACTTTAGGCGTGAACGGCCTGTTGGCCGCCATATAGTCCATCATACATTGGATACGGGATGCGTGTTGCCTCGCCGACCGGATCTTGGCTTCCATCTTTTGTATGCGCCGCTGCGCTCTCTCCTGTGGGGAAGAGGTATTTCGCCTCTCCACCTGAGAAGAGCGTTGAGCAGCGGCATACACGGCACAATTTATGTGCCAGATGTCAGCCTCTTCTGGTAGCGCTGTACGAAGTTCAGCGTCCACTCTGGCCAGGTCTTGTGGCCCGGGGGTTTTCAGATGGTGTAACCCCCTTCTGGTACTGAGGCCCTCTGGTATTGGCGGAACGAGGAGTGCTACGTCCTCAACCGGTGATTGTGGCGGCTCTTCGGCCACCTCATTCACCGGTCCAGGAGCAGCCCTCACGTAGCCCCTACTACGAAGGTGGGATACATAGTCACGCAGATTTTGTGGCGTGAAGGCGCTATGCTCTGGTAGCCTCTCACACCACAGAGCATGCATCCGCGCCATGTATCCCCTCCGCGCGGGCTCACTGCTTTCATAGCAATGCAGAAGTTCATCTCTCAGTTCATCTGTCCACTCAAAGCGTCCTTGGACATTGCCAATTTCGTCAACGGGCGGTCCGTCCGGTTGGGCCCCACCACCTTGCCCTTGACCCCTATCCGCACGGGGTCGATCGTGGGGGCCCTGTCTTCGGCCTGCCGGAACCAATTTATTATTATTTTTTTTTTTTTTTTTTTTTTTTTTTTTTTTTTTTTTTTTTTTTACAAAAAACCAGTCACCCTACTCTGTGGCTCCGACCCTCACAGAGGGGAGCTGGTAATACCAATAGCCACTCCCCACGCCCGTGGGGTGAGTGACTACCGGGTCCGCGAATCGTGTGCCCTGAGTAGACGTAGTGAACCGAGGATGACAGCCTTCTGCATTCTGCCGGCTAAGATCTCTGCCGAATCTCGGCATGCCGGTATGATCTTTAGTTCTGAAAGCAGCGTCTGTCTCATTCCACCGAGGGCTCCTATAATCAGTACCACTATTTTAACAGAATGGCCTGGATAAAGCCTGCGGAGTTCGAAGAGCAAATCTCGATATTTTGTCCGTTTTTCCTCCTCTTTCAAGACAATGTTGCTCTCAGCGGGAGCTGAGAATTCCACGACATACATTGTCTTGAGTTGGTGGTCGAGGAGTACTATGTCAGGCTTGTTGGCTTGTATTTGCCTGACGGTGGGAAACGAGTAGTTCCAATAAATTAGGCACTTCTCATTCCCCACAACGGACTCAATATCCCCCGGAACGTAAGGCAGCACTGGTGTTTCGTCTATCCCATACGAGTGCCTTAGATGATAGTAAAGCACTCGTAATGCTGCGTTGTGTCTATGAATATAGGCCGAGACTGCGTAAGTCGGGCAAGCCGACAGTAAGTGCATTACAGTCTCCGGCGCCCTGCGGCAGGCCCTGCAGCTGACATCAGGGACCTCCATACCCATGACACGACGTCGATAGACGAGAGTGTTAAATACACCATCCTGGCAAGCCATTATGAATCCCTCGGTCTCAGACTTCAGCCCAGCTGACCTTAAGAAGGCGAAGGTCAGCCTTTCGGATAAGCCGAGGTCTTCTATATTTTTATAGAAGATCCCGTGCAATGGCTTATCCTTATGGAGCTGCAGAAGGATGTTGTGCTCTGCAGCTCTAATGTGGGCTTTTAGTCGAACGGGTTCCAACTCGGTGACAGAGTCGGGGTTTACCCGCTCGACGTCGAAGATGAGACCAAGTTCATCGGCTGCTCTGCGTGCTGCCTTAAAGAGAAAAGCTCCTACCTCTGCATTTTCATGGTCTCGGACCATGCAGAGGAGGGGATCCGAACTCCTGATGACCTTACATGCTCCCTCCAGAACCATCCTGCTATGGAGATTCTCCAAGCTCAAGAGTCCACGGCCTCCCCGATGTCGTGGGAGATATAACCGTGGAACGGACGATTTAGGATGCAAGCTCCTATTGAGATGCATCTTCTTGCGGGTTACTACATCGAGTTGACGCAGCTCTTCTCTAGTCCACTTCACTACTCCGAAAGAGTAGAGAAGGATCGGAACGGCAAGCATATTTGTAGCAGACACCTTGTTCTTCCCCGACAGTTCTGAAGACCAGATCTGTCGGAGTAGGTGCTGATACTTGCCTCGGAGAGCGTTTTTCACTACACTCACTTCTTGGGTGGAGCGTTGCTCGACACCCAAGTAAGTGTACGACTCTCCGGCATCTAGATGGTGTAAGATGCTTCCGTCCACGAGCTGCGCGTCCTCTCCATAGTCACCGCATCGTCCTCTCTTGAGATGGATCAGTGCGCATTTGTCCAACCCGAACTGCATACCGACAGCCTGCGTATACTCCTGTACCACCCTAAGGGACTGTTGGAGATCCCTCTCTCCAGAGGCATAAAGTTTAAGGTCATCCATATAAAATAGATGGGTGACCTTATGCCTCCTGTCGCCGGGGGTACCGCAGTTGTAGCCACGGGTTTTCCGGAGCGAGACGGATAATGGCAGTAGTGAGATGCAAAACAGAAGGGGGCTGAGGGAATCTCCCTGAAATACTCCTCTTCTGAATGTTACCGACTCTGTTTGGACTCTATCGTTACCCGATGTTATGGTAAAGCGAGTCCTCCAGAGCGGCATCAGTTCTTCAATACATCTCACTACGGGACCGGGTACCACAAGACATCGGAGCAAGTGAACAATGAGCTCATGCGATGTCATGTCGAATGCCTTGCGGTAGTCGATCCAGGCCATAGAGAGGTTCCGCTTATACTGCATGGAGTCCTGCGTGACACATCTGTCAATCAACAGGTTCTCCTTGCAGCCAGCGACACCTCTCTTCGACCCTCGTTGCTCATATATCCGTTCGTAAACCGGTTCAACTGCGTGGAGCACCCGCATGTACAAAATGCGTGTAAACACCTTGTAACATGCGTTTAGACAGGTTATCGGTCTGTAATTCTTTGGGTTGGACAAATCTCCGTTCTTGGGGATCAGCACTGTCCGCCCCTCAACAACCCAAGAAGGGATTTGCTGCTCCCCATTTAACCAGGAATTAAATATTCTGGCCAAATGGTGGTGGGTGCTCGATAACTTTTTCCACCAAAAGTTATTTATCCCATCGGGACCTGGAGCAGCAAAGTTCTTAGAGCCATCAAGAGCCCTACGAACCTCTTCTGGGGTTATTGGTTCGCACACTTCCTGTGGTTGCTGAAGCCTTTGACAAAAGGCTTGAAAGTGTGCAAGGGCAGGAGAATCTCGGTTGAGTGGAGGCCTCTCCTCGTACAGCGTTTTCCAGAAGTTCTCCACCTGATGGATGAACACGCGGAGGCGGTTGGAAAAGGCGCGAGGGCTTCTCGCGGAACAGTTTATTTTCCGCAAGCCCCCTCGCCCGCCTCACTAATGACTTTTTGCAAGTCACTAGCATCCGTATCCTGTCGAGGCAGTGCTGTTTGGTGGTTCGCAGCACTGCCTCATTGAGTGTGTGATGGACGCGTCTTAAGTTGGCGGCTAATCGACGCACTTTAGGCGTGAACGGCCTGTTGGCCGCCATATAGTCCATCACACATTGGATACGGGATGCGTGTTGCCTCGCCGACTGGATCTTGGCTTCCATCTTTTGTATGCGCCGCTGCGCTCTCTCCTGTGGGGAAGAGGTATTTCGCCTCTCCACCTGAGACGAGCGTTGAGCAGCGGCATACACGGCACAATTTATGTGCCAGATGTCAGCCTCTTCTGGTAGCGCTGTACGAAGTTCAGCGTCCACTCTGGCCAGGTCTTGTGGCCCGGGGGTTTTCAGACGGTGTAACCCCCTTCTGGTACTGAGGCCCTCTGGTATTGGCGGAACGAGGAGAGCCACGTCCTCAACCGGTGAATGTGGCGGCTCTTCGGCCACCTCATTCACCGGCCCAGGAGCAGCCCTCACGTAGCCCCTACTACGAAGGTGGGATACATAGTCACGCAGATTTTGTGGCGTGAAGGCGCTATGCTCTGGTAGCCTCTCACACCACAGAGCATGCATCCGCGCCATGTACCCCCTCCGCGCGGGCTCACTGCTTTCATAACAATGCAGAAGCTCATCCCTCAGTTCATCTGTCCACTCAAAGCGTCCTTGTTCATTGCGTACGTCGTCAACGGGCGGTCTATCCGGTTGGGCCCCACCACCTTGCCCTTGACCCCTATCCGAACGGGGTCGATCGTGGGGGCCCAGTCTTCGGCCTGCTGGAACCAAAGGTTAGAGCCTGTGGGTGGTTAGCCCAGCAGGCCCACGACCGACACCAGAGGGGAAGATGCTTTCCCCTCCCGGGTGCACTAGGGCTGCCGGTTCGGTTTTGCACCCCTAGCTGGAGTAAGTGGTGGCGCTACTCACCAAAGGCTTAACAGATGGAAGTTTGCCCCTCCTGCTTATTATGCTTATTATTATTATTATTATTATTATTATTATTATTATTATTATTATTATTAGCCGTTACTCGAATCCGAGTATAAAAATGTTACAGTCGATAAATTGTGTACAATAAAAAACAAGTAAAAGGTGTAGTCTATTGTAATTCCCATTCATCTACGGTGCACACCACTATGGCTATAGAGGCCAATTCGGGAGAGCACATGTCGACCGCAGTCAGGACAAACATAGACCTGGTTAGGTCTTGGATTCGGCCTCCTTGCAGCAACATTTCCTTGATAGCTGGCCACAACCCCTCGCCATTCGGTTCTGTCCGCTGCAAGTTGTTCCCATTGCTCGTCTGCAATACCGCAGGATTTTAGATTTTCATGGAGAGCATCTTTGAACCTCTTTCGTTGACCGCCACGCCTTCTTCTACCGCTTAGCAATTCACCATAAAGTGTACATTTAGGAAGGCGGTTATCATGCATACGATGAACGTGATCTGCCCATCTTAGGCGTGCTCTTGAAATAAGCACCTCAATTGGAAGGCTGTTTGCTCTCCTGAGCACTTCCACGTTTGATATGTGATGGAACCAACGGATTTTCATCATACTTCTGAGGTGTCTTTGCTGAAAACGTTCTAATTCTTTCACATGACGACGGTAAGTGACCCAGCTTTCACATCCATATAGCAGTGTTGGAATGACAACTGCTCTGTAGACAGCCATTTTCGTTGACAAAGCAAGGTCGTGGTTGTCAAATACTCTCTCTCTAAATCCCCAGAGTGCTCTAGATGCAGCGTTAATTCTATTGCGAATCTCGCTGTCCATGTTTGCTTTGTCATTAACAACGTTGCCTAAGTAATTGAACTGATCCACCACTTCAAGAGAATTTCCGTTAAGTGTAATGTCTATTTGGTTCACTTGATGAGGAGTTGACATAATCTTAGTCTTTCCAGTGTTGATTTTAAGTCCCAAGGAATCATAGCTCTGGGCATACACATCTAAAAGTTCTTGAAGCTCTTCCGATGTAGAGGCTAAAAGTGCACAGTCATCCGCATACTGGACATCACAAATGAATCGTGTGCGTGTCTTCGTGAAAGCTCTAAAGCGCCCTATGTTAAAGAGACCGCCATCAAAACGGTATCTGAGACCTATTCCTCTGACTGTCAGTTTGTTGTCAACAATAATTGTTAGAGCAGTGGTAAACAAATTAAAGAGTAGGGGTGCCAGAACACATCCCTGCCTAACTCCAGTGAGGGTTTGGAAAGGTTCGGTTGCCTCATTATTATACATAACCTGGGCGTTGTTGTTTGTATGTAGACTGCGACATACTTCCACAAATTTTCTAGGGATACCTAAGCGGAACATAATTTTCCAGAGCACTTCCCTGTCCACCGAGTCAAACGCCTTGGTTAAATCAATGAAGGCCATGTGAATTTCTCCTTGATGTTCGAGTGCTTTTTCTTGAAGCTGTTTAAGTGTGAAGATTAAATCCGATGTGCCTCGGTTTGGTCTAAAGCTACTCTGTGTTTCAGGAAGTAACTTTTCCACAACAGGTGTTAGCCTATTTGCCATCGCTTTAGTGAGTATCTTCCCTCCAACAGCCAGGAGAGCTATACCCCTGTAATTTCCACAATCCGCAGCGCTCCCTTTGTTTTTGAAGAGGTTGATTAAAAGTGTATCACGAAACTCCTGCGGAGCTTGACCACTTTCCCACACGACATCAAACAGTTTTTTGAGGTAGGGTATGAGCTCTGACGACACAGCTTTAAAGATCTCAGCTGGGAGTGAGTCGGCGCCGGGAGATTTGTTATTTTTTAGCTGCCCAATGGCGGTTAAGGTCTCTTCCGTTGTTAGTGGTTTATCTAAGTCTTCGAAGGTGTCTTATTGAGGGATAAGATTTATAATATCGTGATCGGCTTGACTTTGCTGGTTAAGAATGTTAGAGTAGTGTTCTTTCCATCGGGCTCTTATTTCCTGGTCTTCTTTGAGGAGATTTCCATTTAAATCTTTAATAGGGCACATATTTTTCCGACTGGGGCCGTACACTGCTTTTACTCCTTGAAAGAAATTCCTGTAGTCGTGTGAATCGGCGTACCTTTGAATTTCTCTGGCCTTGCTTGCCCACCACTCGTTCTTTATTCTTCTGATTTCGCGTTGCGTTTCATACTTAGATTGGGTAAAAGCTTCTGCTTTTGATGAGTCGTTGGGGTGGTTGATAGCGTTTTGGAAGGCAGTATGTTTGCGGTCAAGAAGTTCTTGTATAAAAGCTTCATTATCATTGAACCAGTCCTCCTGTTTTTTACTTGCTGCAGTGCCAAGAATTTCCTCACTCGCACTTTTTAAACTGTCTTTAATTTGTGTCCAGGTAGCAGCGACATCTACAGAATTGGTTTCTTCTAGTGCACTCAAATTCTCTTGAACTTTTTGCTTTAGCTATTCGACGGTATGTTGGTCACGCAATTTACTAATACAGAGACGGAGTCTACGTTTTACTTGCGTTCTTCGGTGTTTGGGTCTCATAACAATTTTCATTTTAGAGACAACAGGACGATGATCGGTCCAACATTCGCTATCAATGCGCGCCTTTGTAATTTGGACGTCCTTGAGATGCTTCCTACGTACGATAACATAGTCCAGTAGATGCCAGTGACCTGATCTGGGGTGACGCCAGGTGCCTTTAAATTTATCCTTTTGTCGGAAAATGGTATTTGTTATAACTAGATCATGTTCGGCGCATTTAGTTAGGAGTAGTTGACCGTTAGCGTTCATGTTGCCCAAACCGTTCTTGCCTATGATGCCTGGCCAGGTGCCTGCATCTCTCCCTACTCTAGCGTTAAAATCGCCAAGAATAACGAGTCGTTCCGTTTTAGGTATTCTACAGAGGGTTTCTTCCAGCTGTTGATAGAAGCTTTCCTTGGTTTCGTGACTTGCATCCAGAGTGGGAGCGTAGGCGCTTATTAGATTTACCGCGTTGCCATCTGATAGCTCATAGCGTGGCAGCATTAGACGCTCGGATAGGCCTTGTGGTACTTGTGTTAAGTTGGATACAAGTTGATTCCGAACGGCAAATCCTACTCCATATTGTCTTCTTGAATTGGTGGGAAGACCTTTCCAATAGAAGGTGTAGTACTTTTCTGTGAGAGAGCCTTCCTCCAAAAATCGAGTTTCGCTGAGAGCTGCAACGTCAATATTGAGTCGGTGAAGTTCTCTATCTATTAGAGCAGTTCTTCTTTCAGGCCGATCGGTGCGAGTGCTGTCGTTCAAAGTACGAACATTCCAAGCGCCGTAGATGAAAGAATTAGTTTGAGGCGTTTGAGGCGTATACATTTGTGCTCAAGCACTTTTAGTTTTTTCTTTGGCCGGTATGCTGCACCACACCGGCGCTGCATATGTGACGAACGGCCTGATCACCATCATGTACAACAGTTTTCTTGTTTCGTTTGTTCAGTCTGCTACCCCTGACCATCAGCAGATACATATTTCAGAACACGGAGAAGACCATCCATACAGTTTCGGTTATATCTGTATTGAACGTAAGTCTCTGGTCTAGTATGACACCTAAATACTTCACGCACCGTTGGCGCCACCTGATCGAAATAGGTGTCAAAATTCTATTCTCGGTATACCGGCGCGCGAAGACTATCGCTTCCGACTTCTCGGCGTTCACCTGAATCTTCCACAGGTCGTAATACGCCGCGGTATGGGCCATGTGCGCCTTCAGCACCATGTTGGCTGCTTGAGCGTTGTGGCACGGTCGATGCGTGAAGCTGTTGCGCCATGAAGCCCGTCACGTCACGTGCATTTCTGTCTGAAAGTTATTTGTGGCATTCTTCGAATATTCTTTCCTATTATTTGGGTTTTCTACCACATGTATTATTATCCTCTTCAAAACAAATCACCGAATCTACAAAATAATAGAATTATTGGAAAAAAACAACTCTATTCGACAACTACACAGTTTTACTGTCGCATTTAATTTCAAATGTTTCGGCTTCGGAGATCTACAGATTGGGGTGGTTCCAGCCGCTTCCAGTAGCTGCCGCTTATTTTTATATTTTATTATATATTTTTATTTATTGTTATTTATTACTATTTATTATTATTTGTTACTATTTATTTATTTATAGTTTATTATAATTCATTCTCTCTCTCTTTTGTTGCGTCATTACTAACAGTATTCTTGCGTGTTACAATGTCCATCAAGGGTATTCACTCCAATAAACGTAACTTTCTGAATCAACCGATAAATATTAATTAATCAATGTTCACAATATAAATGAAATGATTTGTGTTTTAAATGAATTATTCCAAGCATGTGTTGCCGTTTTAATGACCTAATTAGATAAATTTCAATAAATCCTGCTTTTTGTGATTTTATGATTGAAATTCTAGAATTCCCGACCAACTTCAACGTGTTTTGAATGATTGATTTAAAATCCACAAAGGAAATAGAAGCGTTATTCCAAATCACAATATATTAATTATATACAATATGGTGAGCACATAATTTTCTTAGGAGAGAATATCGCGAATTGCAATTAATGATTTATTGTTCGCTCAACTAGCATTATGTTGTCAGGTAAATGATATTTCAGTATTGAAGTTTATAATTTACAGGGTGTTATTCAACTAAGCGCGGCACTTATTCGAACCATACAAAGAAATCAAATAGTTTAAGAAATACATGTTCGGGCATGCTTCTTAACGAAGTTTAGCTCTTGAGTGTTAAAAACAGGGAATAAGAAAGTTAAATGTCTAAATAGATGAGGGTAAAAGTTAAATATTGCCGTTTAAGGAATTTTGTTTGTGAGAGGTACTAAGAAAATCTATCTCACTGAGAGTTTCGAGGAAGTTGTGTCCTAATTGTTTCATACTTTTATGAGCACGCCCACGCCCTCTTACGAAGAGAGACATAGTCCTTGGTAGTGGAAGGGGGCCAAATGCAAGTGTCTTTTTTTCAAAAAAATTTTTTTCCCATCTTATAGAGGACGACTTCCCCCACTTTCCTGACACTTTCACATCGTCCAGGCAGGTGGGGGGGGGGAGAGTGGGGGGCAGTTGAACACATAGAAAATCGGTGTTTTCCAGTTTGCGTGCGATCGGCCAATTAGGACCGGAGATATGGCCGTTTGAAGAGATTGAGTTTCAGGGTAGGAAAAGGGATCGGACAAGGGTGTTTAAGAGATAAGGGATGGGGTTAAGAGGGTAATTTTTTCTAGGGCAATTACAGAAGGGATGGGAGGGGGAACGTGCAAAACGGAATTGATTTTTGGCAAAGATTCAAAAATAAGAAGCAATAGAAAAAATGATATTTTTTCAAATTTGCTTTTATCACTGAAGGGGAGGGTTGAGGGGAAGAAATGCTCCTCAAAAGACGGAGATTTTCATCCTCTTCAAAATTAAAAAAAAATGAAATTCCCTCATTAGGAGAGCCAGGATGTCAACTTTTAGTTTAAGCCCCCAGAAGGGCAAGGGAAAGTCGTACGCCCTTCTGTCAGGGCTTATTTTCAAGAGAACAAATTTCTCTTTTTGTTAAAAAAAATTTAATTTGATCGGACGGTAACTACCGTCTCTACTCTCTTGCCGCTCTCACTCACACAAAGAGAAATTCTTTATGTCCGTGTGAGTCATCGCGCACGACGTTTTCAAATATTTCCCTCAATTCTCAACCGTTTTTAATGGTTTCTTCTTATTTCCCGTGAATTTACGCAGCAAATTAGCTCGCCGATGCCTCTCGTGCATGACGAAGTGGTCGACGTAAGGGTGAGCGGGGAATAAAACAAAAGAGAGTGAAAGAGGCAGATAGCGGCCGTATATCACGAAACCTCCCGATTCTTATTTCATTATCTTATACACGGCGTGCGCCGGTCAAGTCGGACGTGTGGGGTTTCAATTATCATGCATGTGTCCGTGGCCTCGTCAGATATACCCCATGTAATATTGGCAACGTTCGCCCGTCCGATTTCATCGATGCGCGTCGCATACAATAATGCAATGCACACCGTTCAATTTGTTTCCTCTTGTTCTTGATTTTTGTTCCATTCCCTGCTATTCATTTCTGTCTCTTTCTATTATTATCTCACCCGCGGCCCAAGACGAGGAGACAATGCTCAAGGGACACTGTCGCGGCAGAGAGCTGCATTTCCGTAGGTCAAACATTCCATCGGACCTCTTAGAGTAAGAGGAAAGTAGAGAAGAAGAGCAACACGCGATGGGAGTGGGGGTAGGGAAATCGAAGGTCACAAATGTGAGTGTGATGTTTTCTCTGTCTTTCTGACACGTGGAGTCAAGCGATAATATTCTTCCCCTCAACTGCATTATCCTGTTAACAGTTAAGCAATAACAAAACAGAACGATATTGTGCTCTTTAAGATATTCATTGATTGGTGTACATAAGCTTTCCTTTGCAGTTAACAATCCTTGGAGTCTAATGACACTATACTTATCAAACCAAAAGAAACTCCTATTGGCGCCGCTATTATGCATCCACTTTTCGGACCAATCAGTGCCTCCCACTCGAGTGGCCAGTCTCTATACTTACCGGTCCATCTCTGGGCCAACTGGCGAACTACCATTACCACGGATGGATTGAAAACGGTAGAATAATCTAGAATGACGGATTAGAAAGATCGAAAAGTTATCCAGAACGGTCTGGAGAAAAATTAACGAACCAAGAATAAGCGTCACGTATATATAAGAAGCACATTCAACATACGGAGTCAATTATATATTAGATCAGCAAGTAATCACATAAGATAAAGAACAGTAACAAGTTGTGAATTATAGTAATGAGTCTATAGTAGATCAAAGTTCTAATTAGCGTGTTATTATAAGGACTAATTCAGCTGCGTTTAATTTATATTTCATCATCATCTGTAGCCATACAGCCCTATTGTAGAACTTTCTATAGTTATTTTTACCATTTTTCCTATTCCTGACCAGAGCTGGAGTATTTCAAGTAAAAGTAATTGAAAAAAGGTAGGAAGAATTTTCCTTCAAATCCTTTCAATTCTCAATATTTGGTACGTGAAATACTTTGCTTCGAGTATTTGGATTTGGTATTTGGTTTTCAGAAACATTGGTATTTGAATAAGTATGCTTAGTATTTCAAGTACTCTCCGGGTATTTCAAGTACTGTCTCTATATTTGAAATACTAGATGTTATTTCAAATACTATTCAAAGCACTAGGATGACTATTTAATATGTTCAATATATTGATTATGAACAAGATATCTCAATTTTCATTTCTCAAATAGGTTGATAGCGTTGACGCATAGATTTAGGAAATATATGCTTGATCGTCTTATAATTAGGAAGGTAATGACCAAAATTATATATACAGTGTTCGACAAAAAGTCTGGACCATATGAGAATTTTGTTATGTGTCTGAAAAATCTTATTCTGGATAAAAGTTACTGTGTGATCTCAAACGAAAAATTGGCTGGAACATTTTATTATTTGAAATTGGCTCAACAGTGGCCGTATTTAAGTTCAGTTCTTAAAGAATTTGAAAAGTATGAAACAGAAAAATTGAACTAAAAGAATGAAATATTAGATGCCTGTAAAGGTGGACTCCTCAAGAAATTTAAAGTATTTTTTGATTTAACTAGCCCAGAAGCTAAAAAAACTATTATTACGTTTTTCACGTTGCCACAGTTCAAACTCAGATAGACAGGCTGTTTAAAAAATTACACAAATGGAGATTTAAGTGGATCGATTCTAAAAATGATTAGAAAAATAGTTTGCTAAGAAAAATAATCGGAATCTAATAATAGTGACGATGTACTGGGCGGCGTAAGTGAAGCTTTTAAGTCGACATTAATTGAAGAATAATTTTTCGACAAGAATTTTACATACTGATACAACAAAAAGTAATACGGAGAAAACAATAGAACTCAAATTACTTCAATATTTAAATGATGCTGATACCCAAATAAACGTCTTGAATAAATACCCGTTCATAAGCAACCTTTATATTGCTATAATATTGCTTACCTTGATCGGCTCCAGTCGAAAGTTCCTTTGCGAAAATTATAACGAAGAAATGCAAAAAATGACAAAAATTTAAGAATTTGCTACTTATGAAGGCAAACAGTAATAGACATTTAAAATAAGACTGTTCATTTGTATAATTCCAAGAAGAATACCTACCTATTGTATTGCAAATTGCAGTTAGATTGACAAATAGTGTTATTTTTGTTTTATTTTTATTTATATTATATTTTTGATATGGGTAACTGATAATAATTAATTATTGTAAATTTCCCACTTATTTTTGATGAATGAGAATATTTTGTTCTCTTTTTCACAAGAAAATAAAAGTTATGTTTTTTGTGTTATTTTTTGTGTTATTTCAGGCGTAAAATTTTAGCAGGTATAAATGAATAAAATATATAACATTATTCGATGTTTGACATGACAATTTCAAATGACTATAAAGGATTTGAAAAATCCTTAAGTAATTAAAATATTCAAAATAATTTGTAATAATTTTTGGTATTATATTTGAAATACAACTTGAGGTATTTCACATGTTAGAGAATATTTGAAACACAACTTAAGTTATTTCAAATTATACAGAATATTTGAAGTTCTTTCCTTCTTGGAAATTTTAGTTACTTCCCTTCAGTATTTGGTATTTTAAATCCTTTCTGTAGAGCAGAGTATTTGGTAATTGAAGCTGCAAATACTTTGGATAGTATTTAAACACCACCACACCATAGAAATTAGACAATCTCCAACTCCAGAAGCCAGAGGCTTATGCGAAAAGGGGTTACACATTGAAAAACCCGGATATACAACCCATACCCTCCGACAGTGCCAGTGCCAGAGTCGGGGCTCGAACCTGATAGCGCGATACCCATTTGGATTAATCGCGATTGCCACCCCGCGCCTAAACTAGCGCGGCTGTCAGCTATTTGGTATTAGATATTTGAAATCTTTTTATTGAGCATTTGGAGCAGCTTTGTTCCAGGATTGGCCCATCCAGTTAGCTGCACCGATCTTCCCGGCATCGTCATTTACTCCATCTTTCCACCTAAGTTTGGTCCGTCCTCTGCTTCGTGTTCCTGCGGACTCTAATTTTAGCATTTTCTTAACGAAGTTGTTTTCCTCGTATCTTGCAACATGTCATTAATTTATACTTAGCCTATGTATTAAGGGCAAACGTAGGTACGTCTTTACTGTACATATCTGTCGATATGTAAAGTAAAGCAACGTCAGGCGCGTTTAGTACTTTCGAGGGAATACGTGTCCTTATTCCGCATCTTCTAGCGGCTTGTATGTCAGTGTATGCGCAGAAGCTATGCAATTTTAGACGAGAATTGCGTAGTGCATATACCATTCTTCGAAGGGGATATAAAGCTGTCGATCCTTGTGTGTTAAATGTTAGGCAAGCAAAAGATCCCTACTATGCAAGGAGGAGAGTTTCGGCAAAATTCCTGATTGGGGGTAGCTCATCTACAGGCATCGGAGACATGCCTCAGTAGCGGAAATAGGCCGACGTTAAATAAATCTATAAAAAAATATCTATGTAATAGATAGATTATAAGTCGATAAAGATTTCTGATAAATAGTTGAATTTGATATTTAATTTACTTCAATATATCTATAAATTATGTTTAGTCAAAACTTTAATTATTATTAGTTAATTAGTTTAACTCTAAATTTAATGTTTAGTACTAGTGCCCTTAATCATTATTTCGGTATATCCTAAACTCTGAGTTCATACCTACGAATAATTCAAATTCGTGTACCGCCACCTGCGTTACCGCTGGCTATCATGGAGTTTGTCCATGAATAATGGCTATGCATATTTGCTCACATAATATTACATGCATTAATTACACTCTCCGGGATTCTGTAACAAATAGCGAACTTATGCTTGATTTTTTAATTGCCCAGTTAAATCCTGTACTGTTCAATGTATACAGGGTGTTGCATCATGAGAGGGACATAGCTTAATAGGAGGTAGAGAACATCAGTGGTAACCGGAACCTCCCATAGAAATGTCTCATTGGGCCTTCATTACGAAGTTACAGGGTGTTAAATAATTTTTGGCCAAACCTGTTTTTTGTCATAACTTTGACAGGGAATGAAATAACGGATTCGTATTTGGTACGGCTAATGTACTAACGAGCCCCAAGAGGTACATGTATAAAAAAATATATATCCAGGTCCGGACTCACTATAATTTATGTTTCTTTTTTGCATCAATAAAACATCACCCTGTATATATTTTTGTGAAATTTCGATACGATATTCGAAAAGAGCAAGAAAAAACAAACAAAATGGCCTATTTCATTTTTTTGTTACACCTTCGTGGTTATTTAAATACGTTGTTAAATGTGCAAGAAAATGGATTACAGAACCCTATTAAATGAGAGGCACGTGAAATAAATAGTTTTATAACTAAAATTTGCAAAAATTCTATTGAGCCTAGGTGGTCTGGGTGAATCCTAATTCCGGCACGTTTTAAAGGTCCATTTTGGTAAAAAACTGTGGTCCTAATAAGTAATCGGGTATGAAATAACAAAATTTTTAATCAATCACAGTAGGCTTGTTCAAAGAATAAAAGTGACAGATAATTTAAACCATTTAGGCCTAAGCAACCAGTTACTTTGATCAAGAAAATCATCAACATTTTATACTTAATAAAAATTGGAAAAGAGAACAAACTAAAATCTAAATAAATAAAATATTTTCCATTCAATTAACAATAAATAACAAAACAATAACTAAATAAAACGTAATTGACACTAAACTAAATTTTCAAAATGTCCTCCCCCACATTCTGTGCATTTTCTTGCGCGTTTAGAAAGGTCACCAATTGCTCGACGTATCATTTCTGGATTATTCCGTATTTCGTCGCAGGTTGTAACGATGCGCTGGATTAAATGTTGTCTACTTTCAATTTCAATGCTATAAACCTCGTTTTTTAAGTGGCCCCATAAGAAGTAATCACAAGGGTTACAATCAGGAGATCTTGGTGGCCATTCATGTGGATCCCCGCGTCCAATCCATCTATTAGGATACACATTGTTTAAGTGTTCTCTTACTTGAAGGTTAAAATGTGGTGGGGCCCCATCATGCTGAAACAACATGCCTCTTATACCGATATTTTCTAACATATTCGGTAAAATGTTTTGAAGAAAATCAAAGTAAATTTCACCATTCAATCTTTCTTCAAAAAAATGTGGCCCTATCAAATGTCTATTCACAAGTCCGACCCAAACATTTACAGAAAACCTGTGTTGCGAACGGCGTTGGCGTACCGCATGTGGGTTTTCCTGTGCCCATTTATGATTGTTTCGTGAATTGTTTACTCCAGCCCTTGTAAATTGTGCCTCATCCGTAAATAAGGTTCTGTAAATGACTGGGCGATGGTTAGACAACCAATGACAACATGCCAGGCGGGGGATATCGTCGCCTTGTTGAAGACGCTGTACCTGCTGGATATGATATGGATGGTAACGTTCTCTTTTTAGGGTTCTCTATACTCGCCAATGAGGAATACCAGTTGCCAAACTGATTCGTCTAGTGCTCATATTTGGGTTTTCTTGAACTACGTTTATAATATTGTTTTGTTCCTGCACACCTTGTTGTAAAACACGCTCCACAACTGCAGAAGTAGGAAACTTTCCGTGTTGTCTTGCATACTGGAACACCGTACTAAAGGTTTTATGATTAGGGCATCGACGACCAGGAAAACGCAGCCGATATTCTCTTTCCGCCGACCTACCATTTCCATTACAGAAACCATAGATGAATATTATGTCAGCATATTCCACGTTTGTAAATTTTACTGGCATAGTTAAAATATTTTCACAAGTTTTCACTAACTAAATGCGGATTATTGACACATTAAATTACTAACAAACAATTATTCAACTGTTTAGGAGATTTCTTTTTATTATCTGTCACTTTGAACAAGCCTACTGTGATTGATTAAAAATTTTGTTATTTCATACCCGATTACTTATTAGGACCACAGTTTTTTACCAAAATGGACCTTTAAAACGTGCCGGAATTAGGATTCACCCAGACCACCTAGGCTCAATAGAATTTTGCAAATTTTAGTTATAAAACTATTTATTTCATGTGCCTCTCATTTAATAGGGTTCTGTAATCCATTTTCTTGCACATTTAACAACGTATTTAAATAACCACGAAGGTGTAACAAAAAAATGAAATAGGCCATTTTGTTTGTTTTTTCTTGCTCTTTTCGAATATCGTATCGAAATTTCAAAAAAATATATACAGGGTGATGTTTTATTGATGCAAAGAAGAAACATAAATTATAGTGAGTCCGGACCTGGATATATTTTTTTTATACATGTACCTCTTGGGGCTCGTTAGTACATTAGCCGTACCAAATATGAATCCGTTATTTCATTCCCTGTCAAAGTTATGACAAAAAACAGGTTTGGCCAAAAATTATTTAACACCCTGTAACTTCGTAATGAAGGCCCAATGAGACATTTCTATGGGATGTTCCGGTTACCACTGATGTTCTCTACCTCCTATTAAGCTATGTCCCTCTCATGATGCAACACCCTGTATACTACAGGAAGAAATTTGCGAAAAAAACATTATTTACCATATTTAAATTTAAAAATACCATAATAACACATTTTTAAATTAAATTTCACGCACTTCATGTATAGCCAGAATAAATATGTTATTTTATTTAGCAAGCCACTCAAAGAAAACCGTTAATGACTTACTAAAAATAAAAATCTGTATATTAGAGTATCAATTTTTGATATTTCTATTTTAGTAATATGCTGCAGATTAAACAAAATAAATTTTAACCTCTACTATCCTTGACATTTTTTATTGAATATTTCCAAACGTTTGTCAATCAAGGCAAGTAATAGCTACCAAGTCGATCATTATTTTAAAAAATCTTTTCAGTTTATTATTTAAATGTTTTCTAAAAAGTAGTTTTATCTTTTCTCGAAGAAACACAGAAAGCTCGCAAAATATCGATAAATTTCGAGGTACTGATTTGATCATAGTTGAGCATTCTGGACAATAAGTTAATTTTTAAGTGTAATTACTATTCCATTTTGGTTGGTGAAATGTTCATTATTCTATTATATAGTACAATTAATTTTGTAAAATATTATCAGTGTAATCTCAGATTATTGGCTTGTTCATTTAATGAAAATACTTTTATGCAAAATTATGTGGTGTACTATGCGTTTCTCTTTATCCTGTGTTATTACTATGCCGGGTGTAAGAAAAGTATGGGAACGGTAAAAAATCTCGAACAGTTTGCATCAAATCGAAAAATAAAAAAATACGTGTCAAAAATTTTTCAAAAAACTATCTGCTGATACCAAAATGACCTCCCTACCCATCACCCTGTGGGTGGGGCAAGGCGCAAAATTTTAAATGAAAAGCCCTATTTTTTATTGCAGAATCGGATTCCACGGCAAAAAATACGTTAATTTTATTCCGGACATTTTTTTCGATTCTTGCATGGTGTCGCTGTAATCGCAAAAAATGAAAAGAAAACATTACTGTTTCAAGAGTAGCGTCTTGTGCCCATAAAAAAACGTCCAGTTCAAAAACTGAAAAACACGAATTTATTATTTTTACGAAATCTATCCAATAACATTGGATTCGACTCTCCCACCCCTAACCCAGTGGGTGGGGCGGGGGCAACTTTGAAATTTGTAATGAAAATCCCTATTTTTTATAGCGGATTCGGATTCTACTGCCAAAAATATGTGAATTTTATATCGGGCATTTTCTTCGATTCTCGCAAAGTGTCGCTGCAATCGCAAAAAATCGAGTGGAAACATGAAAGTTTTGAACGCATACTTAAAGAAATACGAAAAGTAAAACTACAGATTTCAGTGTGAATGATTTCCCGAGCTGTTTTGAGAACAGTGATTTTACATGGTCGTGCGGAAATTACAACAATTATATTAACAATCTGTAAATTTATTAGCAGCTAGTAATTTTCAATTTACATTTTTTACAGGGCAATAAAAAACTCGATTTAAGAAAAAAACAAACAGTGGTTTTTGCCTCTTAATTCAGCCACTTCAGATAAGTTCTTGATCCCAGCCAGTGAAGGCAAGGAGGTAACTCAGCCGTTTAAGGCAAGGTGAGGATTTCGGCCAGTTGAAGCAATTAGTTTACAGCTTAACTGCTACACTAGCAGGTTTTAATTTCAAGATTATAGCAGGTGTTCAAAATGGTGCCCATTAACTTCTTGGCATTGTTGGAGAGGAACGTAAAAATTTTCAATTGCACTTCTTATCATTTGAGGTGGTATTTCTGCAAAAATGTTTATTATGCGTGGCCCCAGCTCTTCCAAATCACGAGGTTTAGTGAAATAAAGATTACCCTTCACGTAGCCCCAAACAAAATAATCAAGTGGCGCGAGGTCGGGAGATCTCGCTGGCCATTCAATAGTTCCTCTTCGACCTATCCATCGATTTTCCAAAGTACCATTCAAATAGTCCCTAACAATATCCCGATACTGTGGAGGAGCCCCATCTTGCTGGAACCAAACATTATCGAACTCATCACCAGCAATCTCTTGTATTGCGGGAACTATTTGATTTGTCAACATTTCCAGGTATTTTTCTCCATTCAAATTTCCATCTATGAAAAACGGTCCTATGATTCGATCCCTGAAAACTCCTGCCCAAACATTTAATTTTTGTGGATACTGCGTGTGTGTTTCAAGCATCCAGTGAGGGTTTTCGTCACTCCAATATCTGAAATTATGGCGATTAACTTTTCCACTGAGTTCGAAAGTTGCTTCATCTGAGAATACAAGTAAAGATGACAAAAAATTTGGATTTTGGTTACTCCTTTCCATCATTAATTCACTAAATTCAAGTCGCCGATCAAAATTATCTTCATTTAACTCTTGGTGAAGCTGAATTTTGTAAGGATGAAATTTCAAAAGTTTCAAATTCTTATGAACTGAAAATGCACTCATATCAAGTTGTTGACTGGCTTTTCTGATTGATAACCTTCGATTTTCAACAAATGCCTGGGCCACTTCCATTTGTCGAGCTTCCGATGTTTCAGATGTTGGTCTTCCAGATTTTGGGCGATTTTTATTTGCCCTTGTGTCTAGGAATCGTTTGATGGTACTGGACACAGTAGATTTCGAAATTCCCACTTGATCTACATGGAAAGTTTCGTTGAATAAAATCACAACTTTATCATAGGACCT
This sequence comes from Leptura quadrifasciata, assembly GCA_963675555.1. NCBI lineage: Eukaryota > Metazoa > Arthropoda > Insecta > Coleoptera > Cerambycidae > Leptura > Leptura quadrifasciata. The sequence goes on from OY776674.1 coordinate 155,123,957, forward strand.
TCCTTTATCGCCCCACCCTCGCATCATTAAAAGAGAAACTCTCTCTTCCTCTGTTAAAGTAGTCATTATGCAGAAAAATACGCGAGAACTAATGAAAAATGAAATAACTTTTTCCGTACAAAAGTGCGCTCTTACCTCTACAAAAGTTGGAAGGAACTGAACGTTCTCGTCGAAATTTCACAAAACAAATACTGTTATTAAGAACACTTTAAAAAAAAACATTCATAGAAACCAAGATATCACAGATATTGTTCTTTAAACTAAATGTTTTTTTGTCAACACGAGTAGCCAGAGTTTGTAAATATTTACAAACTTATGGACGCTTAAGTTTTATTTCAATTTTGTGCGATTGCAGCGACACCTTGCGAGAATCGGAAAAATGCCCAATATAAAATTCACATATTTTTGGCCGTAGAATCCGAATCCGCTATAAAAAATAGGGATTTTCATTACAAATTTCAAAGTTGATATAAATTTGTCTCTAGTACATCGTAAAATCAAAATTATGTTTAAACAAGAAATTATAGAGTAAAATATCCAGCAGTAACATCGTCTGCTCGCTGGTGGAAATCTTGCAACGGGATCCATCATTATAGACTTGAGTACCCGCACCAGTAGCACAAAATTAAATAACTGATATACTATCAAATTTTATTGTTATTATTTTTTCAGCTATTTAGTAATGTATAATTGTATTACTCATTTTAAATTATATTTTTAAATAGAATGAGTGTGTTGATTGTGTCTTGAATGCATCACTAGATGTATTTAAGATGCAATCAGCAAGATTATAAATTTAACCAGCACTGCTCCGCTCGGCCCTGTTACCACCAACGTGACAAACAATATACCTTGGTCACAATGCCAGGTAAATATCTGGTTACATATTTGTTATATAATAATATAAATAAAGTTGTTTTGATTGATTGATTGGTATTCTTGCTCTTGTTTTTTTTTGACCTCTTGGTATAAAACGTTTTTCTAATATAACGTTAAGCAAATTATGCATATTGCGATTGATGTTTCTCAACATTTTTTTTTATTGGCATCGAATTCCTATTTCCTATAATACGCTTTTAGTAATAATAATTCCATATGGCCAACTGTTGTTGATGCGATCTCGTAGCAATAAAATTCTCTGTACCAACTAAATTAAAATTTACGTATTTACAATTTTAAATGTGCTATAAACGAGATAGCGTTGCATTATCCTTTCATATATTAACCGTTATATTGCTCGCATAATGTTATGGTACATCTCATAGCTTCCGTTGCAAACAAAAGGAGAAATTCTGTGCCGACACAGCTGACATGCATTGTCCATTTCATAAATATTCTTCATTTTACATGGAATTTGAATCGTTTGTTTGGTTAATTACTTTCTGTCTGAAGATTTCAGTTCTTCAATGTACATGATAAACAGAAAAATAGTCTTGGTTTAATTGAAACAACTAAATATTTTTTTAAATTAGAATATACTTATAGAATAATGTTTTTTTAAATTTAAATTCTACAGGGTGGGGCAATAGTGCGTCGGACCTCGATATCTCAAAAAATTGCAAGTAAACTAGATAAATAAGTCTATAACTGGAAATTATTTTCGAACATACAGGGCAAGCCAAGACGAAATTACAGGACCAAGTGCCTTTTTTTAAATGGAATGCTATATATATCAGAACATTTTTTGAAGCCTCTTTCTAGGCTCTATTCATTCCTATATTAGCATTGAATATCTCACAACCACTTGGATGTAATGATTTTTTTTTGTTAAAATAATGCAATCTGCAGATGGATATTAAAAAAATCACCACAGTCACATTTATGGGTTTTAAAAAAAACTTATGTAAATGCCAGTTACGAGATATCTAAATAATGTTTTTGAACCATTTTCATTTCCTAAAAATGTACAGGGTGACCAAAAAATATTTTTCAATTAAGAACATTTTAAATAGAATTTTCTCAATTTTTTTCAAATGGAACACCCTGTATATTTTTCAACGATGTGACGTAGACATGAAAAACGAACATTTTTTGTAAGTACTTTCCTAGGGCTAATTGCAACCAGTTTCGTTTTATTGTGCAATAACTACAAAATTCAAAAATAAACTTAATAAAAGAGGTTTCTTCAAATAAATTATAATAAATGTTCTACATGTTGCCCATTTTGATTGACACACATCTCTGTGTGCTTTTTAAATGAGATTCTCACTGTTCCTAAAACCACCGGTGTGATAGATGTAAAGGCAGTTATTATTATTTCCTTTATATTTTGTACAGTTGTTGGTGTCTTTCTGTAAACAATTTTCTTCACGTATCCCCATAAAGAAAAATCCATTTTTGTAAGATCTGGGGATATAGCAGGCCATTTAGTGGGTCCATTTCTTCCAATCCATTGATTAGGGTAGGTATTATTTAAGTGGTCTCTAACTGCATTTAAATATTGTGGTGGAGGACCATCTTGCTGAAACCACATCCTATTTCGAATTCTTTCAGGGAGATTTACCAACAATTGTGGCAGATAGCTCCAGTCAATGTACCATCAAAAGAATATGGCCCTCCCCAAATGTTTATAGACCATCTGTGTTGGTTATCAACTTGCATAAAAAAGTGAGGATTTTCCGAAGCATAATAATATAAATTGTGCCTATTAACAAATCCATTTTTATGAAAAGTTGCCTCATCACTGAATAAAACAGTATTGAAGAAGTTGACATCATGTTGCATTTCACCTCTGGCCCAATTACAAAATTGTAGGCGCTTTTGGAAATCGTCATCAGATAATTCCAGGCGCATTTGATTATGATATGTATGCAACTTATTTGTTTTTAAGATTCGACCCACAGACCGTCTACTTATTCCTACTAATGTGCTCACTTCTCTTTGACGAACATGGGGATTCTCAACCGTTGCCAGCATCACAGAAAACTCATTTTCTTCGTTCACAACACGTTTTATTCTTTCACTTTTTTTATATTCGACATTTCCAGTTTCCAGAAATCTATCGAGAAGGTTTTGGAAGCTGCTAACATCAGGAATCCTTCTTTCAGGATAACGTTGGTGATAAATTCTATTGGTAAGTAAACAATTTCTGTCTGACTCGCCGAAAACATAAGTCATGTCTAAGTTTACAAGTTCCGCTTTATTAAAATTCATATTGTAAAATTCCAAATATTTTAAATTCTGCACAATTGTAACGACCGACAAATGCTCCTTTGTATACGACAATTTATACCAAACTGAGGTTTTATTGCTTGTCGAATAACGAAAACAGCAAAAAAATTTACAAAAAAACATTGCAGTAAATGACTTGTTAAATACTATTTACTCATTTCAATGGATTGGAAGATATGGTCCCACTAAATGGCCTCATTTCAAAAATTGCATAAAGACGTATGTCAATCAAAATGGGAAAGATGCCGAACAAATATTATAAGTTTTTCTAATGAATTATTTGAGGAACCTCTTTTTTTAAGTTTATTCTTAAATTTGACATTTATTTATTTATAAAACGAAAATGGTTGCAATTAGCCCTAGGGAAGTACTTACAAAGGGGCGAGCGTAGGTGCGTCTTTACTATGTACATACTTCGGTATGCGGTGTAAAGCAACGACAGGCGCAGTTAGTACTTGGATGGGTGACCATTCCAACGGAAACCGCGTTCTCGCCTCACACATCTTCCAGCGGCTTGTATATCGGTGTATGCGCGGAAGCTATACAACCTTAGGCGAGGGTTGTATAGGAGATATACCATCCTTCGGACGGAATGTAAAGCCGTCGGTCCCTTGTCTATTAAATGTTAGGCAAGTAAAAGATCCCTACTCTTCTTAAGGGAAGAAGTTCGGCAAAATTCCTGGTTGGGGGTAGCTCGTCTACAGGCGTCGGTGTTAGGCCTCAGTAGCGGAAATAGGCCGACGTTAAATAAATGTATATAAAAAAACAGGTACTTACAAAAAATGTTCGCTTTTCATTTCTACATCACATTGTCGAAAAATATACAGTGTTACGTTTGATTTTGTCATGGCAAATATAAGTATGAAATTTCGCATTGGTTTTACCAGATAAAAAGAAAGTCACTTATCAATAGCATTTTAGTTGATCATTTTTATTTAGCCGAATAAATTTAGTCGTTAACATTCCTTGTAATTTTAAATTTTGATAATCAAATTCAACAGTAGTCAACACTAAAAATAAAAGGATATAATTGTCACTTTAATTCACACATTAAATGTAGCTTGCACTGTTTGTTTTATTATTTGTATTTCGTATCCATTTTACATTATTAATAGAAAATCTTCTGTATTTTTCTTTACGCTTTATTTGTCTTGGCAGAGTTTAACTATTAAATATTCAACTACTGAGAAGTCGTACCCTAGTTTACTAATAGCTTCTAGTTTATGCAAGGTATAGCTTTGACTGGCATGTTTGGTTCTGAAAAGATTAAGCGAACATTAGTTTTGTATACTATAAACAAGGAGTATCCTACCTGTACATTATACATGCCTAATATTGAATTAGGTTTGTGTCGGTTATATAATGGGGCATATGTCATCTAGTTCTTGCAGTTTCGTTGTCTTGTCTAGAGTACCTGGAACATTGAAAAATGTTAGCAACTACAACATAACCACAATCATAGCACTGTAAATGTCGGGATAATTAACGTATTACTTCGAGTACTTACTGTAGTATTCAGTAGTATACAATTATTACGGTTTATTCTTTGTAATGTTCAATTTCTAGTGGAGGTTAAATTTCTGTTGTCAACCTAGCTGTCATTGCTTTCTAAGTATATTCAATTAGTTATTGGTTGTAAGACCATTGGTTCAGTTCTGTTCTGATCAGTTAATTTGATATTTAAATTAAAGTTGTTTCTATAAATTCACTTGTAGTATTTTTAAAAATTCAATCTTTAACTTTACCTTTATCACATTAAACAAGTAGTATTTGAATAGTTCATTGTAGGTTGAATAATTTGTTAGTTGGCATTATTATTTGTTAATCGAACAGACCCTAATAACTTTCAGGCTACGAATTGAACAGACGTTATACCGGTCTGCTGGCAGCGCTTGCGCTTGGTTTGAAAAGCCACATGTTGCATTCGTTGGTAACTTCGAACTTCCTTCTTTCTCTTTCGTTGTGGCTGTTGGAGCAATATAGATGTGCCTCCATTTTCTATACGTTGTGCTGGCAGAAGAATAATTTTTAATCCAAATTAATCTTGGGAATGGTGTATCATCATCATATAATTTGTAATTTTTGGGATTGGTTCTTCGCCGTAAATAGGATATTTGAAATATCGCCAGCTTTTGCTGGATTTGGAGTACTCGTATTGAAAATGCCCTGCATGGAAAGGGTGAGTTAACATGTGCTTGATGTCGTTTAGAGATTATTGGTTATTGTAACTTTTAGACGGTCTATGTTGGGTCTATGTTGGGTCGATGCCGGATTACGCCGGTTATGCTGGTTTTTTTGGGTTAGTCTGCGAAATAGAAATGGTTACATCATCCATGAGGAACGTGGAGAGACCGATGTATAAGAGTCAGCAAGATTTTGTATAGATGGAGTTAGGAGTTCGAGGTTCGGGTTTAAATTTTATTTGGATTAGCTGCAGGGGTTCTGGTACATTTTTTTTTATGGATTCACATGGAGGTTACAAGCATATTACCTTACTACTCCTTGGAATAATAAGATAAGTTATTCATGTTTTTTTTTTGTTATTGTTCAAAATTCACTTTTTAAAATTTTCATTGTTAGATGGTTATAGATAATACAACCCAAGTTGGTTGACCAAGATTAATACTTGTAAGTAATTATTTTTTTTTGTTTTGAAACTTAAAGTATTGTGTAACCACACATTTTATTAACCTAGACTATAGGTCTAGTTATAGTGTAAATATGGGGATTATTAAGGACCTTATGTAAACTAAGTGCAATTGCATCTGGTGTAAGTGATATTACCTGTTCTATTTCATTTATCAATTGGGTATTATTATTATTTTTTTTTCGTTCTGTAAAGTAACGGAATAACCTTATTGTATATTTGTAAATTTGTTTGGTACAGTTTTAACTCCACCTCCTAGTGGTTAGTTTGAATATTTAGATTCATGCTACTTATAATACCTGATGTCTATCTGAATAAAATTCCTTGAACTCGATAACGATTTGTTATTATTTCTGGTATAATAAACCACTTGGTAATTTACCTATTGACAGGAACTTTTAATAACTTCTTATTTTTCTTAACCTAGGTCCAATTAATAGGCCCAGTTCACTTGTTGAACTCGGGACCCAAAACCTGAGAGGAGGATTATTAGCCGAGGTGGTAAGGTGATCTGAGTGTTATCAGGACCTGAAGATACCTTGAATTGACAAGTTGACCATGTCAATGCGAGTTGGTAATTAAACGTAGCAACATTTAAAATGTTCTTAATTGAAAAATAATTTTTGGCCACCCTGTACATTTATAGGAAATGAAAATTATTCAAAAACATTAATTAGATGTCTCGTAACTGGTATTCACATAAGTTTTTCTTAAAATCCATAATTGTCACTGTGGTGATTTTTTTTAACATCTATCTGCAGATTGTATTATTTCAAAAGAAAAATTCATTACATCCAAGTGGTTGGGAGATATTCAATGCTAATATAGGAATAAATAGAGCCAGAAAGAGGCTTCAAAAAATGTACTGATATACATAGTATTCCGTTTAAAAAAAGGCACTTGGTCCTGTAATTTCGTCTTGGCTCGTCCTGTATCTTCGAAAATAATTTCCAGTTATAGACTTTTTTATCTAGTTTACTTGCAATTTTTTAAAAAATTTCTAGCTATCGTAGAACTAGAGATATCGAGGTCCGACGCACTATTGCCCCACCCTGTATAATACATGCATATGCATCTTCTGACCGGATATTAAATTTAATACATATGTAAATATTTTAAATTATAATTCGAATTTGATAACTATTTGAAACAATGGCGCCGGTATGGGTGTCGTGATAGATATTACTGTGAAATCAGAAAATAAGGTCAGGTTATTGATTTTGTTGAATAATTTTAAATAGAGTCTAGAATTGTATTTTCAGATAAAATAATACAAAAGCTTCATCAGCCTAATCCTTATTTACCTTTATCTGGAATATTAGTATTTTGAGTTAATTTCCTTATTAGGCGGTTTACAATATCAATTTAAACACTGTACGACTTTATAGGTACGCATTTAAATGAATACAGTACAAGAGCAAACTGATGTTATATATACTATTTTTTCTAAGGCTTTCGACGGGCTTAACCATAATATAGTACATATGACGTACTATATAGTACTTAGTACGTAATATAGTAGTATAGTAACGTACTTCGTACGTTACATGAAATAGGCTTGTCTTATTCATTGCTACACTGTTTTAGACCTTATCTGTCAAATCTAATACAATATATTGCGTATAACAGAGTTAAGTCTGTCAAATTCTTGGCATTATCAGGTGTTGCTCAGAGCTCGGTGCTACTCCCATACTATTCAATATTTTCATTAATGATATAGTGGATATTCTAGACGTTTGTTGTCTGCTATGTGCGGATGATTTAAAGATCTTCATGGTGATAACGAGTACTGAAGACTGTTACCGCCCACAGCATAACCTTGACAGACTATCACAGTGGTGTTTAGACAATAAACTGCCATTAAATGCCGGTAAATGTAATATTATATCTTTCACGCGTAAATCAGCTCCCCACGTGTTTAACTACCACTTTGATAACACCGTCATACAAAGATCTGATACTTACCGTAATCTAGGTGTAATTTTTGATCCGAAGTTAACATTCAATGTCCGCATTGAAAACACAGTTGGTAATACATTTAAAACACTTGGCTTCATAGTACGCAGTAGCCGTGAATTTACGAACATAAGCACTCTACAAACATTATATAACATTATTTAGTGAGGTCTAAACTAGAATACGCGTCTCTTGTTTGGTATCCCTATGATGATATATACATTAACAATTAAGAAAATGTTCAACGAAGATTTCTAAAACTACTCTTTTTGTACTAATATTTGTAGCGCTACTGATGTATTGCGATTTTGTCAACCAAATTCACTTTCTTTTGGTGAAAATAATATCACTATTTTTTATGTACCACTACCACAGCCTAGTTTGTGATGTGAATTTCCTTAAAGAGTACAAAATAATGAAGATGTAAAATGAAATGAATATTCTACACCTGCAAGGGATAGATCCCCAGTTAATTGAACTATTTTACATCCACGGAAGCTCACATTTCTTAATGGTACTGTCGATTTTAGCTCAATTGCAACTTCCTTAAAAGTAGAACTCAGAAACAAATGAAGGGCGGTAATTTAATAAATTTGTTTGTTAGCTTTCTTTTCAAGTGTAAATATTATATAAAAGATGTAAATCAGTTAACTTAGTCTCATATTACGCATGATTAATATAGAGAAGTTAGTGAAGCGCTGCTTCCAACTACCATCCAACAGTTGTTATTTAGACCACTGACTGATTGAGCCACCCATTAGCAGAGGGGAGTTGGGTTTTTGAAATGTAAAAGTTAAGGTCATTTTTGGTGCATGGTGCGTGACCCAACTTCCCTCTGCTAAGGGGTGGCTCCTGGAGAGCTATATTGTAAGTACTGCATTTATTTTATTTTTATTTCTTATTAAATAAACTTGTACCTTCACGTTTTTTACCACTTTGTTTTATTTATCAAGTATTCACTTAGCCCCTAATGTGACATATCAATCAATCAATCAAAACAACTTTATTCATATTATTACATAAATATTTAACCAGATATCTACCTCGCATTTGACCTTGTGACCAACGTATATTGTTTGTCACGTTGGTGGTAACAGAGTCCAGCGGAGCAGTGCTGGTTCAATTTATAACCTTGTTGATTGTATCTTGAATACATTTAGTGATGCATTCAAGACACAATCAACACACTCATTCTCCTATTTACAAAAAAAATTTAAAATGAGTAATAAAATAATTGTACACTACTAAGTAGCTGAAAGCAGTTAACAATAAAATTTGATGTTATATCACTTATTTAATTTTGTGCTACTGGTGCGGGTACCCAAGTCTATAATAACGGATCCCGTTGCAAGATTTCCAATGGCGAGCAGACGTTGTTACTGCTGAATATTTTGTACTCTATAATTTCTGGTCTAAATTTAATTTTGATTTTACGATGTACTAGAGATAAATTTATATAACAAACAAAACAAACAAGAACAAATAAAACAAAAATATACAAACATAAACCAAGTGTAATAGGAAAGATTGAACAGTTATGAAATATCAGTACAGATAGGTAGGGGAAGAAGAAGTTATAGTTGGTGAAGGTTTGGCTATAGAGGTTGCCGGAAGATGGGCAGCGTCTAAGGTAAAGTGTGTTTTATTCGAAATGAGGCATTATACTGTCTAATTTGTGTTATATTTTGGATCAGCGGATTATCACCCAGTTTGAAGGTGTAGAATTTTTCAGATATAGTCTGGATGTAATCCGCTATTGGCGTTATGTCGTGGCAGCGTGCATAGAGATCTCTGAGGGAGGTGTCCCGGAATTCGAAATAAGGCGCATAAATTTGTGTTCTAACACTTTCAGTTTGTTCATTGTCGTGACCGGTATGCTGCACCACACCGGCGCCGCGTATGTGATTGCCTGATCACCATTGTGTACAATAATTTTTTATTTTGTCTGTTAAGTCTGCTACCCCTGACCATGAGCGGATACAGACTCCTGGACAAAGAGTAGACCGTCCGTATTGTCTCATTTATGTGCGTGTTAAGCGTAAGTCTTTGGTCCAATCTTACCCCCAAATACTTCACGCACCGTTTGGTTGGAATTTGGTGTCCCCTGATCGAAATTGGCATCAGAATTTTGTTCTCAGTGAACCGGCGCGTGAAAACTATCGCCTCTGACTTTTCGACGTTTATCCGAATCTTCCACTGACCGTAATAAGCCGTGGCACGAGCCATGTGCGCCTTCAGCAGCATATTAGCCGCTTGTGCGTTGTGCGAATGCGCATACATGGCTGTGTCATCGGCGTACTTGGCCAGCTTAGTATTCGGGAACTCCGGAAAATCTGAGACGTAAATATTGTACAACTTTGGTAATAGGCACGATCCTTGCGGGACTCCCGCCCGAATATCCCGCCGTGTTGATAGTTTATTATTCATTCGGACTTGCAGAGATCTACCTGTCAGGAACGAGTGAATAAGTTTAATGATATAAGTCGGAAAGTGGTAGTTGTGCATTTTGTAGAGTAGACCTGGGATCCAGACGGTGTCGAAGGCCTTCTCAATATCGAGGAGCACCATGGTGGTGCTCTTCCCGAGGTTGTATTGCACTTTTACATCGTTAACTATCCTAACGACCTGCTGCATCGTGCTCCTGCCCCTCCTGAAGCCAAATTGTGACTCATCGTCGATGTGAAGCTCCTCGTAAACAGTATCGAGCCTGACCAGGACGACCTTCTCCACCAACTTAGAGACCGCCGACAGAGATGGGCCTGTAGCTGCCGGCGAACTTCGCATTCTTGTTTGGCTTCAGGATGTGAATAACCACGGCGCATTTCCACTGGCTAGGCCAGTACTGTAGCCGCAGGATCGCATTAACGATATACGTCAACTGCACAATACCTTTCCTCGGGAGACATTTGAGTAGCTTGTATTCAACGCCGTCTTTACCCGTCTTTAATGTGACATATGGTGGAGGTGAAATTAATCACTAACGTAATATATGGTGGAGGTGCCGGGCACGATGAACTATCATTTCCATATTTGGAACGGTGATGTGTGACCTGTGGATTCTTCGGACTGGCTAGAGATATCCATACCAGGCGTACGATGACTGACAGCTCCAATTATTATTATCTTCCATATGCATGGGGTTGTCGAGACTGTATTTTCACCTTGTTCTTTAACCATCAGGACATAACATCTTTTCATATTTTCTCCCTCTGCTTTCCATCCAACAATTTTCTTGACAATCTATCAGGAATTTGCTATATGTCAAGCTAGGGTTAGATTTTTAATAAATGAAACCATCAATTTACAAGTTTCCTTCTTGTTCACCCTTAATGGTATTGTCGCAAAACTTGTTTAGTACGTCAATGCTTTAGTCTTTATACCCTATAGCAATTATTTTAAATACATTAAACATGTATAATGTATATTATATATTAATTATACATTTAAATGCAAATTGTTTATTATGGCATAATCCACTGTTTTACATTATTCCATCTGTATTATTCCTATACGAATTTATCAATTGAAGTTGAACTGAATGAATAATAAGTGGTAAATAACACACAAACAACAAAAACATGATTTCGGCATTGACAGATGTCTTTCGATTATTTGACAATTCACAGTATACACAATACCTTTAAAAGTATATAAAATATTGCAGTTGTTTTAAAGTTATTCTACATATCTTTTGACATGATTTCACCCAACGCTTAAACAATACCAACGTGCAATTATTATTAACTAAATAAAATTATTTCATCATTTCCCTTACGTAACATACTTAATTGTAATTTTATTTCTGAGCCTTATCTAGGACATATGTCAAGGAATTTCACGGCTCAGGTTTGTTTCAGTCAGTAACATTGAAAGACATGGCAGCAACAATTATCCTTTAGGAAACTTCATAATTTAAGAAATTTATAGTTGTTTATAGAAAATTTGTATAAATACCTGGATAAAATCTACCACATTAAATATCACAAGCTTTTTAGGATACTCATAATAAAAAGTGCTTAATTTAACTCATATGCTGGCAGGAATCCATGCTACGCTCACGTTTAGCTGCAGAAGGTCGTAAGTCCAATTTGAGGTTTCGGAGTAGCGGGAAACCTACAAAATACCAGAAACTTTTAATTTATTTATTAGTAGCATACACAGCAGCACATATTATTAAAGATAAATAATTACTTCCACGTCCAGTGGAAGTATAGTAACGCAAAAAAATATTTTTTTTATTGAAATAGGCTTTTAAAATATCATGATATTGACTTGAAATTTGGTACACTTATGTATAGTAATGAGATCTGGAACTAACTAGATTATATTTTGATCTAATTCCGTTGAAAGGTTCGGAGGTAAATGGGGTAAATAAGGATAAATAGGCAAAGCAAGCAGGTACGAGTCCATAAAATTGCAATTTAGGACATGTACGAAGAGTCAATGTCTCAATTTTTTTTTGCATCCGCCCCACCCCCCCAATGTCACCCCACACTATTATGAAAGAGAGTAAAAAAAATTAAATTGTGATTTAGTGTATACAAGAACGAAACATCTCAAAAAAATATTCTGGCGTTAGCTACCCCCTCTTCCATCCCCACCCAATTAATAAAGGGAGTAAAAAATTAAATTGGAAACCAAGGGCCTTTAAAATTTATTTTGGCATTAGTTGCCCTTTCCACCACCCCCATTGCCACCCCCACCCTATTGTTTAAGGGAATTAAAAAATTAAATTGGGATTTAGTGTGTATAAGACTTAGCTACAAATCTGGATGTGGAAGTAGTGATTCCTCGGGCAGCGGTTTTTAGCTTCTTAATAAAGTGAATTCTATCAATATTGCATGCTTAAATAAACTTTTGGACTACAAAATATACTTAAAAACCGCTGCCCAAGGAATCACTACTTCCACATCCAGATTTTGTATCTAAGTCTTATGCACACTAAATCCCAATGTAATATTTTATTCCCTTTAATGATATAGTGTGGGTGGTAGAGGGAGTGGCTAATGTTAAAAGAATTACTTAGTCCTTAGTTCTCGTATACACACTAAATCCCAATTTAATTTCTTATTCCCTTAAACAATAGGGTGTGGTGGAAATGGGGGTGGCAGAGGGTTAACAAATGCCAAAATAAATTTTAAATTCCAATTTAATTTTTTACTCCCTTTAATAATAGGGTGGGGGTGGCAATGGGTGTGGTAGAGAGGGTAGTTAACGCTAAAACATTTTTTTTAGACGTCTCGTTTTTGTATATATACACTAAATCATATTATAATTTTTTTACGCCCTTTCATAATAGTATGGGGTGGTATTAGAGGTGATAGTGTGGGGGGGCTGATTCCAAAAAAAATTTTGAGATCTTAACTTTTCGTGCATGCCCTAAATTGCAATTTTATTGACGGACTCTGACTTGCTTGTTTTGCCTATTTAACCTTATTTACACCATTTACCCCTGAACCCTTCAATGGAATTAGATCAAAATATATAGTTCCAGATTTCGTTACAATACATAAATGTACCAAATTTCAAGTCAATATCATAAACGGTTCCAGAGTAAACGTGCGCACAAAAAAGTTACAGACGGACAGACCGACAGACCGACAGACCGACAGACCGACAGACCGACAGACCGACAGATAGGAAATATTTTTCGCTCAAATTCAAAAGACTATTTCAATAAAAAAAAAATTCTAGCTTCCAAATAAACTTTTATGCATAACTTTAATAAACTAAATCAAAATAAAACTTTTTTATGCAAGCACTGTACCCAAGTGCTTGCTCCTGTATACTGTAGCTCTGGAATTACACATTCATTGAGGGCTCCAGTGACGCTTTTAGGGGTAGTTCCTCACAGAAAATGGTTGCAATTAGCCCTAGGGAAGTACTTACAAAGGGGCGAGCGTAGGTGCGTCTTTACTATGTACATACTTTGATATGCGATGTAAAGCAACGTCAGGCGCAGTTAGTAGTTGGATGGGTGGCCGTTCCAACGAAGACCGCGTCCTCGCCTCACACATCTTCCAGCGGCTTGTATATCAGTGTATACGCGGAAGCTATACAACCTTAGACGAGGGTTGTATAGGGGATATACCATCCTTCGGAGGGGATGTAAAGCCATCGGTCCCTTGTCTATTAAATGTTAGGCAAGCAAAATATCCCAACTCTTCTTAAGGGAAGAGGTTCGGCAAAATTCCTGGTTGGGGGTTAAATAAATGTATTAAAAAAAAATCCAGGAGGCCAAAATCGTAAATTTTGACCATATCCATGGTAACAAGTCAAAAGAGAGTAGAATTTGCAGTTGTAAAGCATACACGCTTTCATTTTTCTCCGTGGTTAACTTCACTTGCCGAGTCTACATTTTTGCTATTTTGTAAAAAGTCAAACTGACGTAAAATAATAAAGAAAAATTTCAACTTAAATTAATTCGTTTGCAAATCAAAATTTGAAACTTCGTCAACAATTGTTTATAACAATTATATAAAAGGGCAAAGTGCTTAGGAAAAACTTGTACTTAACAAATTTCAAAATTTCATCGAAGTAACGTGTCTTCTCTTCGAGTTTAAAACATAAAGTGCTTCGAAATTTTAAAACAAAGTGTTTCATCACAAATCATCACCTCACAGGAAAATAGAATTTCTCCACAGCGAGACCAGCTGTTTTGGAACGAGTCGATAGGAGTGAATACTGCACCGCACTTGTACAGGTTAGCTAACTTACGATCATAAATATTAATAAAGAGCTCATATACCAAAAGGTATAACATGTCATTTAATTTTAAATCGATTCTCAATCAATATAATTGTTAATTTGTGTATTTTAATTTTAAGTTTCATCATTGTTATTTGTATATCGTTTTGCAACCAAATGCCAATAAAAGGTTAATTGTTTGTCGCGATCTTTCTGTAATTTCAGTCTACGCACGCACCAAATCGCAAGAACTTGCTCCTGTGACTCGAGGTTTTTGGCTCTACTGGCTGAGTTAGCATATGCATAGCATAGGTGGCGCCCAGGCATACTCATTTGACAGATAGAATCTCACTAGATATAATTTCCACATTTCGATCTTTCTCATTTTCACAAATAATTTTATTCCAATTCATACTTGCACAAAATTTAAAATTATTTTAACAAATCACTTGTCAATTCAATAATTCAAAACATAGAATACTATGTTGTTATCACTATTCGTAATAAATAACTGTTCAAGTCCAACCTGCACGGTAGCTCAGTCTGCTAGACTCTGCTGTGTTTTGGGTTCGATCCCTGGCACCTACGCTGGCAACGATAGTGGGTAATGGTTGTCTGCGCCTTTTCAAATGTGAAACCCCCTTCCTGACAGCTTTTGACTTGGATTTGGGAGTTGTATACTATATATGGTTTGTGTTATGTTTATGTAATATATTAATTAAGATGTGCTTGAAGGATTAAAATTACATTAAAGGAAATGTAATAATATTAAAATAATTGAGGAGGGCGAAGTTCAAAAAGTAATGTTTTGAAATGTTATTATGTTATTCCAAGAAGTAGTTACACAATCTTCAGGGAAGACTATCGCCTCCGACTTTTCAGCAGCTACACAGCACATCTTTGCTTTGCATATGCCCTGCCAGTGCTTTATAAGATGAGCATACATGGCTGTATCATCGGTATATTTGGCTAGCTTAATATTCGGAAGCGCAGAAAGTCGGACGTGCAAGTTATACATTTAAGTGACCTTTGGGGGACTCCGGCATGAAACCTTTTCATCGATCAATTGAAAATTACTATCTTAGGTAACCATCTCACAACCTACTCTTAGGTGTCGACACAGCGTTTACATCCATCATTAACTTTATTACATTACAAGATACTGTAATTGTAGCATTGTATTTTTCTCTCTTATATTATTTATATGTACCTTCTGTTACAAATATCTTAATGTAGTTATATTTAAAACAAATTCTAAATAATATAGATTATATATAAAAAAATGATTCAAGGCATAAAAAGTACAGAAATATCAACAACGTATGTCTATTTGTTTCCTGAAAAGAATATTCTACTAAGAAACTCAAGAACGACAAATACCGATAATGGCAATTTCCCAAAGGAATTTGTGAGTGGGGACCTATTCACGTGAAAATCTTTTGCGACGATGTCCAGAATGGGATCCCTGGCAGGTGATATACTTACCAAAGGCAAACGCATTCGCATTCTTGTCTCTGTATTTGTATTGTTAGTTTTTTTACTATGAAAAATTTTACATCGTGTTGTTGTTGGTAACAATATTTTGTGTTCAATTTATGCAAATAACTGATCATTAAACTTCTCTTTATTGAATTATTTGCTCTAAGTTTTAACAATGTTACAATTAATAAAATGCCATTAGTAGGAGCAGAGGGTAATTGGAGAGGGAGATTGGATTACTTTTTCAAGGTAATAAGAAACCAATTAAATATCGGTTTACTACTTTGAAGATAAATGGAAATGTTAAACTTGTTATTTCTACGGACTTCTTCATCGTTTAATACATTATTAAAACAAAACAAAAATATTAATGATGGACACTTGTAGTTAGATTTAATTGGGTATGAACTCATTGTCATGTTACACTTAATTTCTGCGGGATAAAATTTGTAGAAACTTTGAGCCGAAATAATATTTTTTTTTTATTCATTTATTTAACGTCGGCCTATTTCCGCTACTGAGACCTAACACCGACGCCTGTAGACGAGCTACCCCCAACCAGGAATTTTTGCCGAACCTCTTCCCTTAAGAAGAGTAGGGATCTTTTACTAGCCTAACATTTAATAGACAAGGGACCGACGGCTTTACATCCCCTCCGAAGGATGGTATATCTCCTATACAACCCTCGCCTAAGGTTGTATAGCTTCCGCACATACACTGATATACAAGCCGCTGGAAGATGTGTGAGGCGAGGACGCGGTTTCCGTTGGAATGGTCACCCATCCAACTACTAACTGCGCCTGTCGTTGCTTTACATCGTATACCGAAGTATGTACATAGTAAAGACGCACCTACGCTCGCCCCGAAATAATATGAAACCCAAGCAGGTGTGTGGATATTTTAAAAATAGTTTTATACTTTGTAATATAAAATATAATTACTAGTCTGACCTAAATATGTATAAATACATATTAATATACATATACTATGTGTAAATAAGCTAAAACTTATTTACACATGGTTATCTTTGTAAAATTGAATTATACATTGTCTCTTAGTCTCTTATACAGTATCAGCCGAAAGTCTGCATCTAGTTTAGCATGGAAAGCGAGTAGACGTGGCGAGCTGTGTCTCTGAATACTATAAAAGTATTTGTCGATTATTAATCGCAATCTACATTAATAAATAATAATAATAATCATTTATTAATTCCAATAGATCATAAACATGACATAGGACAAGTCAGAATACATTTTGGCAGACATATTAAGTAAAGTATAAGTATTTTACAAGACCAATTTAAATATCTATATTAATTGCAAATGCAGAAATTCATCTACGGAATAAAATGCATTAGCAATCAATAAAGATTTAACAGAGGAAAAAAATGTTATTTCTGGGTAAATTTTTTTATGTTGTTGCTTAATCTATTATAAAGAATAGTACCTACGTAATATGGATTTGATTCAAATAATTGAAGCCTATAGATTTCATGCTGTAAATTATATCCATGACGGGTGGGATAATGATGATACGCATTTTGAAAGTTAAATTATGATAAATTTAGCTTAACGAAGTTTAATATTTCAAAAATGTATAGGCATGGTAACGTTAATATTTTTTGCCTAATAGAAGTTAACTTACATGATTCCCTATAGCCCAAGCCGAACATACAACATACAGCTCGTTTTTGTAATAAAAAAAGCTCTATTAGCGGTTGTCGAGTTTCCCCAAAAAAGTACTCCGTAGCTTATGTGCGATTCCATATTGGAAAAATAGTACATTTTAACAGTGTCGATACTAGCTATCTGGCTTAACCTTTTTGAAGCAAAACATTTACATGCACATTTAGAACATACTGCGGATACATGTGTTTTCCAATCAAGGGATAGGTCAATATGGATTCCTAATAATTTGAACAAGGTAAGTTGTTTAACTGATTTCCCATTATGATGCAATAGTAAACTTGCATTATATCTTGATGCAACCGGATGAAACTGCATAAGAAATGTTTTATCTTGATTAAAAACGAGCTTCATGTTGTTAAAATATTCAGTTATTGATTGAATGTTAATTTTGAGCTGCTCTAGTGCGACTTCAGAATTGTACCGCAAGAAATTATGGTTATGTCATCCGCAAATGAACCGTAATAACACGAAATAAAGTTATCCAAGTCATTAACATACAAAATAAACAAAAGTGGACCTAGCACCTATATCAACCAGGAGTTCATCGGATCTAAGACTAAAACAATCTACAAATTGTTTCCTATCACTTAAATATGACCTAAGTAAGTCATTACATTTGCCACGTATACCATAAGACTCAATAGTTTCGAGAAGAATTTGATGGTCAACATAGTCGAATGCATTAGAGAGATCGATGAAACTGGCAAGGACTTTCTTGTTTTGATCTAAATTTCTGTAGACTTCATTAAGTATAGTTAGGAGTGCAGTGATCCTAGATTTATGTTCTCTGAAACCATGTTGATTTGGTGATAATATTTGCTTTCATTCCAAGAATTTAATTATGCGTATTGCTAAGAGTTGTTCGAATATTTTTGAGAATACCGAGAGGATTGCTATTAGTCGATAATTATCGAGAAGTTTGTGATCACCTTTTTTAAAAAGTGGCAGAATTTTGGATACTTTTAGCATGTCAGGCTATGTGCCATCTTGAAAACATTTATTAGTTACCTATCTGTTGATAATTAAATTAGCAAACGTGCAGTTGTGTGCAAAATGTCGTAAAGATCAACTAGAAGTAATAAAAAAGACAATAACACATCAGATATGTTACAAAACCTCAGCAATGATTTTCAAACATAAATGTGTTCGTTTAAAAATGAGCTTCAAAAGAAGTTAGACAGTGGCCAAAGTAGCAGTGGCGGTGCAGTTGTGTATGTGCAGAAAATCTATATGCAAGAGTTATGGTCGAAATTTGTAAACTTTGAAAACAATATATACCTTCACCTCAAGTTGTTGGAAGAACAAGCATATAATCAGTGTCACATGCTGGAGCAAAAATTCTATGAAAATAATTTAATTTTGCATGGATTACAAGAAGAAGATGGTGATACTGTTAAATTCTTCATGTATTCTCAAATCAGTTAAAAATTACAAATTTGGATAAGAAGGATATCAGTGATGTTTATCGTCTAGGCAAAAAAAGCGACAAACTGCAGCCTTTTGTTATTGAGTTTTTACGAAATTGGCAAAGAAATTTGGTGTTTGCGAATAAATCTAAAGTAAAAGGTTCAAAATTGTTTATGTCCGAAATGCTGGTGATATCTAAACTTCGATTGTTTAATGAGTTAAAAGAAACCTACAAAAATAAGTGTTTTACTATGATAGTTATTCAAAATTTTAATTCAACTGGTTTAGTCAATATTTATTCAAATACGCTATAAAGCAATATGGAAAAGTTTATTACGACTTAAAGGCAGGTAAAGACAAACGAGAACCCAGATCTTACAAATCCTTGTAGTGAGAACGAACAATGAAAAGAACAACTAGAAACAAATACAATTTATTATAAAAAAACCGCAGCCCATATCCAGATTTTGTATTTAAATCTTATACACACTAAATTCCAATGTAATATTTTAATCCCTTTAATAATAGAGTGGGGGTGGTAGAGGGAGTGGCTAATGTAAAAAAAAATTAGCAGCCCTTGGTTCTCGTACACAAATCTCAATTTAATTTTTTACTTCCTTTAATAATATGGTGGGGGTGGCATCTCCAGGTAAATAATAATTTGGTAACAGGTAATAATTTGGACACTATTGAGCCATGACTAAATGACATTCGTGCGACATCTTTTGGAGCGGGGAATCGATTGCGATAGGTCCGAGGGTGAAAAAATCTGCTTTCATCCCCTATTGGCCAAAAATCACTCCCAAAACGGGGTTTTCGTGAATTAGCAGGTGGAGGCGGATTTTTTGTGTGTAATTTTTCTTGTAAAAGTGATTTTTGATCCGGGACGACCGAAAGGGTTGATCAAGAGGGGTGAAAACCACCTCTTTAAGGCAAAAAATGGTCGTAACCCATTTTTTCGCGCTTTTTGGAGGGAATGTAAATAAAAAAGGTCGAGGAGGATAAGAGAAGTAAAATTCTATCACGCACCCCTTATTCTCAATCATAGGGGTGAAAACTACCACCGCGGGGATCACGGGCCTCTCTCAATCTTCAAAAATACCGTACCAAATATTAACTTTAAAATGATATTGAACTATATATTCAATTGTTAAATGTGGATTCCTATCATCCCGCCATCTGCAATTTTGCGGGATGACTGTGCCATTAGAAGTAAAAATTGATTCGTTTGAAAATAAAATAAATTTCTGAAAGCTTCGCATTTCGTATATTTTTCCTTGTACCAACACGCAGAAATAAAAATGGGATATCATTCCTTAATAGTATTAATGAATCTCGGTTTGAGGCAGAAGTATATCTCTTTCCTGAATTCTTCTTACAGATGTTTCTGTTATTTATTTTTCACGTTGTCTCTTGAAGCAATTCTGAACCGAATCAGTCTCTTTAAGTTATTAAAAATTCTTCCCACTGCTCTCTTAGTCTAAGAGTCAGCGACATAGCGTTGTGTCCCATAAAACTTTACAAAGTCATACCCACATATAACTCGCTATTTCATTGATGGTGGAAGATGAAACGACACTACTGCCATTCCTAAGTAGTGACGCCGGTATTAAAATTGTTTTTTGAAAAAATCATTATTTTTCAATCATTGTGTAACACAACACTTCAAAACTGTGACTGTTCCTCGAGATGGGAGGGGGGTAGTGCTATAAAAAAATGCGGTGCTGCCAGCCTCCGCGAGTGACCTTATCAGTGACAGTAGGGAATAAGGGGATTTTTGGAATTTGATTTTTGAGTTCCATCGAACTTGGTAAAAATTCGCAGTTCATCGATTTCTGTGTAAAGAAGCCACTGTTGCCTTTTCGAAAACTGAAGAAAACGGTGGCAGCAGTATTTGAAGGTCACGTTTATTAAAACCGAATTTTGCGTTTCCATATGGTTTAATTCGTACGAATTTTGTATATTCTTTTTTATTTTCACAGACAAAATATGCATGCAACTGTACTTTACAATAAATTTTCCGCGGCGTTGAATGTTTAAGAAATGAAAATTCATTTTATATAAACATTCTTCAATATTTACGCTTTTTTTCTCGGTTTTTTCATATTTCCCATGCCTATCATTCCACTTCAGAATAAATCAATTTTTTTCGACAAAACAACATTCGAGATGATTGTCTAAACAAATAAGATGTTATAAACTATTGCTAGGTCGCGAATTCTTCAGCCGGAACCAATCGGAAAAATTTCAGTTTCTATGCCCCAAAATACGAAACTTTTATCCCATTTAACAGACTTTGTAACTATTTTGGTTTGCAAGATAGCAAAAGCAGTCGCCCTCTATAACATACAGTATAATAAAATACATCTTAATTTTATAAAAACAAAGCAATTAATATTGTTGATATGGTACATTTTAATTTAAACACCGACACGCGTTGTTGGTATATCTCCAGTATGTAGAATTAAATTTAAATAAGCGATAAACACTGAAATATGCTTTCTCGCCCCCGGGCGAACAATTAAAGGAAAGCCGAGAAGAAAGTGTATATGCCACCTATTATAGTCCGATTATGCGTGAGGTAGCTAAAGGTGAAATCGCATGTTATATAATTTACCTTGTAGTGGTTAAAGGGTTAAGAAACAGTCATGCATGTTAATTTGACCCAGCACTTTCCGCACGCAACTTTGAAAACATTTAGCAGTTTTACATTGAAATGCAACATGCTTATAATTACTCTTTTGTTATTAACTGCAATCCGGCAACTGCCGTTATTATTAACATCTAGTCGATTTGCTCTACCAAAATTAATTATAGAACTTTACCATTAGTGGAGTCAATACAGATTTGTAGAGAAAATTTTACATGAAGCAACGCGACAGATAAATAAGTTTGTTTTGGTGAAACTAAGAATATTCTGAGTTTTCTGCTTTGAGTAGGCGGGGAACCCATTTTTACGCGGAAAAGGGATAAAATTGGTCATTTTTAAGGGTGGCTTTTCAGTTTTAATTTATTTTGGACCCTTTAAAATGCTAGTTGAGAAACGAAAGCGGTACCCTTTTGTTGTAGATGTTCAAGGAACGTTCAGTTCAAATTTCGTGCAAATCGGTTCACCGCCTCCCACGATATATATACCAGATGTCAACGGATCATAATAGACCCCCTTTTTACCTTATTTTTAATAATGTTAGCATGAAATTTAACTTGGTAGATGTATTATATAACCAAGAAGACACTTTGTGGCATAACTGTAATTTCTTTCCCACTTCCGGTTGCACCGGAAATGACCCTAACTTTTGATTTTCAAATGGAACATCCTGTATTTTATTATATTTTTGGAATCCTTAAAAAATTCTGACTACGGTGATGCCCCATATAAGTGACATTTTGACTCCATAAAAGAATTTGACTCGAAATTAAAAAAAAAATTAAAATAAGAGAAAATTGCTTTTGGGCTCATCCACCCTACCATTATGGTTCCATTTGAAAAAATTAAGTAAGTAGAAAACTCAGGGTATGCTTGAACAAACTTTCCACAACCCCAGTCAGAATATTTCATTTCGCTTCTACAAAATTTTTATAAGTCATTTTTCTCTTTAATTCAACTTCCCATTGAAGTTTCCATTCATACATCAAAATACACTTCATTCATACACTTGCCCAATGTGCCAGCTTAGCAATCATCAAAACTTACTTCCCGAAATGCTGGCTTCATCGATATCAAAACTTACTTCCACTTCGTTTAATGCAGACCTATAAGAATATGTATGATATCAACATAGCTTAAAAGACCTTCGAAATTCATTACGGGACCATTTCGAAATTTAATTCTTTCGACAGTTATTGCAAATAACTTCCAAACATGAATTGATTCAAACTTCGTTTATACATCAAAAGTTCCCCTTTTCATGGCCGATTTCATCATGTAAATTATTATCCCGAATATTTAAGCCTTCATAATCCATGATACAATGTTGTGCTATATTGCGCAATCGAGCCCAAGTGGTTGGCGGGAGACTTTGTTCAGACATTTTCCAGCTACGAAGCATATAAAAGGTCGAACGCGGCGAACCTGATCTAAGTAGTAAGGGAAGTAATTACCAGAAGTTGAAAGTAAGTGTTCGCGAGTAGTTTATTAAAAGACTTTTTAATTGTAATTAGTGCTATACTAGCTCCCTTCGGGTTCCTAAAGTTTGAGTTTCTACTCTATAGATAAGCTGAAATACGTGAATATACTGTTAGGGTATCTTATAAAAGATTCTTTCTGTCTAGACAAGCTGCTTCCACAACAAATATTCTAGTATAGTAGCGTTCATTAGTTCCCTCCTCTGAAAAAAATGCAACAAAATTTTACGACCCCATTAAAATACCGGTACTCTCTGTACTGCTGTTCGCAAATTGACTCGCTCACCTTTATAGGTTTTTAATGTGCGTTGGTTTCTTTGATGGTAGCAAGCCGCTTAGCCCAATGGCGATAATAATTGTGTCGTAAAGTTTTTGTTGCGTTTTTTAAGTGCCGGATACTGATGAACTCAACTATAATTCGTTAGGCTTCGAAATCTGAAAAATAAAAAATCAATTAGAATAGTTTAGTATGTAAGATATATTAAAGTAGATTTAATTTAGTTAGGAAAGGTTAAGCAACTACTCTAGAAAGAGGCGCCAATGAAAATGAAAGGTAAAAGGAACTTACAGTGCGAAAATAAGAAGATTCTCAGCGGGGTTATGAATGAAACTTCAAATGTTGCTGCTGCAGGCAAGACAATATCCAGTTTATCATGAAAAATTGCAAGAGGAGTGTGAATATCGATCTCCATAACGACGTGAACAAAAAATAGGAGAGAAAAAATAACAAATTTCGAGAATCGCTGTTATTTTTGAAGTTGGACGAGGAAAAAGTCCAAATAAATGAAAGACAGCAAGAAAACTAAGAACAGTTGCGTGGAAAATAGGCAGATCTCAAGAATGAATACTAAAAGATCCATGTGAATACTGAAAAGTCAACGAAAATTTCAGAGCACCAGCTCTTCATATCCAGAGTACTAGAAGTCGTAAATAAAAGGATCAAGTAAGAGTTTTAAAATAATAATAATAATAATCCATTTTTAATAAACTTCAGGTGCGTTTAAAAACATTTTAACATGCAGAAACAGTTATGCTGCGAATTTAGTGACAATTTTAGTAATAAGGAATTCGTATTGTTATGTTGCTACCAATCAAAACACAAAAATTTTTTGCAGCATACATAATCAAAAGTAAATCAATTCAAATTTCCATAAGATTCAATCAAACTCGACAGAAATCTTTCACAATCACAGCAATATGCAAAAAGTAATCCTAACAATCTTAACACCAGCAACCCACAATAGACTCTGAGAGTGAAAGAGAGAGAGTCGGCTGAGCTAAGTAAAATAAAGAGGTAAGTATCTACTTAAAATAACATTTAAAAAGAAAAAATCAAATCACACAATTTCATTTAATATATTAAATTTTGAACATTGGTTTGTATTCATAAGAAGAACGTATTGATATATACATATACCTGATTTTTATTTATTTATTAATCACCACTCTACAGGAACGATGTTCCCAATTACAGAGTTGTATACAGATACATATACTAGACAATCATACAACGACCATTCACCATTCTCTACGACATTGCCATCTGTCGCAGCTGAGACTCGAACTCTAATCTAGTCTACTGCTACCAACTCGATAACATGAAAAACATCACTAAACATCCATACCCTAGACAGAATTCGAACCCTTGACTCTATGGTTACAGGCCTTATACGTAAGCATTGAACCATATGTATTTGTCGAGAATCCATTCTGAAAACGCACACCACATCAGTATAGAACATTATTCCCATATTATGCATGCAGTTTGTACATACATAAGACATCAAATGCTACGTAGGTTATTTCATATGTATATCCATTTTAAGTATATGTGTTGAGTAAACCAATTACAAAAGATCAATGACGGAAACATAATTTCCGTCATTTTCATATAATTCTTGATGCAACTGGTATTTGTAACATTAAAACTATGTTTTTTTAATGTACGTCTTACTGTCTCATGGCTAATATCTGTCTCTTTTGCCAGGTCTCTTGTGGAAACATTTGGGTACACATGTGTGTAAGCCAATACATTTGCCCCAATTTCTTCGCTTACTATAAATCTGTCCTCTGCCATCTCAATATTTTCTGCATTTCGGAATGATTCTTCTAGAATTTTAAAATACTGCCGGTATGATTGACGACGATGGGGATATCTTTCATAATATACGGGGCGTAACAGGATCATGGTATACACCCCCCTTTTTTCCTTTAGTTTTGAAGATCATTGATTGAAATGCAGGGCATACTAGATGCATAAATAAGCGGCACTTTTTGACATGCAATTGATTTTTTTTCACTTCACCTACCCCAGATTCAATCCAATAAAATAGTAGGTCTAAATAAAACCATAGGGTGAAGTCACCAGTGAATGAACAATTTCACATATATTGGGAAATATTAAGGAATTGAACTACTGCGCGATAATAACCCTTAATGCACCTCAATTTTAGTCCATTTTTCCTTGCTGTAGTACCATTGGTTAATTTTAGTCGTGTGATCCGTTAGTTCTATCATGGTGTAAATTTAATGTGGGTGTGATCTCTAGTGGTGAGTGTCGTAGCTAGTAAGGCCCTTCTGCGAACCACCTGTTTACTGGAATACTTTACATTTTTTGAAAACATGGTGAGTGATCAAATATTTATTATCCTAGTAAGAAAAGGTTTAAAGATTGAGTTACGACATTTAAAAACGTATATAGATTATGTTTTTATTTAAATTTCGCTGTGTTCATTCACTGGTTTGCGCTTTCGCTAAAATCCTGCAAATAAACATTCTGTTCATTTACTGGATAATGAACACACACAGTTTTATGTCATATTACTAAGCAGGTCTTTTGTATTTCTCCCAGATGTCTACGCCAACTAGTAAAAGTCCTATAACTAATAAATGTGATGAAACTTTAGATGGCGACTTACAACACTGCAAAGTTGCTGGTAACAGTGGTGTAGATAAACCTGATAATGGTAAAATAAATGTTCTCTCTGATGTAAAGGTACCAGATAAAAAATCAGTGGAAGACGCTTGGAAAAAACATTTATACTAACCTCAAAAAGAAGCAAAGAAACGTAAAAAGACGACACAGCTGTAATGCCATATGCCTTGGTTTCAAAAGACTGGAAGAGGTACTATGACGAAAAGGAAAAAAAAACTGAAAAAGCTGAAGAACTTAAAAAAGGAAACAGGAGAGACAGAAAAAGGCAGAAGAAAGAAACAAGGTAGCAGAATAGTGAAAGATGAAAGCAGCAGCACGAAAACGGAGGTCACAAGAAAATAAAAAATGTAAACAAGTACCAGAGAAGAAACTAAAGAGGAATGACAGCCCTAAAGAAAGTCCTACTGAAAGCTCATTTGATGCATCATCCATTGATAGTGAAGGAGAGCAAATTAAAGATCAAGCCGAATATAATAATCAAGAAGGCCAAGTTAATTATAAAATAGATGATTTTGTTATAGTTAAGTATGACAAAAACTATTTTCCCTGGCAAGTAAAGCAGGTAGATGAATCAAAACAGGAATATGAAATGACCTCTCTGGAAAAGAGTCAAGATGGAAAATTTTGGAAATGGCCACAATCTGCAGATACAATTTTGTATAAAAAAGACCGATATCCTAAAAAAGATTGCTACCCCACAGCAAGCTAATTCCAGGGAATTTTTCATAGTTATAGAAATATAAAAATATTTAAAGTTCTAGTTCATTTATTGTCTGAAAGTTATTTGTGACATTCTACGAATATTCTTTCCTATTATTCGGGTTTTCTACCATATGTATTATTATCCTCTTCAAATACAAATCACCGAATCTACAAAATAGTAGAATTATTGGAAAAAAGCCTCTACGCCCGTGACGTTTACGCCAAAGGAATAGTCAGAGGTTATGTTTTGCAAATAATATAAATCGGAATAAACACAGAAATAATGTATTTTGCTGACGTTTCGAAAAGTAATCTCTTTCCGTTTTCAAAGCTTTTTTTGGAAGAACTCTTATTTTGCTGTGTATGTCAAATACACAGCTTTAAGATTCTGTTTATGTTATTTCCATAGATATTTACTACTTACACAGAACATAAAACTGATGATATATTCTTTTAGATAATGCTGAGTTTGTTCTTCTTTTAACATTGGTAGCCAGGTTGTACAAATATCTAAGAACAATTCGATACGCACTTATCTTCATTTAATAAGATTATTGCTGATTCTTTAATTTTTCTTTTTTTGGTATCTGCTTCTTTTGTTAAAATTTTTGCCGAGTCCCAGTTTATTCTATGTCCGTTTTCTAAAGCATGTTCACAAATCTTTGATTTCTGAATTTCATTCTTTCTAATGTAATTCTTGCGCACATCCAACCTCACACTGAATGGTCTGGATGACTCACCCACATAACATTTATCACATTCGCACGAGATATTGTGAATACAGTTTTTTGAATTCTGCTCCCTGTTTATCGGTTTTGTTTTTATTAAAATAGATCTTAAAGTGTTCCCCGTTTGAAATATCGTCCTATCATCAAATATGTCACCTATACGGCGTAGCTTTTCCAATAGTCCGTATACATAAGGAATTATTGCTGTATAATGACGTTCAGGTTTTTGTCGTACCTGATTGTCCCTATTTTCAACATTTATGAAAACTCTATCAGCACAGGCTTCAGGATATTGATTTTGTACTAGAACCTCTTTGATAAATTTTTTCTTGTTACTTAATATTTCATTATTAGATGAAATTATTTTGGCCCTATCGCAAAAACATTTTACAACACCCCTTCCAGAAAACTATCTAGTAAATCGACACCATGAGGCCAAATTGCAAAGATGTCATCAACATATCTCCACCAGATAACCGGTTTGTTTATACAATTTTGAACATGTATGTTCTCAAAGTTCTCCATAAATATGTTGCTTAAAATTGGTGATAATACAGACCCCATAGCCATACCAAAATCCTGCTGATAGAACTCATTGTCCAATTGAAGATAGGTTGTTTTTATCACTCCTGATGGTTAGTTTTGATGTAGTTAGTCTTTTTACCAATGTTCCGGTAGAAAAACCTTAAAAATAGTTAAAGGCAGGTTGCTAAATGATAATAATTTGGAAACTAGAACTAAATTAAGTGTAAATAGCATAATGGAAGTCTTAACAATGCGTATAAATTTTCAATTGGACAATGAGTTCTATCAGCAGGATTTTGGTATGGCTATGGGGACTGCATTAGATAGTTTTTGGAAAATATAAATAGTAAGGAACCGTCTATTAAATTCACATTAGAAGTAGAAAGTAAGAATGAACTACCGTTTTTAGATGTTTTAATTAGAAGAGTAAATAATACAATTGAAACAAGCGTTTATAGAAAACCAACACATACTAATAGATATCTAAATTTTAACTCAAATCAGTCAATAAATGTTAAAAGGGGTATGGTAAAATGTTTATACGATAGGGCCAAAATAATTTCATCTAATAATGAAATATTAAATAACGAGAAAAAATTTATCAAAGAGGTTCTAGTACAAAATCAATATCCTGAAGCTTTTGTTGGTAGAGTTTTCATAAATGTTGAAAATAGGGACAATCAGGTACGACAAAAATCTGAACGTCATTATATAGCAATAATTCCTTATGTATACGGACTATCGGAAAAGCTACGCCGTATAGGTGACAAATTTGATGTTAGGACGATATTTCAAACGGGGAACACTTTAAGATCTATTTTAACAAAAACAAAACCGATAAACAGGAAGCAGAATTCAAAAAACTGTATTTACAATATACCGTGCGAATGTGATGTTATGTGCGTAACCTCACTCTGAAAGGTCTGGATGAGCACAAGAATTACATTAGAAAGAATGAAATTCAGAAATCAAAGATTTGTGAACATGCTTGGGAAAACGGACATAGAATAAACTCGGACTCGTTAAAAATTTTAACAAAAGAAGCAGATACAAAAAAAGAAAAATTAAAGAATCAGCAATAATCTTATTAAATGAAGATAAGTGCGTATCGAATTGTTCTGTAGATATTTGTACAACCTGGCTACCAATGTTAAAAGAAGAGCTTAACAGGGGGCGAGCGTAGGTGCGTCTTTACTATGTACATATTTCGGTATGCGATGTAAAGCAACGACAGGCGCAGTTAGTACTTGGATGGTGACCATTCCAACAGAAACCGCGTTCTCGCCTCACACATCTTCCAGCGGCTTATACATCAGTGTATGCGTGGGCGTAGGCGAGGGTTGTATAGGAGATATACCATCCTTCGGAGGGGATGTAAAGCCGTCGGTCTCTTGTCTATTAAATGTTAGGCAAGTAAAAGATCCCTACTCTTCTTAAGGGAAGAGGTTCGGCAAAATTCCTGGTTGGGGGTAGCTCGTCTACAGGCGTCGGTGTTAGGCCTCAATAGCGAAAATAGGCCGACGTTAAATAAATGTATAAAAAAAAAAGAACTTAACAAACTGAACTTTATCTAAAAGAAAATATCATCAGTTTTATGTTCTGTGTAAGTAGTAAGTATGTATGGAAATAACATAAAGAGAATCTTAAAGCTGTGCATTTGACATACACAGCAAAATAAGAGTTCTTTCAAAAAAAGCTTTGAAAACGGAAAGAGATTACTTTCCGAAACGTTAGCAAAATACATTATTTCTGTATTTACTCCGATTTATATTATTTGCAAAACATAACCTCTGACTATTCCTTTGACGTAAGCGTCACGGGCGTAGAGGCTATTTTCCAATAATTCTATTATTTTGTAGATTCGGTGATTTGTTTTTGAAGAGGATAATAATACATGTGGTAGAAAACCCAAATAATAGGAAGTAATATTCTAGTTCATTTACTGGATCTCGCATGTTAATTCTCTGGGAATTCTGTTCATTTATTGGGTTTTTCTGTACTTTGTATTTTTATTATTAATAAGAAATTTGCGTATTTTTCCATGACAATTCTGTTGCTTTTAATCGATCAATTAATAAATATTTCGCGTTTTCAAAATTTTTCTAGGTTTTATAGGTTGTAAATACATTGAAAATGTAGTTTAAAACCTCATAACTTTCCATAAATGTTCATTTACTGGTGACTTCACCATAAATAATTTTTGCATTCGTCGACTGAAAAGTTTTTTACAAAAACCATTATTTCTGAATATTGTTGTTACCTTTATAATACTTTATAATACCTTTATATGTATTCTTATGTTGTATAATAATAAAATATTTAAAAACAAAACTGACGCATCTAAATCACTGATTGAAAAATTACCGTACGTTTATTGTTTCACTCGTACTGTAAAGTTTAATCAATCATATGTTCAGCAGCACAAAAAACAAAAGGGTATTAGCAGATGATTTATATCCTTTTCAGCTATATAATCATATCAGATTCGAGTGAGCCTCAAAAATTTATGTGATAGTATTTTTAAATACACTTTCGTACAGGATATTTGTTAGCCACTAACAATATGTCTATCGGGTTAGAGTGAGGCACAATACCATAAATAAGCTGCTGGAGTCCTGTCCTGAGCTTGGGTCCTCAGAGTATTGATCCTGCAGGCGGATTTCTGGTCCCGCCCGCTAGCGGCTCCTGCTACACTCCTGCTGCACCCGTTGCGGAATGAAGGACGTATTGTGCCTTTATTGCTCTTCTACAATTGAAATTATTTCAGACGATTTCATGGTACGTGACGAGAGCTTTTTTACAACTATTACTCTTTCATATATACCCCATTAAGCCACCATAAAACAAGCGTAATTAGCGCTTCGCGCTGCTCATAACCCTTTTAGCAAACTTTAGCATCTGCTTTTAGACTCCAAAATTATTGCATAATAAAATTGGTCCTCCTGCGTAAAATAATATTTTTAATTTTATTTTAAAAGAGGCTCTTTGATACACTGTGATAATAAACGGGTGACTCTTGGGAAGCTGAGTTAAAGAGTGTACTAAAATAAAACTCTTGTAATAAATGAGCACCTAAATAAATTACCTAAGAAACCTGTAATGAATAAATGTTTTTTCTGCAAAAGTGTCAACGGCTAGTAGCCCAGTAAACTGGGAAAATTTGGATGAAATAATTCAGAGCGGGCTGAAATTTTGGGAACAGTCTTATTTTGTAGTACTTAATAATAATAATAATAATAATAATTTATTTTCCCTTTGACATATTACAATGTATAGGAGTCGTCATAGAATTGCTTAAGGACTATAGTA
The DNA here is from genome assembly GCA_963675555.1 of Leptura quadrifasciata. Lineage (NCBI taxonomy): Eukaryota > Metazoa > Arthropoda > Insecta > Coleoptera > Cerambycidae > Leptura > Leptura quadrifasciata. The sequence goes on from OY776674.1 coordinate 155,155,316, forward strand.
AATAGTTACACAGAAATGTAATTATAACAAGTAAACAGTAGGTCACAAACAAAAATAACAGTAACATTTCGTTAACCACAGAAACATATATTATAGTAGGAAATCAGCGTAGGAAATCTTCCACACGATAGTAGCATTCTTTCATTAAAAATTCCTTAAGATGAGTTTTAAATGATCTAAAGCATATATCAGATTTAATATGAGCAGGCAACTTATTGAACATTACTAATCCAAGTACATCAGGTGATTTATATGATGAGTTGTATTTAGAGAACTGTATTTGAAAGTTTCTCTGTTTCTAGTATTCGAGTTATGAATGTCAGAGTTTTTGGGAAAGCTTCCCTGGTTCTTAAATACATAGATGCACAATTCAAATATTAAAATTGATGACACGGTTAAAATACCTAAATCACAAAACAGTGATCTACAAGAGTGTCTGCAATAAACTCCACAAATGGTTCTTATTATTTGCTTTTGAGCTATAAATACATTAGTTGCATGAGTGGACCAGCCCCAGAGAAAGATGCCACATCTCAATAAAGAATCCATTTTTGCATAATATATTTTAATTAACTGATCCTTATGAAGAACAGTTCTTAAATTAATAAATAAATAATTTTGACTGCGCAGTTTAGAGACAAGATTTTGGCAGTGATATTTCCAGCTCAAGGTACTGTCATAGTATATTCCTAAAAATTTAACGCTTGTGGTGGCACATGATATGGGTGAATTATTTAATATAAGATTGACACCGTTACATATCCTTTGCCTATTGTGAAAACGTAAGTAGTAGGTTTTCTCACTATTAAAATATAAAGAGTTGCTACAGAACCATGCATTTAGATTAGAGAGAGAAGCATTGCAGGAATCTTCCAGTCGAATATCATCCTCGCAGGACACAAGGACAGAGAAGTATCATCCGCATATATGGTTAAGTTAGCATTTGGTACTGCATTTTCTACATCATTAATGTAAAGTATGAAAAGAATTGGGCCTATAACGAACAATTTATTTTTATTTTTCATTTCCGTTCGACCAATATTGGCAGATATATGAATGTTTAAACATCTTTACAGCACTCTATCAGAAGACTTGTTTTATGATAGAGAATCAGATTTTGAATATGTTGGTGTATGTACAAAATCGTTTTGATAACGAGTGAATGGAGATAACAGGGAAAAATATGAAAAATTATCATTTTCAAGTACATTTTGACAATAGCCAATAGACAAAAGGTTTTTTGAAGAGAATTAAATTATCTGTAAAATGACCTCCAAGTGACCTTCATACGATGAGTGGTTCACGAGTTACAGCTGTTTGAAGCTATGAGCAAAAATTTCTTTTTATTATTAATTAATATTTTCCTGCAAGAACTGTGCAATGTGCATAACAATTTTTTTTTAAATATAGGCCTAGCATGGAACGACTTAAAGATAATAAGTTCTGAAACTTCAAAAAGTGAAAAAATATTATTACATGTAATTTTTTGTATTTCAAACGTGACGAAAATTGTCTGTTTGCTAAAAATTAAAAATCAACCGCATTTTCAATCGTCAATTCCTTGTCGCTACTTATTGAAAATCATACCCGGAAATTTTGTAGCTTTCATTTAGGTCTTATGAAATTTTGTCGTAAAGTCAAAAACAAACAACGGAAAATGCTTTAAAAGGAATTTTGCAACATACCTAACAAATCAAGACGATATAATTTTTCTTAATTATATCCCAAAGTATATTATATGAAAGTTATTTGTGGCATTCTACGAATATTCTTTTCTTTTATTTGGGTTTTCTACCACGTGTATTATCCTCTTCAAAAACAAATCACCGAATTTACAAAATAATAGAATTATTGGAAAGAACTCTCTGCGCCTGTGATGTTTATGTCAAAGGAACATTCAGAGATTATTTTTTACAAATAACATAAATCGGAATAAACAGAAAAAAATTATTTTGCTGAAGTTTCGGAAAGTAGTCTCCGTTTTCAAAGCTTTTTTCGAAGAACTCTTATTTGTTGTGTTTGTTAAATACATAGCTTTAAGATTCTGTGTATGTTATTTCCATAGATACTTACTACCTACACAGAACTGAGGATATTTTCTTTTAGATAATGTTGAGTTTGTTAAGTTCTTCTTTTAACATTGGTAGCCAGGTTGTACAAATATCTATAGAACAATTCGATACGCATTTATCTTTATTTAATAAGATTATTGCTGATTTTTTAAGTTTAATTTTTTGTTATCTGCCTGTTTTGTTAAAATGTTTGCCAAATCCCAGATTTTTCTATGTCCGTTTTCCCAAGCGTGTTCACAAATCCGTGATTTCTGAATTTCATTCTTTCTACTGTAATCCTTGTACTCATCCAACCTCACACTGAAAGGTCTGGATGATTTCAAAGTGTTCCCCATTTGAAATACCGTCCTAACATAAAATTTGTCACCTATACGGCGTAGCTTCTCTGATAGTCCGTATACATAAGAAATTGTTGCTATATAATGAAGTTCGGGTTTTTGTCGTACCTGATTGTCCCTATTTTCAACATTTATGAAAACTTTATCAACAAAGGCTTCAGGGTATTGATTTTGTACTAGAACATTTTTGACAAATTTTTTCTCGTTATTTAATATTTCTTTATTAGATGAAATTATTTTGGCCCTGTCGTATAAACATTTTACAACACTCCTTTTAACATTTATTGACTGATTTGAGTTAAAATTTAGATATCCATTAGTATGTGTTGGTTTTCTATAAACGCTTGTTTCGATTGTATTATTTACCTTTTTAATTAAAACATCTAAAAACGGTACTTCATTCCTACTTTGTACTTCTAATGTGAATTTAATAGACGGTTCTTTACTATTTATATTTTCTAAAAAACTATCTAGTAAATCAACACCTTGAGGCCAAATTGCAAAAATGTCGTCAACATATCTCCACCAGACAACCCATTTGTTTATACCATTTTGAACATGTGTGTTCTCAAAGTTCTCCATAAATATGTTGCTTAAAATTGGTAATAATGAAGACCCCATTGCCATACCAAAATCCTGCTGATGGAACTCATTTTCCAATTGAAAATAAGTTGTTTTTATACACATTTTTAAGAGTTCCATTATGCTATTTACCATTTATTATTTATGCTGTCATAATTATTTGGCAAAATTTTTAGTTAAAATTACACTACACCTTATGGTTAGTTTTGATGTAGTTAGTCTTTTTACCAATGTTCCGGTAGATGAAGCTTTAAAAATAGTTAAGATAGGTAGCTGAATGATAATAATTTGGGAACTAGAACTAAATTAAGTGTAAAAAAATAATATAAACTCTGTAAGTTAAAAGAGTTTTGTTTTTCGGATACCTTTACATATTAAAATAAAAATACTTACATCAAATCGGCCAACTGAAAGATAATAAAAATCTAGAAAATATTTTCCTAAGAATTAATTGTTTAATCTGGTTACTCTGTCCTATTTACTATCTAAGTTAGGGAAATATACAAAGTCATTTAGATATTAAATATAAGTTTTACAAAATCATTTGCCAGACAATACAGCAAAACTTATTTATAAAAGAGCGGGAAAGGTGCAGCTAATATGCCGCGATTTCGCGTAGCCACCACGTCATCACGACGTCATTGGAACGTAGCTGAGGAAGTTCTAGGAACGTCGCCAAAACATTACAGTCACCAAAAAGTAATTTTCCATTTTGGCAGCAGTCACTTACTATGTGCGTTTCTAATATGTACCCATGACTAGTGGCTACACCCTTTGAAATAAATACAATAGTTGCTGCTACCTTCTAGTAACTAATTTTTTAAATGGTTGTAGGTATTGAATAGATACTTAACATTTTGAAAACTAATTTTCTATAATGATTTGTGGCTTAGTTCAAAAGTGGAACTGTAATCGAATCGAAACTTTAATAAAAAATCGCACCTTATCTCAACAGGTGGCAGTATCACCTGAGATTGCACAATAGGCCCAAGAGGCTGCAGTGCCCTCGGAGTGTTACAGACGACCCTGTGGGGAGGGGTTTTAGTCAGTAAGAGTCTGACACTGACCCAACTCAGGTTGGGAGCCCATGAGGGTTTCCCCTTCTCGTCAAAAAAAAAATCACCTGAGATTGCAATTTAAAATTTGATTATTACCACGAAAAGTAAATATATTTTAGTTGATATAAATTTGGGAGAGATCGGCCGTTTGAATGAACATACTACAATCTATGGAAAATATGAAACTAAAAGCATAAAATAAAATCACTTTAAAACATTTTTGAAAAGAGGATTTTATCAAAAATGCGCTAAAGGATATAAACACGTTTTTCAGACTTATTATTTTGGGGTCCAACGTCCCTTTTTTAAAGTGATTGCTAATAGGCTGAATTTCGTCAGAGGCTTCGTTTTGACGAGTCCTCCAACATTTTCGTCTACGAAAATTCTCGGTAGAGGTAGATACAGTTCTAGTCAGCCGCTAAACATGTTGATCGTGGAACTGATACTTTCATGGCGTAGGATTGGAAAACCTGCCAGAAAATTATTTGTAGGACAATTTGACCATTCAATTTCAAAAATATTAATTAAACAACAGCGTAAATATCGGCCCGTTAGTAATAAAATTTCAGACCTCGTTATTTTCACATATTTATTACATATTTTTACCGCTTTTGTAAGACAAGCGCAGCTCCTTGTTTTTTTACACTACTGTTAGCTAAAGATCATATGAACACCTGTCAATTGTTCTTTATTACAACATGCAAAAAATGAAATCGACTTCAATCTCTTAACATGAATTGTGTGTAAATTGTAGCTTGTTGTCTGACATGATGGTGTTTACACCACCTTGATTCAGAATCGCGTGATGAGTGCAGTGGTTCTTGATATCAAATATAGCATCTGACATCGGGTATCAAAATCACTTGTTGAGTTACTCTTTTTCGACAGTCAAATTAGTTGATTGACTCAAATTCTCTGCCGCTCTTTCCATTTGTTGTCAGAAGCACCAGAAGGACGGACACTTTAGCTGTAGAAAACAGTAAGCAAATAAAACAAACGTTATTCCTATGTCGAAGACTTTTAAGCATATAAAGCATGAATATTGCTGCACCTATGCAAAATTTCTTATATTTGCAATTTTCAATATTTTCATTACATTTCAAGACCTAGGAAATGAATTATGAATTATATTCAATTAACACCAAATCATTGCACAATTTAAGTGGATATTGTGAAAATATGGGCCATATTTGGACTGCTATATTTTTGGAACAAGATGGTTAATCTTGATGCGATTCTTGTGACCATTAGTATTGACTATCGACCATCATGAACAGATTTCTACATTATGATTATTTCTTTTATCTACAGGGTGATTAGCCAGACCCGTACATTGTTGCAAAAGTCATTGTTCTCTTAAATTCCTAAAAAAATAGATCTTTTTAAATATATTATTTTGACAATGTCCACTTCAATTATCCAGCAGTTTACTTAAATTTTAGAACAAAGAGTCATTAATTTTGGTTTGACTTATACTGAAAATGCAGTAACAACTTAAATAAACAATTTTATATCGCACCACCGGGTTCGAATCCTGGCTGCGGCACTGGCACTGTCGGAGGAAATGGTTGTATGTCCGCGTTTTTTCAATCCCCCTTCCGCACAAGCCCTGACTTCTGGAACTGGGGTTGTCTAATTTCTGTGGTGTTGTTTATTATTATTATTATTATTTTTTTATTAAATTAATAAAATTTAACGAATATATAAAAAAAAATAGTGATTATCTACACATTTAGTATTCTTGTAACTAGTTAGTTATTTTCTAGGGAATGGCTTGTAACATTCCATTTTTGAAAGTTTCATTGACTCGCAATACGTTAATGTATTCTTGGTTTTATGTAGTCCGTATTGAAATTTAATTTAAATATATTTTTTTACTGCTTGGAAGTAGGCCTAAAATTTGTTGAGATTAACCAAGGGAAAAAATAATTTTCTGTGGAAGAAGCAGCGAAGGAAATCGGATTTATTCCATTATTGCTTGTATTCAACTTTGAGTTGTGTTGCTGTTGAGACTTTACCTTTTTAAAAGCTTTTATTAAACTTGCAATGTTTGTTTGTTAATTTGTTTAGGTTAAATCTTGCAATCAAAATTTCGATTAGTTCTAATTAGTATCTTTTAAGTATGCGTACAAGAAGCTGTTGTTAGTAGAGCAGAATAACTCCTTGAATTAGTGCATAATAAATTCCAGTAGATCAATATAATTTTTATTTTTTTTTATTTCCACTTTTTGCCTATTTAGCTGTTATATTATTAGGTATTAGTTGTTGTGTATTGTAGTTTCTCTGTAAATAATTGTAAAAATATTAATTACATATTGAATATAAAGACCATTTATTATTATTATTATTATTATTATTAAGCTAGAACTTTGAAATTTTGCACATGTGTATAAGTTCGGTGACAATACATTTCATCAGTTTCATATAAGAAAAAAAGAAGATGGCGGCTTCAAGATGGCGGAAGATTTTACCGTTTATGATCCGATTCGCCTCAAAATAGATATCTGGGGTTTTCAAGATCACCAATTATGAATTTTTGGTCAAAATTTAGAAATTAATAATGGCGGCACTAATATGGCGGACGGCTTTTGTCATTTATGGCCCAAATCGATCAAAATCGATATCTGGGGGTTTTCGGGTTCGCCGATTACGAACTTCTAATCAAAAATTTGGTTTAGGACGGCGATTTCAAGATGGCGCACTACTTTACTGTTTCCCAAGTCTGATGGTCGAAAGAATAGCTCCACCTTATATCCAACCAATATATATATATATATGTATCAATGTGGGTAATTTTACTGAAAATAATTTTAAAGATGCCATAAAAAAACTCCCTAATAAAATTACCTCGGGCCATAATCGAATTCCCAGTTTCATTGCTAAAGATTTTGCAGCTGCTTTTATTCCCCCATTACTGATATTATCCAATCTTATTCTTAAAACAAGTACATTTCCCAAGACTTGGAAATTAGCAAGAGTGTGTCCAGATAAAAATCTGGCCCCAAAAACAATTTAGAAAACTATCGGTGCATATCTATCTTACGTAATTTCGCCAAGATCCTGGAAATAGCTCTGTACTCTCAGATTTATCCACAGATTAAACCATTTACTTCACCTCATCAATATGGCTTTCTTGAAAGACGTTCAACAACATCAAATCTCAATAATAAATCAGTTCATCTCTAATTCGATGGATAACAGAGAACAAGTAGATGTGATCTACACAGATTTCTCTAAGGCATTTGACCGAATTGACCACTATACTCTGTTAAATAAATTAGATGGTTATGGATTTAATAACTCACTTGTTCTCTTGTTTACATCCTACTTAGATAATAGGCTATAATATGTAACATATAATGAATTTAAATCCAATTTGTATTCTTCAACGTCTGGGGTCCCGCAGGAGTCTAATCTAGGGCCACTACTATTTACGATTTTCTTTAACGACCATTCTCACATTTTAGAGTGCAATATTCTTCTGTTCGCTGATGATCTAAACCACTGTTATCGCTCTTGATGACTGTGCTTTATTACAATTGCAAATTGATATTGTGGAAAGATGGTGTAACGAAAATAAACTTTTCATGGATATATCTTAATGTAAGGTATGCTCAAACACTCTCAAAACTGTAGCAATAACTTACGATGACACGTATAATAGTACGCTGCTATCGCGCTGTACCTCAATTAAGGACCTTGGACTACTATTCGATAGCAAATTATCTTTTGCTGATCATATCCAAAAAATTACCTCATCTGCATTAAAGATGCTTGATTTCATTATAAGGAATTGCGGATGTTTTACCAACGTAGTCGCTCTAAAATGTTTATATTTTACATTAGATCGCTCTAAACTTGAGTACGGCTCGCTGATATGGTACCCCTATAAAATAATATATATATAAAGATTCGCTTGAACGAGTTCAAAGACGCTATTTGAAATTTTTAACTTTTAAGTTAGATGGCACATACCCTGAAAGAGGGTACATTCATGCAAATCTAGTTTCCCGAGTTTATGTTTTAACTCTAGAACATAGACGAATTACTGCCAGTCTCATATTTTTATATAAGCTCTTGCATAACTTAATTGATTCTCCAACTTTACTGTCCCAAGTGCACTTTCATGTTCCCAGACTAAACCCGCGTCATGATCTTATATTTCGCTGTACCACTTGTAGAACAAATATCGTCATTAAATCTCCATTAAATATCATGTGTTACAACTTTAACCTAATATCTCATTTATGTGATATGAATTACTGCAATTTGCATACGCTTAGACAGGCCTCTGATCAATTTTTTTCAGTTTATATCTGCATAAATTCCACTGAACTTCTATTACTGTATATTTTATATTTTTATATGTATGTATGTTATATTAGAAATATACCATGATATATAATATCACCGAGACAGGCTTAACCTTCTCAGACATATCACATTACAAATTGCGTAACAGCTCTTCTCTAATAACCGCTCACGCTAGCTGAGCTTAACATTTCTTTCTCAGTAATCTGTTATCATGCTGAATTGCAAATCCAATGTTCTTTGTTCTCCAGATATTATAAATATTACCCACTGCCATTGTAAACCTCAGTCTTATACTCATTTTCGATTAAACACATTCAAAATTATTATTGTTATTTTTTACAAGAGTCAAGCTTGACTCCATTATAAGTGAATAAATCTTTTTAAAAAGTTAATCAAACAATCCACTATCTAACATTGGCGCAGTCGTGGCGGATCTGAAGAACACGCACAGTTCGGGAGCCTAACCAGTCGAAAACATATCGGAAGGAACAAGGAGTTCATCTGGAAAAGGTGCCTAACCTGAAGAAAAGAGCCCCTGGAAAAAGGAGAAATTCCTTAGCTGTCGTGGTGGATCCCAATCCTTTACTCAGAAGAATCTACGTTCACAAAGAAACAATAATAATAATTCAACAAGCAACAAAGCAACATATCAATCAATCAACAAATTAGCAAGTAAGAATTCATCCCAGTCGAGAAGTTGGTGTCTTCGGCAGTGTAGGAGACCTCTGTGGAAGGAATACCTGGTAACGCCCCTGGCAGAGAAGACTGCATTGTAACAAAGTTCACGGAGCAGCATTCAACTTCAATCCAGACGTGTGGAATGGAAATTTTAATGTAAGTAGATTTTAAGAATCATCTCGATTATTTTGCATATTTTTCTTATAAAAAAACAATTCAATTTAACGAACAGCAGTTCTAATATTCAAATAATAATTTCATTCAGAAGTAATATAATATTTTATTTAAAATTTATGTGACCTACATAAATAACTATACCGTTCCTATCTTAACATTGTTTTTATCGTAATATCATATACTCTTTAAGTACGATCTAATCTACATTTCCTACATAAATAATTATAATCACATACCATTTTTATCTTAACATTATTTTTATCATAATATCATATATCATATAAAGGTTAAGTTTACGCCTTACTTGACTGTGAAATAAAATAAAACCCACATGTTCTATACTGTTTAAATGCACATTAGTATATAAAATTTCAGTGACATTATTCCCAACTAAAAACACTTTTTAAATTAATCCAATTATCCTTGTAATTAAATTTTGAAATATTATAAAATAAACAGCACATTCTTTTACATATAATATAAAATTACCAATTGTCAGTAGCGTACTAGCTCAAATTGAAAAAAGTGTTTTAAGTTATTTAATTATCTAAATAATATAAACAAAATGGCTACCACCACAAACGTAAGCAATTCCAATGCAAATAATTCAATCACGGCGAACGAAACTATAAATATTGAACCTTACAGGTTAAGTGAGATTTTTTCGATAGTCCCGGAATTCGATGGAAATCCGATATTTTTACAAACCTTTATTAGTGCGTGTATTTACGCGAACGGAATGTCTATAGAAGACCAACGTGTCCTACTTGCTCTGCACATTAAAAATAAACTTCGGGGAAAAGCCGCCGAGTTAGTAAACTCCAGGAACCCTGCCACCTGGGCAGAAATTAAAAGCCTACTCGAGGCCCACTTCGGTGACTCCCGCGACTTGACAGCCCTTATACAGGACTTACAACGCATTCAGCAACTACCCAACGAAACCGCACTAATATTCGTATCAAGACTACAAACGCACAACGCGAAAATGCACGCAGCAGTGCAAAAGCAGACTCTAACTTTAGAGGAAAAAACCGCTCAATGTAACCTCATCGAAAACATGACATTGACCACCTTACTGACTGGATTAGAACCCAAGTTAGGGCAAATTATCAGGGCTGGCAACCCTAGTGATATGTTAGATGCAATAAATCGCATCAAACGTGAGTTGCAATTGTCGTACTTCGAATCGCAAAAATTCTCCAATAAAATTCAATATAGAAGTCCCGTTCAAAATCAACAAAGACGCCCAAATCTCCCACCATTTTGCACATTCTGTAAAAGGAATGGGCACAGCTTTAACGAATGCCGCACGAGGCAAAACCACCAATTTTCACAACCCAATTTCACACCAAACGCCTATTCCAATCAGGCACAAGCTCCTAGACAGCACTTCCAGAGTGTACCTAATCAAGCAAACTTTAGACCACAGAATTACCAAAATTTTTCTAATCAACAACGCAATTATCCACAACAAAACAGGCCCTCAGCTATCAGGCCAAATCCTAACTTCCACCAGCAGAGACCTTCTGCCATACAACCGAACCCGAATTTCAATAGATTTAACCAACAAAAAACCCATCACCTAAACCAAGAAACTTATGATAATTATTCAGATTACCCAAACCAATACGAAGATTACTCTGCAAATCAATCCGTAAATTATTCTACCAATTATTCCCTTGATTATCAATCTCAAAATAATGATGACTACGATTTTCCAAACGGACAATGTGGGCATTATACTGCTAATTCCCAATCCCAGGAACATGAGAATTATACTGTTAATTCTCAGCAATACGAGGATTATACTGCTAATCCTCCGGATTTTTGCACAGGCCCGGAGTATTCCACGAATACTCCAACACAACAAACGGACGAACTAGACCAAATTTCTCGCCAAGTCCAAGCGATAAACCTCCAGGACAGTTTCGACCCAAACCTGAACTTCCCGGAAAACCAATTCATGTAAAAACACCCCGCTACAAACTAAATGTCGTAAATTCCAAAAATCTATTTTACATAAAAGACTTCACAAATCGTTTCAAAATTCTTGTCGACTCAGGTGCAGGTATTTCTGTATTTAAATCCAAAACAGCGGAAAGGTACAAACAAAGATATCCTGAAAACGTAATTATACAGGGTATAACAGATGAAAAAATTAATATCACCGAATCTGTACTAATACCATTCAATATAAATGACCCATACAAGGTTTATGTTCACGACCTAGATATAGAATTCGATGGACTATTAGGTGCAGACTTTTTAAAATATTATAAGTGTCATGTGGACTTTGAAAATAATCAACTTATTACCAACTTTAAAACCGTACCACTATTTGAGGTGACTGAGGTAACATCAATCAGGAACCACAATAATTCTAACGAAAACAATAATCCAGGTATTAGAATTTCAAACCCAAATTTAAATGTTAAAAACCAAAATGTAATTTCTATCGAACCACGCACAGAAAAGATTTTTAAACTTAAATGCAATTTACAAAATACCGAAGCTATACTAATAGCCCAGGAAAATGAAAAGGTACGTTTACCGAATGCCATTGTCAAAATAGACAACAATGGTGAATTTTTGACAACGATAATAAACGCAAACGCGATTCCAAAAACAATACATTTCTCGGATCTTAAACTTGAACCCGTTCAAAAATTTAGATCAATATTTAACGTAAATCTTCAAAATCCGGATTCCCAATACATAGACCGAAACTACGAAATAAAAAATCAATTACGCTTAGACCACTTGAACGACGAGGAGAGTGAATTAATTACTCAACTCTGTTTAGACTTTTCAGACATATTTTATCTAGAAGGTGACAACTTGACATTTACCAACGAAATCAAGCATTCAATAGACACTAACGATTCTAAACCAATTTTCACTAAATCTTATCGTTACCCCCAAATTCACAAACAAGAAGTAAAATCACAAGTTTCAAAAATGCTCGACCAAGGCATTATCCAGCCTTCAATTTCTCCCTGGTCCTCCCCAGTTTGGGTAGTCCCCAAAAAACTAGACGCTTCTGGTAAACAGAAATGGCGCGTCGTAGTTGACTACCGAAAATTAAACGAAGTAACGATAGGTGATAAATATCCTCTACCCAACATTTCCGACCTTTTAGATCAATTAGGCAAATGCCAATATTTCACGACTTTAGACCTGGCCTCTGGCTTCCATCAAATTGAAATCGATCCCAAAGACATTCAAAAAACCGCTTTCACAGTCGAAAATGGTCATTTTGAATTCGTACGAATGCCTTTTGGACTCAAAAATGCTCCATCAACATTTCAAAGGGTGATGGACAACATTTTACTAGGAATCCAAAACGAAAGGTGTCTCGTCTATATGGACGATATCATTATCTACTCCCCTACTATCCATGAACATATTTCTCGATTAACAGAAGTCTTCAAACGTTTACAAAAAGCCAACCTCAAAATTCAGCCAGACAAATGCGAATTCCTTCGCAAGGAAGTTGCCTATTTAGGACATCTTATTACAAAAGATGGTGTAAAACCGAACCCTGCCAAAGTCGAAGCAATTCTAAATTTTCCTCAACCAAAAAATCAGAAAGAAATTAAATCTTTTCTAGGTTTAGCAGGCTACTATAGACGCTTCATTCCTAATTTTTCCAAAATTTCAAAACCCTTGACTAAATTGCTACAAAAAGATATACCTTTCAATTTCGACAATGACTGTACAAATTCATTCGAAACCCTAAAACAAACCTTGACAACTACTCCGATATTGATCTACCCCAACTTCGATGAACCTTTTGTCCTAACTACAGACGCTAGTGCATTCGCAATAGGTTCTGTACTTTCACAAGGAAGTATAGGAAAAGATTTGCCAATCGCATACGCATCTCGAACTTTATGCGGCGCGGAAACCAAGTATTCAACCATTGAGCGTGAACTTTTATCTTTGGTCTGGAGTGTAAAGCATTTTAGGCCATATCTATTCGGAAGGAAGTTCAAACTCGTCACCGACCACTCACTTGGCTATTTTCCATAAAAGACCCAGGTAGTAGACTAGCGCGTTGGCGCTTAAAACTCGAAGAATACGATTACGAAATAATATACAAACCCGGAAAAATCAATAAAAACGCGGACGCGTTGTCCAGAATAAAAATTAATCACTTTTCAGAATGTTCCAAATTTTATTCAAAAATTCTAGCCGCAAACGAAGACTCAGACGAAGACCAAATTTCAGACAACGATGACGAAATTACCGACGAACAAATCGCCCGAGAATTTGACACATTTTCCCGACTTTACAAAACCAAATCTCTAATAGACTATTCCAAAATTCAAATCACAAATAAACAAGTATTAGATCGAGAAAATAAAAATATCATAACGTTTTTCCAACAAAACAACTTGACAGACCTTCACCATCAAATTATCGAGGATATTTTCGAAGAAAACCCCGAATTCTATAACAATACAATTAATATCGTTTCCAGCAAATCGACCCGACAAAGAAACTACTACATTATCGCTCTACCTTTCGACCCAGAGTCTGTGGTAGAACATCTATTTTTAACACTTTACAAACATCGAAACAAATTAGACCTTTCCAAAACTTACCATGTTGAAAACAATCTAGACTTTCCAATTCTCGAAATCCTATCATTTATTTTTGCAGAAAAAGATTTAAAACTAATCATTTGTCAAAATTTATTACGAACTCCCGATGAAGACCAACGTCCGATCATTCTCGACCAGCATCACACCGGAAAAAATAATTTACATCGTGGAATAAACGAAACAATACGTAGAATCAAAAATAAATATAATTGGCAAGGTTTAACAAAAGATGTCGAAAATTTTATAAAAAACTGCGAAACATGTCAAAGAACAAAAGTCTGTCGTAAAAACCTCAACAATCCCTTAGTAATTACTGAAACCCCTAAAACTCCATTTGAGAGAGTTAATATCGATCTATTCGAATTTCCCACGAGAAACTATGCACTAACCATCCGCGACGAGTTAACGAAATTTACTCAAGCTTATGCTGTCCCAGACAAAAGTGCAAAATCAGTTGTAAACACCCTGTTGCTATATTTCCAACACTATGGCACCCCATTAAGAATTCATTGTGATTACGGCGGTGAATTCGATAATAATTTATTAAAAGATCTTTGTACTCTCTACGACATAAAATTAACATACTCCAGCGTAGGACACCCTCAATCCAATGGATCTATCGAACGATTCCATGCCACCCTAGCAGAAATGATCAGAATACATAAAACAGAGAATCCGAACGAACATCCTTTCACAATATTACCATACGCGGTAATATGTTATAACAACTCGGTAAACAAAACTCATGGCTTTACGCCATACGAGCTTATTTTCGGACATACAGCTAACCGACCACCCGAAACTCTTTATAACCAGAAAGACCTGATTACCAAATACGTTAGAGACCTTAACAACCGGATATCCCACTATTACAAAATTGCGCGAAGTCGAACAGAAGCACAAAAACAAAAAGCCAAAGTTCGATTCGACAGAAACATTCCCGAAAATCGACACACATATAACATTGGCGACAAAGTGTACGTCAAAGAATCACAAATAAAAAACAAATTACAGAACAAATTTAACGGCCCCTTCGAAATTTTAGAAACTTCTCAAAATTCTGCAACATTATTAAATCCGGAAACAAACCAAACGACTAAAGTAAACTTTGACCGAATGAAACCTTATACTGAAAATTAAATTTATTTTCAGGTTTTTCCTGCTGTTCGGATCAGCACTTGCTCAATTTAAAATAACACCAATTAACAATACAATTGGAGTATACTATCACCGAGACACAGACATTGTGATTTCTCACAAGAAATGGACTTTACTGGTACACAAAAACATATCTACCTTTAAGACAGCTTTCGACAAAAACGACAAGATCTTACAGACACTATACAACACACTCGACCCAACGTATCATTACATGAACGTCTTTTTAGGAGACGTAAAAACTCACCTCAGTTTATTGACACAAATTTCTCAATCAATACAATCAAAATTTGACGAAATTTACCTTGACACGAAACGATACAAGCGAGGAATACTAAACGGTATTGGAACAATTTTCAAATCAATAACTGGAAATTTAGATGCAGAAGATGGTCAGTATTATTCTGATTGCATCAACAAATTAAGTAATGACGAGCACCAACTCGAAAATTTAATCAAAAATCAAATATCTGTCACAACTTCAGTAATCAAAAATTTCAACGCAACCATTCAAAAACTGCAGGTTGATGAAGAAACTTTCAATAAAGATATTAAAGAAATCGAAACTTCAATTCTAGACATGACTAAAGACATAGAAAATATTCACGCAAAATTAAAATTTATAGAAATCTGCGAACAGCTTATGGCAAGCTATCTATTTATCGAAGATAACTTAAACGATATCCTGAATTCTATCACTTTCGCGAGGCTCAAAATAATTCACAGATCGATTATAAACCCAAAAGACTTGGTAAATTCCTTACAGGAAATCTCACAGAACCTACAAAGGAACAATTTGCCACTTCCAATCAAATTATCAAAAGTTGCACAGTATTTAGACATTATAGAACTAAAAGCTTTTCAAACAAATTCAGATTTAATATTCGTATTAGACATACCTTTGGTAGACCCTCAAACCTATTCATTATTTCAATTATATCCTATCCCTATTTTGGATAATAGAACTGGCTTATATCATATCTTGTCAACCTCTCAGAAATATATCGCGAGAGATGATGATTCTTTAATGTACTTAACCATCCCGGACCTCAGAGAATGCAAACCACTCTACTTCAACACTAAATTATGTCTAAATCTATTTTCATACCCCATTGATGATAATGCCATTTGCGAAGCCCGTCTCTTCAAGAACCTCAAAACTCTGCCAGGAAGCTGCCAGACATCATTCATCATCGGCCAAGGATACAACGTCCAAAAGATAGACGAAAATACGTGGCTGGTTATCAACGCAGAACCATTACAGGCAACCATCAATTGTCCAGAAAGAAGCTCGAAAACTGAAGTCATCTACAAAAACTCAATAGTGAAATTACAACCTAATTGTTACGCCTTTATAGGCATCACAAAAATCCAAGCCAGTACCAACGAAGTAACCGACGTAAACGACGACACTCATCCCATCCAAATTCCATTCGAATGCTGCAACAAAATTCCAAACAACATTAGAGCACCAAACCTTAAACCATTAAAATTAAACAACCTTAACACAGAAGATCTCGAAATTGCCAAACACAAATTGGACCAATATTCCAGAGATCTAGACGATTTAATCAACGAACCATTCGTAACAAAACACATATCCTGGTTCACCTACTTCATCATTGTGCTAATATTTGGACTGTTATTTCTGTACCTATTTTGTACGTGCAGAACAAAAAGACGAAGACTAGCCATCGATGTTTCTGCATCACCCCCATCTCCACCTAGGCCTAGCAAACCCCACAGGACATTTGCTAACCTATTCCCTTCACGAAGACGACCTACCTTAAGGAGAGAAGACAACGAAGCCGAAGACATAGAACTTACATAAAGATGAACTGTTTTGTGCCTTTTACTGACTTTTAGTGCTGGACTCTTCAGTGAACCATATTTTATTCATTTAATCATTACATTTCATTATTTTACTTATCCCTTGTTAATTTCAATTGCATTAACATTTTTATACCATTTTCATTTAAACCTATCATGCTTATATTTTAGGCTTTCACGGTAAAGCCATATTTTAACCCTGGGAATATTTTTATATTATCCCATTTTACAACAAACTTATTATGTTTGTATTTTACGCTTTCTTGTTAAAGCTATATTTTAACTCTAACATTTTTATGTTATATTATTTTATGAATCAAGCTTATTGTGCTTGCATTTCATATTTTAGACGCTAAGGTTATATTCTGTATTTTAAACCTTACTATTTAACATTTTTGTATCTTTTATATTTCTCCAAATTGTACCATTCCTTTTATATACATTTTATATTCATTTCAAAAGTTGCTGCATAAAACACCAACTTTTTTTATAAGGGGGAAGCTGTTATATTAGAAATATACCATGATATATAATATTACCGAGACAGGCTTAACCTTCTCAGACATATCACATTACAAATTGCGTAACAGCTTTTCTCTAATAACCGCTCACGCTAGCTGAGCTTAACATTTCTTTCTCAGTAATCTGTTATCATGCTGAATTGCAAATCCAATGTTCTTTGTTCTCCAGATATTATAAATATTACCCACTGCCATTGTAAACCTCAGTCTTATACTCATTTTCGATTAAACACATTCAAAATTATTATTGTTATTTTTTACAAGAGTCAAGCTTGACTCCATTATAAGTGAATAAATCTTTTTAAAAAGTTAATCAAACAATCCACTATCTAACATGTATATCTGTATAATATGTGTATAAACATGTGTATGTGTATATCTATTTGCTGGTTGCTCTTTTTGTGTGTCAATTTACTTATCTAATTGTATTTTAATTATATCATTTTTCTTATGTAATTTTGTCCTGTAATTGGATTAATTTATGTTGGACAATAAATTGATATTTATTCATTTATTTATTTAAGATCCGATTTAACTCAAAATCGATATCTGGGGTTTTCTGGGTACGGATTATGAATTTTTAGTCAAAATTCAGAAATTCAAAATGGCGGCGCCAATATGGCTGATGACTTATGTCGTTTAAATCCAAATCGATCAAAATCGATATCTGGGGGTTTTCAGGATAGCGGATTACGAATTTCTGTTTCATTTAACAAAGACAGCCGCGAGCGATCGGATTGCAATGGGCAAATTTTGACGATTGTCATTGTCATCGTTTATCATCCAATAACGTTGGTGTTATGTCATGTTAATAAGATTTCGGCATATTTATAACTTTTAGTGGATTGTCACGAACTTAGATGTAGACGTTAGACGTAGATGTAACAATATCAATATCACATGCTTTCTCTACCTTCGTTGGTGAATTTATTATAGATTATGACTTTACCAATTTTCAGTTTGTTGCTTTACAAATCTGTAGTATTTAGGAGTCTTAGGAGATTTTTTTAATGCCCCAGAAGATCTGAAAAGGTTTTGGATGAGATCGTATTACGTTTAGTGCCGTTTTGTCACACAATTTAATGCTCTTTTCGGCTTCAAAGATCCACCGAGTGGGGAAGTTCCAGCCGCTTCCAGTAGCTTCCGATTTTTTTATATAATTTTTTAAAGGGATTTATGATCCACCAAAATTGAAACTATTTTTTTGGATAGTAAATTTGTTTTTAATAAAAAATAAGAAAGGCCCTCAAGGAGGGGGTTTTTCCCTCGAGTCCTCCACTCAGGTCTTCTGTACAAGTTCTAGTTATCCGCACGAGTCCTTCTTGCATACTTATATTTCAGTATATGATTCATCGATACGATCTAGCGGAACACAAGATAAGTGTATAATTGTTCCCTTCTGAAAGAAACTGATTTTTAAAAAATAAATTTGATTTACTAAAATTGAATGCATTTGTTAGAAAGCCACAAAGTTTTTAAAAAATTATAACCTACAGTATATTAATTACAAAACGAGTTGTAAACCAAGATTGACGTTCGGTTCTATTTTTGTGTAAAATTTTGGCATTCGCAATAAATTGTTTTGAATTCAGTTCGGTTTTATTTATTTTATTTGTTGCATGGTGGCAGATTCCGTTACATCCGGTGGTCTTCAGGTTTGGACCAGCAAGGGGAAACCAGTGGCGCCCTAATATAAATTAACCTCACCCATTGGCTAGAGCATTCTGTTACGCTACAGCGCTGCAGTCTACCATAAATTTATTTTTAGAAAATGCGTAGCAGCCTTCTGCATTAAGTACGACTAAAATAAGTTTGATCTATGTGTGGCTAGAAGATAATGTGAACATCAGTGCTATGAATAAAATATAAACTGGTCTTTATGGAAATGTCTTTCTATACTGGATTTAAAATAAAGCATGAAGAAAGCTGAATATTAGATGTTTAATATTACTACTCATTACTCATTATGGTTCGGCTTCATGTTGAGGTGATAAGATATCGTATAATGTGTAATTAAAGATCCAATTTAAATCTGTGATTTTAGTATTCATCATATTATAATAATTATATTCTGTAATTATAACGCAAGTAGATATTAAATACTTATATGACAAGGAGGAAATGTAAAGCTTTGTAATTTTATAGATGCAAGTGTTCGAGTTTCCCATCTGTATATTAGACTTAGACCGGTTGAACTCATAAATTATAGTAAAATTTCGACAGCTTTGACACCTGTAGTCATATACATGCGAATAAAACAATCTATCATATTCTATTAGGTGTTTAAGTTATAAATATAAATAATAGTATGTGTATGCTTTATTAAAATTTTGCTGTGGAAAAAGATACAGGGTGTCAAATTTCAAATTATTTTTTCGTTTTTTTTTTGCAATAACTCAACAGCCTCTTGACTGATATTCGCCAAATTTGCTAGATGAAGTTTTTTTTTATTCTAAGAAACAATAACTTATGCATTACATCACTTTAGATTATAGTGGGCGCCGCAGGACTTGTATCTGATGATGAATTTTTTTCAATTTTTTTTTACGAAATGTGATACTTCTGACCAGGAATTCTGATGAGGGCGTCATATCTACGTATAAAAGATACACTTGGTAGAACTTGATAACTCCAACCGTTTTCAAGGAAAGTGCATTTCAAACATTTCAATAATTTTTTGAAAGACAAATTCAAATTTAGTGAAACAGAGTATATTTATTAAAAATTGTGCTTTGGTTACGTTTTAGTTGTGTCATTTACGTCATTTAATCATTTTATTTTGCTCTTGTGTTCCTCGAGCTAATTTCTTTAACTTCTTAAAATGCCTAGACATAATAATTTTTCAAATAGTGAAATGAGGGATATATGTGTTTTCGCACAAAATAAATTTAGCGGACGTGCGCAGTCAGACCATAAGATGTTCAATGATCTGTTTCGTCGTTCAACAGTAATTAAGAAGACGTTAATCTTTATTTTCTAACAAAAACAGAATCACATGATCAAATGTCAATATTAGCAAATAATTTGAGATTATAAAAGTTTTTCGTAACTTTAATGTAAAAATAGGCAAATCTATATCATCGGGGAAAGTAATAAAATAATCCTATTTCAGGAATTAACTCTGGCTGTTAAAGCTGTTTTTAAAATAAAATGCAATCTTCAACACTGAGAATAATATAGTATATTTTGACATGACTTTATTCAAAGAATTACTAAGATTTAGACAGAAACTATCCATAAAATATTGCAATCCCCATTTTAAGCATAGAATGTCAATGACAAGTTGTTATTATTGCAAGAGGTGGAAATATACGCTTAAATGTTGAAACCATTCCAGTTTAAAATTCTCACATTCTCTTTGTCGAATGTATTTTTCCATTACAAAATAAAATCCAGAAAATAAAATGTTTCACTTACTCAGAAAATCTTCCGATAAACATGATCCAAGAATAAATTGAATTTCTGCAGTTATGCGTTAACTTTGCAGTGAAGTATATATTTTTATTAGAACAATGAAGATAAACTTTTTATTCATTCTACCATCATTTAATAGAATTTAAGTGATCCTCTTATTCGTACATCATCTTTTGCTCTTTATATAATGTTGTCTCTTTTCAATTTAGTGATTCAATTACATTGGTCAGTTTAATGAAACTTTGGACGGCTTTTGGACAATTTTAAACAACTATCATTTATTTTAGTAAAATTTTCCGTTAGAAAATATCTAATATAGTATCTATCTAGGCGGCTTTATATCTGTGTAGGTATGAATATATGTTGTTCATAAGATTCTGATATGTTTCGTATCTGAATAAAAATTAGTTAAAGCTTGATGAAAAAAGTAAAAAAGTGTATTGATTCACGTATGATCTAATCCTTAAAAACACATTTAGCACAAACCTAGTTTGGAAATTCTGTGCCTTCTATACAGGGTGGCTACTTTTTATATAGAACAGTATTGCCATCTTGCAAATCATAACAGATAAAAAGTTGGTTGAATGGCATAAAATTTTCGTATTTTGAAGGCCAATGAAATGGTTATAGAAATTGATTATTCCGATCGGAGTTTGTATATTGGATGATAGTGTTTACGTTAATTTGATCGTATAAACTTGGATGTTCACAAAAAAATACTAAGGAAGGTATCGAGAAACCCGGTCGGGTTTCGCAGCTAATTTTCTCTCTCTGTCACGCCAAAGCAAAGGGATTCATATACAGCAAGATGTTGCTTTCTGCGCCATCTGGATATTTCTTTTCTTTAAAAAAAACATAATCATTTAACATTGGTAATTATATGCAAAATGAGTTGTTTACCGTTTCATCTTTCAAATAAATACTTATCTTTAACTTGTCACCTTATTACGGCATTGCTATTGATGTTTGAATTTTGAGATGTCATTCCGGTTATATTTATGTACTAGGTGGAAGTACGTCTTCAAAAACGGAAGTACGACGACGACGAATACGGAAGTCGCTTAATTTAATCCTCTGACATTTATAAATAACGCGAATATAGACACAAACAAACTAGTACAAACATCAAAAAAGACGTAGTGAAGTTCGGCGCGAGTGGGTTTTCTAACAAATCGAACATTTAAGTAGAATTTTTTGCAAGCTTCCCCCTCCGATCGAGACCAATAGAGACGGGGTACATATCCTCAAAGAGGTTTAAAACAATTTTCAATTTAAGCATAATATTTTTAGTCGCAAACTCCTCTATAAAATCCTTATTTTACTATAAGGAACGTAATCAGACTGCAACCAACAGCTACTCTCAGGGCTATATGCCCCGCCGAGCGCTGAATTACAAGTTACAAATCTGGCGCGTTAAGTGTAATAATTGCATATTACCATAAAAACACTAATGCTTCGATTGCAACAAACACCACAACAAGTAGGATCAGTCTTTCGGCTGGTGTTTGTTGCAATCGAAGCATTAGCGTTTTGATGGTAATATGCAATTTTTATTGCACTTAACGCGCCAGACTTGTAACTTGTAATTCAGCTCTCGGTGGGGCATATAGCCCTGAGAGTAGCTGTTGGTTGCAGTCTGGTTACGTTCCTTATAGTAAAATAAGGATTTTATAGAGGAGTTTGCGACTAAAAATATTATGTTTAATATTCCACCCTCTAAAAGCTCATTTGAACTAATTTTCAATTTTTTGAGAAAGACGATCGGCGTCCTCCGAGTACAGGCCGGGACATTATCTACGGAGACCCGAAGGCATACAAGGTCGGGTGGGGTAGTATTTTCGACTATACCGGCCACGGGGAATCGATTACGACGGTTATCGAACGATCCGATCATTCCCGAGGGCGTTATTAATCGTTTTATCAACGCCTTGGGGAATTGAAAAATCAAAACAAGTTTCAGGGGAATTCACATGTGTGGAAACTAGGATTTTAAGCAAAAATCCGAACTTCGCACGAACAATTCCGAAGTTTCCCTAAGATACCCGAAGACAAACAAAGTCACGGGAGGAATCGTTATCGACTAAGCCGACCACGAGGAATCGATTCCGACCATTGCCGAATCGATCCGACCAACGGTTCCGGGAAAAGTGTGCTGTGCCCAAACTTAAGGTCAGAAATAAGTAAAACATTATTGGAGGACAACTAGGACCTCGATACACCTTTTACACTACTTTTGACTGATCGTTCAAATTTTGACCGGGATACTGTAAAAAGGAGTTAAAGGCAACGCGACCCCTCGTTTTCGGGTAACTTGAGGTCATTGAATCGATTGCCACCAGTTTCAGTTCGATTCGACCAAGCGTTCCGGGAAAAAGTCCTCGATACACCTTTTTCGCCACTTTTGATCGGCCGGAATACGGAATACTAAGTGCTAAGACCGAAATCAGTATGTTCCTAGACACCATCGAGACCAGTAGTAAGGCACTCAGAAAGACATGACTGACAGTCCTAATAAATGGGAAGGGAATGTTCTTTCTTCTTATTTGATGCAACTAGTGAAGACGAAGTGTATTGTTTGAAGCAAATGGTAGAAGTAACATATGGCATTGTACTTTACTACTACTTGCTGTGCTTTTACTTCTTCGCATGTTATAAATAAATTAATAAGTATGTCTATATTTAAATTTCACGGTTCTTTTACATAATCTATCTTAATAGCTAATTGTGAAACCACGTACTGCTTAATAATGAAAAAATAAATGAAACCACCCCCCTCCCCCCTCCTCATAACACTTCCAATATATAATACTACAGCTAATTTTATATGTGGCTTCCCCGCACCCCCTGACCATCCGTCATTTTTACCTTTCTAACTATATACTTCATGATGGGCAGCATAACCTTTGCTTAAACCAAACTGGAAGACAATAACAAAAAGCGCTTTACCGTTATCGTAGTCATCTGCACCTTCGACCGCCTTTACTTTCTGATACAGATTAAAAATTCATGAAATCGTGAAAGCTCATTTATATCCTTATTTATTTTATTTTAACAGACTAAAATTTCCCTTATTAATGTGTATTTATGGTAGAGATAAAATATAACAAAAAACGCTTTACTGTTACCACAACAAAATAAAGTTTAGAAATTTATGAAGTCGTGTAGAGCTGATTTTTACCCTTATTCATTTGAACAGAATAAGTTTTTTTCTATTTTTCCTATTAATATACACTGATAGATGGTAAGGAACAAAATATTACCGATCAGAAATTTCTAAAATCGTGTTGAGCTTATTTTAAACCTGATTTATTGTGAAATACATTTTATTAATACATAATGATAGCAAAAAGTAAAATTTTGCAGGTTAAGTTGTTGAAATCATGTACAGTAAAAGTTTCAACATTGTTTTCATAACAATACAACAAAAAATCTGAAGCTGGATTTCACAGTTGGAATCTAACACGGAATTTGTTGAAGAAAACCTTTATTTTCCAAACGTAGGTATATAATTGATTACTTTCCTTGAATTTCTATTTTGTTTTTACTTCTAGTAGTACTACCGCTTTTTTCGCTGGCTGAGATACCTATTGAATTATGCAAGAAAAGCAGCAGCACAAAACACATTCCATATGTAATGGAAAAAATTAGCACTACATGAAGCAGCTAGAAAGGAGTAAATATGAGCTGATAAAATAATAAATGATACAAATATTATTTGTTGTGTTATAGAATTTTTGATTTACCGATGTAAGGCTTTCATTTAAACGCAATTTTATTCTTAATTTTATTTTCCATGTTAAATTTATGTTCATTAACTTATGTTAAATCTCCAAATGTAATTTCTTGATCAAAACGAATTGTTAACAAAAAAAAATATCAGAATCCCTCACCTTTCTATTGCTAAAACTTGCCATTAAGTTGATAAATCGGCCTCTGTACGTGCTCAGTAATATATCATTTTATATACGACTAAATAATATGAATATTAAATGGGTGATTTTTGGTATATTTTACTTACTAATGAAAACTGTTAGTTTATGATGTGGGGAAAATTCAAATAATGAGCTAGTACATTGGTTTGTTCGCGCTGCTGAGAGTACAGAACTGATAATATGTCCCTCGTTCAGTATGACAGCTCACGTGTGATTTACACATTTGTGTAATATATGGGTCATAGATGTCGATAGATTTCGAGTTGATTTAATTTAATCACATGTTTATTAACGAAACTACTGGGTTTCAACTATAAATTGTTTTATCCTTAATTTAATACAATTTTCCTAAAAAAAATATGTCTACATTATCAAAATAAGTAAGGTATTTCTTAGGTTGGAGATTAGTAGAATAAAGGTCCTTTATCTCACAAACTCTATATTTTGCTACTGGTTGCGTGGTACAATGTACATTAAGTACTACCACACCTTCAGGCATCAAGAGTAAAATAATATAAAAATGTTTTTAAATAAGATACTCATTATAGAAATGCTTAATTTAAAATTTAAAATATAATAACTTACGTTGCACAAAAGTAAAAAGACTTGTCCATAGAATCAAAATAGAGTTCAATGCCAAAAAAATATTAACAAATTAAAAATAATTAAAAAAGACAACAAAGAACGAAAACTAAACGTTGAATTCAATAGACGAGCTCGAAATGCCAATCATGTGAGACCTCTGTTGGATAGTTATTGTTAAGTACACCTGCTGCCCTCTAATTATGAATTTTAAATAGTAAGTAAATTTAAAAAAACACGTTTACAACACGAAGCGGGGCGCGCATTCCGTCTCTCTCGCTCACA
Organism: Leptura quadrifasciata; assembly: GCA_963675555.1. Classification (NCBI taxonomy): domain Eukaryota; kingdom Metazoa; phylum Arthropoda; class Insecta; order Coleoptera; family Cerambycidae; genus Leptura; species Leptura quadrifasciata. Next base: position 155,180,864 of record OY776674.1, read on the forward strand.
CTCATCTACAGCGAGAGTACGTAACAACCACTACTTGTGGTCATTTTTTACAGGCAGCCATGTACTATCGTGTACAGCCTCTACCTGTTTACACCTGGCAACCTAGAGGTTGCGGCTGATGGAGAGCTGGCAACCATTTTTATTTTCTTCCTTCGCATCATTTTCTATCAAATTAAAGTTACTTGCGACTAATTTTTGATAGGCTGCCCGGCGGTAATATACAGGGTGTTTCTTTTAAAACGGTCATTAGAATATTTCCCACTTGTAGATGAGATAGACATTTGAGATTTACCCTATAATAGTCGACCATTGCAAATCCGAAAATAATAATTTCATAATCTCGGCACTTCCGGAAATACCGGAATAAGTCGATACCAACTTGCATATTTTAAATGGAATACCATACATATTTTCGACTTTCCGAAATGACCATAAAATTCTGAGTCGAGACATGTAGCACAACCCAACCTAAAGCGAGCTGTTGACAGTTGACATTTTATAGAAAATTTGACAGGTGCAACGGTTTGCAAGAATCATTTTAACTTTCTTCGTGTAGGACATCCTCATTTGCTCTCTGGCACGTAAAAAGAACACAAGATGAGCTACTATCTGCAGTAAAAATAATTTCCATAATAGTATATCAAGTGTTTTATTTTTCACGTTACATTTTGTCTTTTGTCAAGTTCAAGCCTCAAAAACTTTTTTATTTGAAATAGAACATCCTGTATTTTTTACATCAAATTATGTAAAATTAAATTTCCTTTTTTTCTAGCATAAGTATTATGGGCGTTAAAGTTACAACTTTTTTAAATATTGGCGATTTTCTTAAATGTCCAAGAATTTTTTGCAAAAATTGCCATCAACTTATCCATGATTAAAAACAATCATTAATGTCAGCCATTCTCTTGTGTTAAAAAATGCCAGTACTTTTAAATTACACCCACGAAGACTTTTAGATTTGTTTATTATTTATGTAGAATGTGATAAAGTAATACCAAGAACATGTAACACTTGCGACTCTCTACCTACACGCTACCCACAAGAACAGAAACCATTCGCCTTACACTGTAAAACGCATATTGGATCATTTTAGAATGCTCTGTCAAATGGCACGTGCCAAATTTTATTATGACAATCGATGAAGAATTAAATTTGAGGTGGCGTGTCCTACCTAGCACGTACTTTTTGAATTATTCACAGGTTTTTGTTGAGAATTATAATTTATCCAAAAAAACATAGTATCCTATGAGACAATTGAAACAATAAAGACAAAAGAACAAATTGACTTTTAATTTGTCAGTTTTTACTTTTAATTAACTACGCTTTGCTGCTCTTTCATAAACGAAAATGGCTCTTTATTCCAATGAAGTGATTTTTGATTTATTTGTGATACACGACAACTGCCAGAACCTGTCGCGAATTTAACGTCAAATTTAATATCCCAATTTACCGCGGATGAATAAACAAAAGTTTTCAAGACTGAAAACAAGTTTCTTCGTGTCGAAAATATTCATCCTCCAAGAAGAACTAAATCTGTTAGGGAATTTGAAGATAATCAAATAAACGTTCTGGGATAGTTTGAGGCGTTTCCATGGTCATCGATACGAGCAGCAACTTTTGACTTGGGATTGAGTTACTCCTCGGTGCAGAGAATTTTACATGATCGTAAAAGACATGCCTACTCTTTCATACGGTTACAAAAACTTCGACCAACCGATTATCCCAGACGAGTAAATTTTTGTAAAGATCTTTTGATGAAAATACAGGAAGACCCCAATTTTTTGAGACGAATTATTTGGACGGATTAAGCAAAATTTGCCCAGGTGGAAGTTTTCAACAGAAGAAATCGACATTTTTGGGCCGCCACAAATCCTCACTTAATATTTGAAGTTAAAAATCAAATTCAATTTTCCATAAACGTTTTCTATTTAGTAATAGATAATCGGTTACATTGGTACATGTATGATGAAAATTGGAATGAGGACAAATATTTGGAGACTATTAGAAAAAAAAGTATAAACGAGGATAATTGAAACTGGTCAGTGTTAAAACACAGGACCGTGCGCACTGAACTTGATATTTTGTCCTATTTAGCAATGGTATCGAGATTCAAATGGTAGTTGAAACTATGCAGGCGAGTCCGAGACTGGCAATGTAATCAGCCTGAATGAACCATCTACGACTCCACTGGTTTAAAGATAATAAAACGGACAGGCCTATTAGCATAAAAAAACTCGTAAATGTAGTCAACGGTGGACTTGTGCTGTGCTGTTAATGTGCCAGTGCAGTGCGTAAATACCTGTTATAATATGAAGCGTAGGAGTTTAGATAGTTGTTGTTCATATTTATAAATATTTACTACTATATAAAAGGTAAAATATTTTAATTATTTACTAATTTATCATGGCTTTCTGGAGACTATTTGAAACAGAGGATAATATAATAACGCCCGAAAATCTTATTTTCTTATGACAAGCATTTCTATTTACCTCCGCCCATGTACAATAAAGAGATGCCGACTGTTTTTGCCCGGCTTTTAGTTTTTATACGGTTTCAATTAAGTTCGTTTATACTTTAACAGTGTAATTCAAGATTTTGTCGATAATCTTCCATTGCAGCATGCCGTCCATTTATGGTATCAAATGGATGGAGCACCAGCACATTCAACAAATGCTGTAGATTTAGGACTAAGAAAACTGTTTGAAGACAGATGGTGGGGTAACAAAGGTTCATTCCTTTGGCCCCCAAGATCACCAAAGCTGACGCCATTATAATTTTATGTTAAGAATCTGGTTTATCAAACTGCACCCGCGACTAGGGATGACTTGAGATTAAAAATAACACAAGCCATAAATGAGATTAATGCTACCACAGCCATCCAGCGTCGGATTATTGAGTGTTTGAACCAAGACGGTGCACATTGTTTTTCATCGTGGGTAAGTTGATGGAAATTTTTATAAAATATTCTTGGACATTTAAGAAAATCGCCAATATTTAAAAAAGTTGTAACTTTAATCCCCACAATGCTTATACTAGAAAAAAGGGAATTTAATTCTACATAATTTGATGTAAAAAAATACAGGGTGTTCCATTTGAAATAAAAAAGTCTTCGAGGTTTTAATTTGACAAAATGTAATGTGTAAAATAAAACACTTGGTACATTATTATGGAATTTATTTTTATTGCAGAGAGTACCTAGCTCATCTTGTGTTCTTACTACGTGCCAGAGAGCAAATGAGGATGTCCTACACGAAGAAAGTTATAATAGTTCTTGCAAACCGCTGCAGCTGTCAAATTTTCTATAAAATGTCAAATATCTCCGAAACTTCTCGTTTTAGGTATGCGTTGTGCTACATGTCTCCACTCAGAATTTTATGACCATTTCGAAAAGTCGAAAATATGAAGGGTGTTCAATTTAAAATAAGCAAATTGGTATCGGCTTCCGGTATTTCTCTAAGTGTCGCCATTTTGAAATTATTATTTTCGGAATCGCAATGGTCGACTATTGTAGGGTACCAAATCTGTCTATCTCATCTACAAGTGGGAAATATTCTAATGGCCGCCTTAAAATAATCACCCTGTATTACAATGGCATTAATCATTCTTTTGAATTAAGTTTCACCAAAAAAACAGATACCTGTAGGGATCAGCTGCTGGATCTTAGACTACAAAGAATGAATCAAAATCTTTGAGAATATAAAACTATTGTAGTTTTCACTTAAACCACAAGTCGTTACCAACATTTTAATTAAATAATTTTTGAAAACATTGTTTTGATTTCATGAGAGCTCTGGGATTTGAAAACGTATATTTATTAGCAAGGAGATTTTATAAAACCTGCATTAGATAGTTGTTGAACTATAGAATAGCTAAAATTATTATGTTTCATTGTAATGTTTATGAGAAGTTAGTAAGGTTCATATTGTGGTGAGATGTTTTTAAAAAATTCTGCTCAAATAAATGAGTCATTTGTTATTTTTTCAATATTTGAGTTCGGAGTGTTCAGACTGTCTGATAAAAATATTAAGCATTTCTGTCCAGAAATAAATGCCTATTCTATTAAATCAAATAGTGGTAATAATATGCCAGAATTTTTTGAAAACTAGAAGTAATTAAGGTAATTAACCATGTAGTAAATCATTCTACCATATTTTACCTTAATAAGGCAATTGAAGAAGCTTAATAAGGCACTTGAGAAACCTTTATCAAGGCACTTAGGAGAGCTTATTAATAATATGTACACAATCAATATACTCAATGTTCATTAGAATACAGTACTATGGTGAGGCCAAGAGCGATAAGGTCAAATAAATGCTCTTTATGGACAAAACTAAACAACCAGTTCGTTTAACAATTAGGTGAATGGGGCAAATACAATTCACTGATACATTTAATACAGTAATTCAATATTTCTATATATATATATAGAGTTGTGTTCAAAATATTTTTAAATATTTCTAAAAATAATTGTTTGGTTTTAAGTAATCAGGCACACAATTGTAAACAATAAGGCTTTTATAAATAGGTACATTTGACGCAATTTCATTAATTACATAGATATATGTGAAAATCACTTTTGTGTCGTGTTGATATTGTGGTAATTTTTATCCGTGAAAATGTTTTGTTTATTAATGAAACCGGACACATAACATTTATTGACAAAAATGGCCACATACAATATAATTCTTTAAGTACATTTTTTTGATGGACGGCCTTTTGAATCCGCACCAAATATATTTCAATATGCATTTTACAGGCATTTGTTCAGTTTCACTCAAACGAAGTTTTTTTTCTGCAGGATATTTTAGATTTTTCTATTAGTTAAACTTGTTTATTGGGTAAGTTTGGTACCAATACCATATACTCCATATTTAAAATGGTAGTTTGAGATTAAATATAAATAAACTGGTAAATAGTTCATTATAGAAGCCACTTTAGAAACAAGTAATTTAATTTTTTGTTGTAATTATTTATCCGTGGGTGAATAAATCTGCTTCTTTTTGATAATGGGTTAAAGTATACTGACTTATATCACTAAAATGTTACTACTTATTTGTTTATACCAATTTACACCTTTAGCAATAAACAACCGTTGCTATAAGCAAACAGATCGAGCCGTCGCGTTGTCGGTCGTTCTGCTACCCTCACATTTCCCAATGCTGTACTGGAGCTCAGCGGAATTAAATGCAAATTAATAACTGAAAATGTTCAGTTTATCCTCGGGCACTCGAACGAGGAAGACGTACCTGATGGTAAGACAAAATTTGCTTATTATTCTTATTATTAGGGACTTTGTTAGATTCTTGTAGTTAGAAATTTTATTCTGTTTATTGACCTGTATGATTTTGAAGTTTTATTAAAGTGTGTCATCGACGTGTTAATTCTGACCACTGTCGGTGTAACATTAAGTCTATCGGCATCGTTGAATGTCTGTTATTGCCGTGGGATTCGTAGACGAGCTGAGTTCGGCCTTCTAGTATTGATAATTATTTTGGTGTGTATGTTTTCCCGTTCTGCCCTTAAATATTGGTGTTGTCACTGAGTTATGTCATCAACACGTTGAGGTTGACCACTATCATTGGTGTAACGCTTAACCTTGAGGCATAGTGGAACGTCTATTCTGTCTCTTGATATTGATAATTGTTTTACTGTATCTATCTTCCTGTTCTTCCGTTGGATTTTAGTGTTTTCATCGAAGTGCTGTTACATGGCCTATGTCCATTTAACAATTTTATATAATAACTAGTATTTTATTTATATTTAACACGATCTGTATAGCATTTTGATTCAGTTTTTGTAAGTGAAACTGTTTTCAACTATGAGAATTTTCTTTGTATAACTGCTAAATCATTTCACGTTGTTCTATGTACAAATTTCTATATCTTAGGAACTCAGTCATGTTTTTTTACACTTTTAGGTATCTCCGCTCTATTACATTACAAAATCAGTATCCCTAGAAATTAAATGTATGGGGTGGTATATTGGAGGATCATATGATCGGTCCATTTTTCATTGATGGTACACTAAATGGCATTAAGTACTTAAATCTTTTGCAGCAGCACATTATTCCGGAAATTAAACAGCTAGCATAGCGGGGCGAATATCTGGAAGATCTAGTTTTAACAAGCTGGTTGCCGTCCTCATGATTGTGTCGCAGTTCAGGATTTCCTGAACATTACATTTCTAAGTTGTTTATTGAGTAGGCGGGGAACTACCTTGTGGACAGCTAGATCTTCTGATTTGTCTCCAAATGACTTTTTTATGGGGCCACATAAAAACTCAAATTGATGGCTTTCAGGAGAATAGGGCTAATAATTTCGAGGAGTTCCGGTTGAAAATCGCAAATGCTTTCAAACAAATTAGGCCGAATATGTTGTTAAATGACAAACGAAGTTTTTACGATCGATTAGGCTACTACTCAACTCAAGGAGAGGCCTATTTGAACATTTATTATATAATTCTATTATTTATTATATAAAATATTCTTTTATAGCGCTTTTTGAGGCCGACTGATTCGGCACTTTATAAGAATAATTATAATTTTTAGATGCTGTGACACAGATATACATCGTCAATTGAATAATTGTACATGCGTCCACCCCCAACAAACAACATAGTAGTACAGAGTCAGCTGAGTATGTTACTGCCTGACTAATAAATGCCCGTAAACGATGGGATCACATCTGCGTGCGCTGCAAGTGAGTTGCCTATATATATCGTAGGTAAATGCGGCCCGACGTGCTCACTTGCTTGCCGCTTACTGTATAACCTCTTTAAAATTTTATTGTCTTATTTACATTACCGTCCTATCGGTGTTTAGCACTCAATCAAGACACATGCACGCAGACAATTAATCAACGACCATTTCTTACGATATTGCCATCTGTCGCAGGAGAGACTCGATGAGTGGTACAGCGATTAGTTGTGTTGCCTCGCACACAACGCCGTCTCTTCACTGCTACCAACTCCGTAACACATGAAAATTTTGTCACTTGGTTTCAAAGCTAACGCGTAAGCGTTGATCCACTGAGCCTTTCTGCTTTTCATAACATATGGTAACGCATAATGAAGTAAAAAAATAAAAATATATTTTAATATGACAATGACACTGCCAGTAAAATTGTAAACTTGTGATTGATACACCTTCACGAAACAGAACCAAATTTGCAACAGGTAAATCAGTCGATTGCTTTTTCCCGTCCGCAATACTACGTTCCTTTATATAAAAAAGAATGTGTTATATTACAAATTAAATTTTTTCGTAATTTTCTGTAAACATTTGCTGACTTTTCTATATGAATATGTTTTTGTAATTCCTGCTTTCCCAAATAGCCACTTTACAAGATATAGATATATTGCGTCCCCTATAATCTGCTATTCCCCTTAATAATGCCAAATAACGCATTTATCATAACCTTTCAAACTAAAGCCGTAGTGCGTGCCTTGAAAATAGGTATTTTATTGGTCCAACCCTATTGAACAGATTGATTTTTTCTTCCGAGGGCAAAGTTTATAATCGCATTATTGATTTCCTCTTAGGGAAATGCCCTTTTAACTTATATAGAACACTCTAATATACATGAGATAAACTTCCTGCCCTTCTTTGCAAACTTTTTCTTTCTTTATATTCGCGCTTCTATTTGATTTTTAAAGACTTCAGCAAAGTTAGTTTTCTAGTATTCTATTTTTGTTACAATGTGCTGATTAAATAGAATTTTAGACCTTTTAGCCAGAATTTCGTATTTTCTAAAGATTGTATAATATATCCTACTTCAGCTAATTGTTAAAGGGTATCAAAAATGTACACGATAGAAATCAAGAATATTTAGGTAACAGAATTCACGCTTTTTAAAAAATATACAAACTAAAGTTCAAGGAAAAATAAATTTTATATTTTTTATGTCAAACTTTAGAATCTTATTTCATTAATATCTCAAACATATCACGTATCTTTGTTTTCAGAAAAGTCAACTGTAATATTAATATTTAAAGTGTTCTTAAAATAACTTTAAATAATATAGTGAGTTTCGCAAGCTCGAAATTTGAAAATCGCATTTAAGTGGTACTAATCCTAAATTATCGTTCATGCAATTTACGTATTTAGACCTTCCCCTGACGAGGATTTCATTGACCCATGGAATGTAGGGACTTTGACTTCAGAATCTTAATTGGGGACATATTTAGGTCAGTAATCCATAAGGTGGATATCCCGGAAAGTGGGAGGAAGTCCACCATATTGGTTTTTATGTCAAATCGGAGGTGCAATCTATTCTCGCAACCGCTGATCCGATTTTAATTTCCTTTTCTTAGTTCAACTATAAATTTTACGCTGAAAGATAAAATTTTTTGTGAATTTTTTCGTATCTTTTAAGATAACGGAGTTAAAATTAATATATAAAGAATCAAAATTTCGATTAGTTCTAATTAAGCTAAAGCTTTGAAATTTTGCACATGTGTATAAGAATCTTAAAGCTGTGTATTTGACATACACCGCAAAATAAGAGTTCTTCCAAAAAAAAGCTTTGAAAACGGAAAGAGATTACTTTCCGAAACGTCAGCTAAATACGTTATTTCTGTGTTTATTCCGATTTATATTATTTGCAAAACATAACCTCTGACTTTTCCTTTGGCGTAAACGTCACGGGCGCAGAGGCTTTTTTTTCCAATAATTCTATTATTTTGTAGATTCGGTGATTTGTTTTGAAGAGGATAATAATACATGTGGTAGAAAACCCAAATAATAGGAAAGAATATTCGAAGAATGCCACAAATAACTTTCAGATAATATCCGGTGACAATACACTAACATTTTCATATAACAAAAAAACAAGATGGCGGCTCAAGATGGCGAAAGACTTTATCGTTTATGATCCGATTCAACTCAAAATCGATATCTGGGGGGTTTTCGAGAACGCCCATTAAGAATTCTTGGTCAAAATTTAGACATTCAAAATGGCGGCGCCAATATGGCCGACGAATTTTGTTATATATGGTCCAAATTGATCAAAATCGATATCTGGGGGTTTTCGAGTTCGCCGATTACGAATTTCCAGTCAAAATTTGGCTCACGATGGCGACTTCAAGATGGCGGACGACTTTACCGTTTAAGATCCGATTCAACTCAAAATCGATATCTGGAGGTTTTTGAGATCGCCTATTATGAATTCTTGGTCAAAATTCAGAAATTCAAAATGGCGGCGCCAATATGGTTGACGACTTTTGTCATTTAGCTCCAAATGGGTCAAAATCGATATCTGGGGGACGACTTTACCGATCATGATCCGATTCGTCTCAAAATCGATATCTGGGGATTAAAGCATATCAAAAGACTAGAAAGTAGAAAATAAAGTTATATAAAAAAATATTTTTAAAAAAGCTTTTATTTAAAGGCCCTCAAAAGTAGAAAATAAACTTTGGAGTAAATCGAATCCATCGTTTTGTTACATTATATAATTTTTTTATTATATAAAACGTTGTCGCGAGCAATCTCCTTTACACAAGAAAATCTCGCGACAAGCTTTTGTCATGAAAAAATTATATAATGTTACAAAATGATGGGTTTGATTTCAAAGTTTACTTTCTACTTTTTAGGGCATTTAAATAAAAGCTTTTTAAAAATGTTTCTTATAATTTTTTTAAAATATTTGTTTAATATAAGTTGTAGTCCCACATTTTAGCTACAAAATATCGTTTTGTCCACCCGATTACCTCTAAAAATAAGAGAGATACAGGTATTTTCATCCAGTGACGTATGCTACTAATATACAATTTAAATATATTGAGCCTTCACTTTAACTATGAATATTTCATAAATGGAGTAGCGGTTTTTTTTTTAATTACGTTTCCTTTGTGTGCCTATTGCAAACCAGTATTTGAAATTTGAATAACTTACGTTGATGAAGTTATATTGAAAAATGTCCCATTTTTGCCGTTTAACTGAAGACATGATGTCACATTTTTGTAAACAACAACGATGGATTTAAACAAAAAAAAATACTACATATAAAAAGGATATTCCTTTATACCACGGCAAAATTTTACATCAAAATAATTAGTGAATTTCAAAAAATTACCATCTAAAATTTAATTTTACGAAAGTCCCGTGATACATTTAGTGGTAAAAATTAAATAATCTTCATAATGAAAATAAATCCCCCTCGACTGGATAGTCATCGTTTAATACTGGCTTTGCAGCAGGCTTCAGAAACTCTCTTATATTTTGACAAGTGAAATTACGATTTAATATTGTTGGGCCATGCTTTTAACATTACTCTTGGATATTTTTGGTTTTATATATATATATATTGTTATTATACATGATTTGCAGGAAACAACTACTCAGCGGGCAAATACCCCGACCTGCATTGAATTACACCTTACAAATCATGAAAAATTGGTAGCCAATGTTATTTGTCAACTCCCTGACCAGACATAGACCGGTTTCGAACTTATTAGTTCTCCTCAGTATGCCATAGGTCATGGAGCAGACAAATGACAGTGGCCAACCTGCTAGTCTTATACAGACTAATGTAAATGGTATAGTGGTGAGAGGTAATTGAATCCTCTCATGTGGTCTAATGCTACTATACACCAGACATCATAGATGTCTCCGTGGTGCATAGCGACTTGCCATTTTGCGAGTACCGAGAGCGGCGACCTTCAGCCCTTGGTGGACTTAACCTATATACTGTTATTATACATGATTTGCAGGAAACAACTACTCAGCGGGCAAATACCCCGACCTGCATTGAATTACACCTTACAAATCATGAAAAATTGGTAGCCAATGTCATTTGTCAACTCCCTGACCAGACATAGACCGGTTTCGAACTTATTAGTTCTCCTCAGTATGCCATAGGTGCAGGTCGGGGTATTTGCGCGCTGAGTAGTTGTTTCCTGCAAATCATGTATAATAACAGTATATAGGTTAAGTCCACCAAGGGCTGAAGGTCGCCGCTCTCGGTACTCGCAAAATGGCAAGTCGCTATGCACCACGGAGACATCTATGATGTCTGGTGTATAGTAGCATTAGACCACATGAGAGGATTCAATTACCTCTCACCACTATACCATATATATATATATATATATATATATATATATATATATATATATATACAAGGCGCATACAGTATCATGAGTTTCCTCGATTCCAGATAGAGAGGCCTCCTCATGATCAAAATTGTCGAAGGCAGCTTGGTAAAATTGCCTTTTACAAAATGACTTGGCAAGGGAACTACATTTTCGTCATTTATTTCGAGAATATATGCAGCCATGTCTACATGATACCTACAAACCTCATTATAACTGGAGCATAAACCGATTCTGTTACAATTATGAATTAATATTGCACTCTTGCAAATTTCATGAATGGCTTGGGCGTTTAAAAGATATGCAAAGGTATACTCTTCTTAACACGTTGTACATTATAGACTAATATATTGAAAATTGATTTAAATTCAGTTTTAAGATTAGAGTCACAGTTTGTGGTAGTAGGTAAAGTATACACGATTGGAATTGAAACCATATAAAAACTAAAAGCCGGCAAAAACAGTCGCCATCTTTTTATTGTACATAAGATTTTCGGGCGTTATTATATTATCCTCTGTTTCAAATGGTCTCCAGAAAGCCATGGTAAATTAGTAAATAATTAAAATATTTTACCTTTTATACAGTAGTAAATATTTATAAATATGAACAGTAACTAAGTAAACTCCTACGCTTGATATTATAATAGGTATTTATGCGCTGCACTGGCACATAGACAGCACGATATTAGACTTCCACGTTCCAAGATAAAGAAACGATTTACGAGTTTTTTTGTGCTAGTAGGCCTGTCCGTTTTATTACCTTTAAACCAGTGCAGTCGTAGATGGTTCATTCAGGCTGATTACATTGCCAGTCTCGGACTCGCCTGCACAGTTTCAATTACCGTTCGAATCTCAATACCATTGCCAAATACATAGGACAAAATATCAAGTTCAGTACGCACGGTCCTGTGCTTTAAAACTGACCACTTTCAATTCCAATCGTATATACTATATATCAAATAAATGACAGAAAAATTTATCTACCACATCAGGTAAGCAAGCATTCCAGGCATTTTCCAAATAATCCGAATCGCAGAAGCTGTCGTTCAAATCAACATCAAAATATAAGAATTAATTTTTCAAAATATCTGCGCATTCTTTAGTTGGATCTGAGATCAACACGTATTTTATGAAACAATTTTGAAACAAGAATACGCAATTTTCTTCAATTCAATTTTATCTGAGTTATGACAATTATTAATTTTAATAACAAATTTAGACAAAGTAATAGCTTAATTTTTTTAAAAAAATTTTGTTTGCTTCAGAAATAATTATTTTGAACACTTCCTCAATTGTTTGAATTTGAAAATTATTTATATTATTTGTTTTTGATTTTAGTTTTTGTTTGTACTCCTGACAATACTGGTTTAAACAACTCTAGTAAATACCAGCTGCGCAGATATCTTTTGATGTCTGCAGAATGAAGCACTTATCAAAAACCATATCTTTAAAAAAGTTAAATGCCTTCATAAATGTATCTGCTCTTTCCGATTCAAAAATTCTCAAAAGTTTATAGCAGCCGCGCCGTTTCTTTTGGTAACATAATGTATAATGCATAATGATTTGCATAATGCAAAGGTTTACTTATATTAACAGAGCTTAGTGCACGTGCTCTTACTAACGGTTTCATTATTGGAATTGAGACTTCTGGTGAGTACAGTGTTTATAGCATTCATTACCTTAATGGTAAAAAAAATACTATTACCTACTAAGAACAATCTAGAATATACAATGTCTCTTTTAATTTCCGCATAAGTAACAATTTTGTTTCTTCCAATGTAAGACTTATTGAGATTTCCTCCAGCCTTCTGACAAATAATACACAAACCTGAATCATATTGTACAGAATTTCTTAAATTAAGAGACATTTTTGAAATATACAAAAATAAATCACTAAAAAGAACAAGAAACACAGGAAAATAAAAATATTTCCCCTAACGACAAAAAAACACAGATATATATTATTTTTCGAGTTTGATCTAAACAATGCACAAACGAAAAAAGCAAAAAAATTTTGGTTTTTAACCAAATAACAACTAAAATTAAAAACTAATTAATTCTCGAGAACAAAGAAAAGAAATAAGATTTCCCATTCGATAAGAACACAAGCTAAAATCATTTTAATTATCTCTGAAGAAATACACAGCGAAAGAAGGAATAGTTTACACGAGTATGACTGCAGGCGAGCACAGCGTAGTTGAAATGCTTCGCATGATGCCTAGGTATATCACTTCGCTTTGAATTTGGGAGCGGAGCGCTGCATGCGATACTGCGCAACTTAAACGACAGTATCTTTAGCATTTCTGAATGTAATGAATTAAACGATGCGTCATTTTGTAGCCAAATAATTTGTCTACATCTTTTACTTTACATTTTTTTCCTTTTATTGTGAAACAAACAAGGTGGACGGGTGTAAATTACGAAAATCTAAATTTTTATTTTAGTATTAGTTTTAACTCCGTTATCTTAAAAGATACGAAAAAATTCACACAGATTTTATCTTGCAGCGTAAAATTTGTAGTTGAACTAAAAAAAGAAAATTAAAATCTGATCAGCGGTTGCGGAGATAGAGTGCACGTCCTGTTTGGCATAAAAACCAATATGGCGGACTTCCTCCCATTTTCCGGGATGTCCAACTCATGGATTCCTGACCTACATATGTCCCCAATTAAGATTCTGAAGTCAAAGCCCGTACATTCCCTGGGCCAGTGTAATTAATACTTGTCAGGGGAAAGTTTAATTTGGAAAACATGCGAAATTTTATAGTTTGCTAAATTTAATTAATTGGATGGAATCTGCGGTAGGTTCTTGACTTCTTGATGAAACATATTATTATTATTATTTTGAATATTTATAATTATTCTGTTAAATTTAATACTTATAAAAACTTTTGTAATAGAATATGGTGGTGCATTTGAAGATATTGAACGTTTAGTATCATTTATACAATGTAATTATATTATATATTATATTTTAAGGTAATAAACTTGGATTTACGGTAACATCGTAGTTAGGACGAGAAAGGAATACAGAAAAAAGAAATATTATAGGCCCTATGATTTTTCTATGAATGATGGATCCATGAAATGACAAGACAAATTGGAAAGGCTTTATTTCAGTTTTCCTTGTATAGAAGAGCAGATGTGAATTCATTTATAGTAAAGTGAAACGATATATAACGCATAAAATAAACATCTATATGGAAAAAAGGGATAGCTTGTATAAATATATATTTTTCAGTTTTGCTTTGACTTTATAAAACCATTGGTAATTTTACAAATACCTCGATTAAAGGAATTCATTTTCATCATGATTGTCATTGGTAAAGGAATGCTCGTTAATATCAGATAATATCATACAAATCTGAAACTGGAAAGTAAATCCTATTGATATTCCTGAAAATTTGATTCATTATAAATTATCGCAAACGGTTTAACATATTCTAGCCGTTTACACTCTTGTCCAAACAAGATAACTTTCAGTTTTAGCAGGGAGTTTTGTTAATTATACAAGGCGGTCCAAAATTGTCAATAGTTTCTCAGTTATTTACAAAAATAAAATATTATTCAGCAAAATCGCGAAACTTTGCTTTAAAGTATAATATTTTATAAAATAAGTTCTCTGAATATATTAAGAAGCTTGAGGATGTTAATGATACTAGTTGTTTTCAAAAAAAACCATGCGGATATGTTATATTTTATTTTACGGCCGATGTCAACAAAAAGCAATAAATATTTCCTAATAATTTTTTTTAAATCTTTTGTTATACTTCATTATTTCTAAAACTATATGGGCAGTAAAAAATAATTTTATAGGGAATCATTATATTTAATTTTCATAATATTCATTTTTAATGGTCAGGGGTCCAATGCCCCTTTTTTGAAGTGATTACTAACACGCTGAATTTTCGTGAGTTGCTTCGTTTTGACGAGTCTTCCAATTTTTTCCTCTGCGAAAATTCTCGGTAGAGGTAGAGATAATGTTCTACGTAGCATATTGATCGTGGAAATGACACTTGGCGTAGGACTGGAAAACCTGCCAGAAAATTTATAGGATAAATTGACCATTCAATTTCAGAAATATTAATTAAGCAATAGTGTAAAAATGAGCCTATTAGTAACAAAATTTCAGACCTCGTTATTTTCACATATTTACATATTTACATATTTACATATTTACATATTTACATATTTACATATTTACATATTTACATATTTACATATTTACATATTTACATATTTACATATTTACATATTTACATATTTACATATTTACATATTTACATATTTACATATTTACATATTTACATATTTACATATTTACATATTTACATATTTACATATTTACATATTTACATATTTACATATTTACATATTTACATATTTACATATTTACATATTTACATATTTACATATTTACATATTTACATATTTACATATTTACATATTTACATATTTACATATTTACATATTTACATATTTACATATTTACATTATTTACATATTTACATATTTTCATATTTACATATTTACATATTTACATATTTACATATTTACATATTTACATATTTACATATTTACATATTTACATATTTACATATTTACATTATTTACATATTTACATAGATTAAAAAAATCGGCTCTTCGCAAACAATTTTACTATAAAATATGTACACATGAAAATTATAGGTAATAAAAATCTGCACAATTTCGTTTTTTTTTAACTTCGTCTGACCTACTAGAGCCCGATAGATTTTTTGAAATTTTTACAGTTTTGTGACGTAATGGAAACGCACGCGTTTTTCGCTATAATCTCAAAAATGGTTCGGATCGCAAAATCTTTCAAATGAAAGGTTGTAGAGAATTCGATTATGAACAATTTTCTTTTAGCGGAGGTAGATTGATCCCATGTGAGTAGTAATTCATTTTTGGTGGAAAAAAAGAATCATATCTCACAAAATTCTTTTTATTGTGTTACCGGTTTCGTGAACAAAGATGTGAAGTAAGTTTTTGTTCACGAAACCGGTAACACAATAAAAAGAATTTTATGAGATATGATTCTTTTTTCCCACCAAAAATGAATTTTCTTTTATTTCTCAATTCCATTCGATGAATATTGGCAGAGATATAAATTTTTAAACATCATAGCGCGTATCACAACACTTGTTTCATAATAAAATCGGTAAAAACTCGAAAACGATGGATCGTACGCATATAGTATATTTTATGAAAGTTAAGAAAATCAAATTTTGAATATGTTGGTGTATGTACAAAATCGTTTTGATAACGAGTGAATGGAGATAATAGGGAAAAACATGAAAAATTGTCATTTTCAAGTGCATTTTGACGAATAGCTATTTTTTAATTGGCTTTAGACAATAATGACACTAAATATTTTTTAAGAGAGTTAAATTACCTGTAAAATGAGCTCCAAGTGACCTGACGATGAATGGTTCACGACTTACAGCTGTTTAAAGCAAAAATTTCTTTTTATTATAAAATGAGATTTTCCCGCAAGAACTGTTCATAACAATTTTTTAAAACTAGGGGCCCAGTATGAAATGACTCAGAAATGTCCACAGAATAAATTCTGATACTTCAAAATGGGAAAAAATATTATTAAATGTACTTTTTCTGTACTCCAAACATGACGAAAATTGCCTGTTTGCAATTTAAAATCTACCGCATTTTCAATCGTCAGTTCTTTGTCGCTACTTATTGAAAATCATACACGAAAAAGTAATTTTTGTAAGAAACTTTGTAAGCTTTCATTTAGGTCTTATGAAATTTTGTCGTAAAGTCAAAAGAAACGATGATAAATCCAAAAAGAAGGAATTAAAAAATAATATTGATTCAATTTTTCCGTACAAAAACAGTTTTCAACAACCTTTTTTTTAAGAAAATATATCTTGCGAACGATTTATGCTATTGCATTACTTTCATATGTATATAAACTAATAAAAAGAGGTCAAAACCAGTTTTTAACAAATTGTTATGCACAGTTCTTGCAGGAAAATCTTAATTTATAATAAAAAAGATATGTTTGTTCCTAGCTTTAAACAGCTGTAAGTGGTGAACCATTAATCGTATGAAGGTCACTTGGAGCTAACTTTACAGATAATTTAATTCTCTTCAAAAAACCTTTAGTGTCATTACTACCTAAAGAGATTTAAAAAATAGCTATTAGTCAAAATGCACTTGAAAATGACAATTTTTCATGGTTTTACCATTTATCTGCATTCACCCGTTATCAAAACGATTTTGTACATACACCAACATATAGAAAAGTTTAAAGAAAAAATAGAAAATCAGCCTGTTAGTAATAAAAAAAGGGGCGTCGGACCCCAGACTATAAAGACAGGCTTTTTATTTTTGAGATATTTGAGATTTACAAATGTTTGAACGCGAGTTCGAGCGCTATCATTAAACAAGTGTATTTTTAGATATACTGTTGTGAGCAGAAAAAAATAGGACAACTTTTTTTTATAATGTAAATCTGTCTCTATTTGAATATGTAATGAGTAGCCGAAATAAAACAGATATCACTTTTAATTTATTTTTTATTTTAATGCTGTAGTTATTGCTACAGTAAATGATGGATGGTTAATAAAACAAATTTCACTGCGTCATAACATTAACAAGAATTTGATGTGTAACATTTTAAGAAAGTGGAGAATAAACGGTACGATTAGTAGAAATCCTGGATCAAAGGACAAAGGATATCCTACTTAACAAGAAACTAACTATTAATATTTAGTTTCTGCACCATTTCTATTTATAACTTCTATAAGTCTGTTTGGCATAGAATTAAATAACCTTATACAATAATCATTAGTAATAATATTTTCCCATGCATTATTTACTATTTCCAGTAATTCTTCGGCACTCCGTGGTTTCACATTTCGTTTTTGGATACTTCTTACGAGTAGTCACCATACTTCTTCCACAGGGTTAAGATCTGGACTATGACTGGGCCAGTTAAGAACATTGATGTTGTTATCTTGAAACCAGTTAGTTACGGTATGAGCAGTATGAAGGGAACGATTGTCTTGTTGAAATATGAACTCATTATTAGGAAATAATTATGACACAGAAGGGAGCATAATATTGTCTAAAATCCTAATATACGTTTCACTATTAAATTGTTCCTCAATATACCACAAAACACCAGGACCAAGTGCCGATATCCAAACCCATATGTTGATGGAAAATCTACCACTTTTATCATTGTTAGATATATATTTCTCATGGAATCGAGTATTCGGAGAGCGGTAAACACGAATAGGACTGCTGTGTGTTGACTAGAAAGTTATTTCGTCTGTAAAGATTACATTGTTCCAAAAATTTACATCATGCGCTAAAAATTCAAGCGCAAATCCTACTCGAGCTTCTTTATGTTCAGCTCTAAGTAAGTATTTCTCTTACTCGCCGGCGACCAGTACTACTCGATCCAGGAAAATTCGTTTCTTCAGCAGCCTGAATGACTGAGTAAAATAGATTTTCTACTAAAGCATATACCAATTGCAAAGCCTGTTGTTGAGTTGATATCCTTCGTCGCCCTGATCCAGAATATCTACTAATCGTACCGTTTATTCTTCCACTTTCCTAAAATGTTACACACCGAATTTTTGTCAATATTATAACGCAGTGCAATTTGTCTCATTGACGATCCATCTTCTGCTTTAGCAATAACTCCAGATTTAACTAAATCGCTTATATGAAGCATACTAGTTTTTTGCACACTTGCAATAAATTATGGCAACTAACTGACCATGTCACAAAAATTAAAGTTAGATGTACACAACTAGATTTTAGCAAAATACCGTTATAAGACTTGTCCTTTTTTTTTGCTCACGACCGTACTATACCACTTTTCCCTTATAAACACTTTTTGTATTATTTACTAAAATCCGTATTGGAGCAAAAATGTTTAAATCCTATAATCGCAATGCTCAAATAGTTTTGTAACTTGTAAAATATCAACCTTCGTAGAAAATTGTATACCACATATTTGTAGTAAAATTATATTCTCCATCGGAATCAGTGGTTATTTTATTCTTTTGTCCACCCCCAAGACGGGATGGGAAATACCCCCAAATAAAAGGCGGCTATTTTTAACAATAAACTTTTTATATTGGATATACGCTAAACAATTTCAAAGTATTTATAAAAATTCATTCATTGGAACCGGGTTCTGAGGATACGTTCCGTTCTAACGGTACCACTAAATGCTATGAACAAATAATATACAGTAAAAATAATAAAAGATTAAAATAAAAATTATGCAAGGATTGAAGGAATTGAAAAGCGTCAGAGGTTAAGGACCTCTAATATGCTTTCGTAGTGGTACTTTGCAATTTCCTATCAGCACATTATGTCACTAATTACTGAAGCTGCCGATTAATATCAGCCTGAACAAATCGTTAATCCTTTCCGTTTTTATTGCAATTTTAACGCATCCTATAAAGACGTTGCCTGTTTTTATGCAGTAAAATTTTACGAAGGGTCGTATTATTTACCTCAAAAAGAAAGAAATACTTCAATTAAATCGTACTTCTTGCCGACTCTGTGGAATTTTACTGCCTCAAATATCAAGAGCATGACTTAAAATTCAACAACTTTTTAATTATCACATCCTCAGAAACGGAAATGAAAATAAAGTAAAAGAAGTATTTAATGCCTAAAAAGCTATTACATTTCTGAAGTTAAAGAGAAGTACAACAACAAAAATGATTAAAGTTTTTGTTGTTTAATCATATCTTATAATTACACTGAGGGTTTTTTTCGGAGAATAAATAAATACGTCAAACGTATCTTTTAATAAATGAGTTTTCCGTATTGTTCAAAACATCTAAAATTAGACTGCATTTAAATATTCAGCCCACATTAAAATTTTTATACTGAAAGGAGGGACCGCCTACTACTGAAACTGAGGTTAAAATCATTGGAAATAGTGAACAAAAATAAATCAAGGGAATATAGAATTTTAGGTAAAGGAACAGGAGGTGAATGATATTGAAGAATATAAATTTGTGAAATAAGATGTACAGGTATGTTTTCACTTAGCACCTCGTTGAAATAAATGAACAATCGACCCAGAAAGACCAGGCGCAGTCCTATTTTTTCCTTTTGAAAATTTTAATGTTTTATTCTTTTCTGCCAGCTGAACTATATACTCGATACGATCTCGTAATAGAAGAAACGCAATTCCCAAGTAAAAACATACACAAGACAACATGGATCTTGCCGGATCACGTAACAGAGAACCAGATCGACCACATCATAATCTCTAGAAAATGGAGAGACTCACTACTCGATGTACGTACAAAGCGCAGAGCAGACGCAGCAAGTGACCATGACCTAGCGTTAAGGTCTATAAAACTTAGACTGGCAGAACCCTAGAAAAAAAGACACTAGCAGCAAAGCACAAGGAAAATGTTTAACCTGGAACTACTAAGGGAGAAAAAGAGAACTTCCGAGGAGCCCTAAGAGAAGAAGTGCCAAGCGCCCCTGCAAACTCAAACGCTCAGCAAAGGTGGGAACACCTTAAGAATAGCCTGCTGCAGACATCGGAATTAGTGCTTGGCAAGAAGGCAAGAACAAAAAAGAATGAATAAGTAACAATACTTAGAATTTAATTGACAGAACAAAACAACAAATGGAAAAAATAAACAGGACGAGAAGCAGCTCCAACAAGGGAATACACAGAACTAAATAAGGAATTTAAAAAGAGTGCTAGAAGAGATAAAAGGAATTGGGCATTAGAACTAGCTAACAGGGCACAAGCAGAAGCGGAGGCACATAACATGAAGGAACTGTATCAAGTCACTCAAAAACTTTCCAACAAAGACAAACGGCACATCCCACTGGTCAAGCACAAGGCTGGATCACCACTTACATCAAAGCAAGAGCAGCCAAGTCGCTGGTATGAACATTTCATAGAAATGAATGAAGACGAAGAAGCAGATCAAGATTAAATCGCCGAAATTTTTCCCGGAATGAACGTGAGAGATGATATAAACACCAATACCCAAAGCAAAGCAGAAATCAGACAAACTATAAAGATGCTGAAAAATAACAAATCTCCAGAACTAGATGACATACCTGCAGGGGTCATAAAATTATATGCGACTTTATTAACTGACATGCTATATCCAATATTAATAGACGTCTGGAACACGGAACATGGATGGTGTGATGGGATGGTAGTAAAGGTACCAAAGAAAGGAGATCCAAGCCAGTGCCAAACACTGCTAAATATTATCCACAAAATCTTGGTTCATATAATACATACGAGACTGACTTACATATGTATGTGTGTGTGTGTGTACATATATATGTTTTGACTTTATACGTAATTCTAAGTGTATATTTATATATTTTAATATTTGTTTATATTTTGTGTGTTTTGACTTGTCCAATAGCATATATGTAATGCTCCTACTGGATCAATAAAATATTCTATTCTATTCTATTCTACATATTAGAACTTCTATTAAGACCTGAGCAAGCAGGCTTTCGGCCCCACAGACCATGTATTGATCAATTAAACAGTCCGTATAATTATGGAACAGTCAGTTGAGTGGCGATCCTCATTATACCTAGTGTTTATAGACTTCGAACATGCTTTTGACAGCATATAACACAAAGAACTCTGGAACGCATTACAGAGAAAAAGAATTCTAGCAAAGGTAGTGAACCTCATCAAATAACCGTACAAGAATGTGCAAAGTAGAGTATCCCATCGAGGACTAAAAAGCCAACCCATAACAATTAAAAAGAGAGAACGGGAAGGGTGTATATTATCCCCCTTCTATTCAATATAACGCTGAACAAGGTCATGAGAAGAGCCAACACAAAATAACATGGCATATGGTGGACACCATTTACAAGACTGGAGGACCTTGATTATGCGGATGACATTTGCCTGCTTGCACATAACAATGCCGATATGACAGCTAAACTAAATAACCTCGTAAGAGAAGCTGAAGCTGTAGGTCTTAAAATCAACATTAGAAAAACCAAATCAATGAGAATGCGTACAGAAAACCAAACCCTTCTTACAATAAACAATCAGCCAATTACAAAAACAGGCGGTACTAAAGATGATGTAAACAACCGCATCAAAAAATCCAGACAAGCATTTGGAAAGCTAAGCAGTGTGTGGAAATCTAGAGAGTACTCTAATTCAACCAAAATAAAAAATTTCAATTTCAACGTCATATATATATATATATATATATATATATATATATATATATATATATATATATATATATATATATATATATATATATGTGTGTATGTGTGTGTGTATACCTGATTGCATCTGAAAGCCATTTACACATTCAGTGTCTGGAGTACTCACTATTAGGTTTGTTCATTTATTATTATTTATTATTCTATTGTTTGTTAGTTATTATTCATTACTATGTTTTATTATTTGTTGTAATTATGTTTTTCATTTGTCCTGTAATTAGTTTTCACCCGTTGGATAAATTATTGTAATAAATAAATATTTATGATGCTTAAATTGAAACTTATCCTATAAAATTTGACGGAAATTATGTGTAGAAAATATCGTGTGTGGAAAGAAATATGTCAAATAATTTTGTGAAGGATAGTTCAAGGCGTGTGTGGAAGGCTTACGAGGGATACATTTAAGTGTGTGGGGTAATTTGAGGCATGTATTATTTGTGTAGAATATCTTGTGTAGGTTATGGTATATATAGGAAAATAATGTGTATAATGGTAACCACCTCTACATCATGCTACCTTGGATTAAAGTTATTCGCCGACTGTATTAGATATTTTATCTCACATAAAACAGGATTTGTAAGAGACTAGATGTTTATAATTTTAATTGTTTATTACGCTTTTAGTTTGTAAGCTCATTTATCGTAAATAAATAGAAATTCTGCTCTGATTTGTCCGTATTTAGCCGTAGACTTACGACTAAATTAAACCAAAAAATCAACAAATGAAATTCCAGCTGCATCCTCGATGGAGGATCAGCATCGTACAATTTATTATAATAACACATTTTGTATAAGATAGGATTTTACTTGGCTGAGCACGTAAACCAATGTAAGTTGTGTTCTGCTTCAGTTTTATCTTGACAGCAGTATATACGTCTTGGGATTACCTTCAAACGATATGTTGACCCACATAAATGCACAGCTGTCACATACACAGAAGACGTATAATTATGTTGGTAATTATATGTACAATGTGAAGATACTCTTTGTACTAACCTACGGAAAATACAATTAAATTTTCACACTAACTTTAACATAACATTAATTATGCCACAACTAGCAAAATAACTTTATATAAAGTAATTAGAATTAGTATATTGCAATGGTAATAATAATTGTCTTGGAAAACAGTTTTAATTCTTTTACAATAACAATACAATAATAATAATAATGTTTATTTAAAAACAGAAACACAGTACAGATGTAGAGGTGTGTAAGAAAACATTAGTTTTAAAATAAACATAAATACGTCACAATAAATATCTGAATAGATATTTGTGCGTGCGGAAAAAATGACTAATAAATATTAAAAATTGATTAATGCTATGTATACACTGATATGAATTGATTAATACTAAAGGTATATATGATATAGTGACAAAAATGAGTATTAAGAAAAAAAAAGTGAACAAATGAAAAAGACAATAATTCACACAATTTAGGACAATTAAAATATACATGAACGGTTCAACAAATTACTACTTATACATATTAAGTTAAACGATAAACTAGCAGCAATATAATATGTTTCACATCGGTATCATGGTAGTACATAGATCAATAAATACTTACAAATAGTATATTTTTATGTGACGAATATACAATAATTAGAAAAAAAAATTGTGGTAAATTTGCTGTTAAACTTGTATACGCACATATCATATAAATTGTTAGCTGTTTTTTAAATAAATTTGTTTGTGAATGTCTATTCTGGGTCGCTGGGTTACATAATTTTTGCATTGAATCTAAACAATATTTTAGAACTTTGAAGTTTTAACATCATGAGGCAATGCTGGATAAATTTTTGGACTTAAAGATTTAAAATTTCTTTGACCTACAGTTTTCCTAATAAACTTTTAGAAATCACGTAAAATACTTTTTTCGCCGATTAACAGCAAAGTACTAACTTTGCTGACTAATATCAATCAGCAAAGTGTCACTTTCCCTGCCTAGGCAGGAAAGTGAGCACTTTCCTGCCTAGGCAGGGAAAGTGACACTTAGTTTTCATGGTAACCAACTAGTAACAACTGCGATTTTCAATGAATTTTTATTGAATTTATTACAACAAAAATAGAGAGATTGAAAGTTGTAATAATTTCATTATTTTAAAATATATTTAAACAATCGACGAAAAAATTATATGTTCAACTCAGCAGCAAAATAGATTGACTGCCTTGGCTGATAATTCCTAGCCGAGGGTAGCGAGGCTAAGAACTCTACCAAGACAGTCAATCTGTTTTGCTGCTGAGTTGAACATATAATTTTTTCGCCAATTGTTTAAATATATTCTAAAAAAATTAAATTATTGCAATTCTCAATCTCCTTATTTTTGTTGTAATAAATTCCATAAAAATTCATTAAAAATCGCAGTTGTTACTAGTTGGTTATCATGGAAACTAAGTGTTACTTTCCCTGCCTAGGCAGGAAAGTGCTCACTTTTCTGCCTAGGCAGGTTATATTCTAATTCTAAAGCATTGTCTTGAGAGTTCTTTTTTAAGTTTGCTTTTTATAATTTACAGATTTTACTATCTACATTATTTGTTTCACTATAGTTAAGTATACAAATTTTGATTGCAAATTCATCACTAATGAACATTCAACAGTTGCTTACAGTATCGATGAGGAACCTTATCATTAGTGAAGTCAATAAATTACAAGTATTATAAATAAAATGCTGAATTTGTGTCTCCGTCTCATCACTTTTTCGTTCGTATTTGGTTAATTCTTATCTTGGGCATGTACCTTTAACAACATATTTCAAATAGGTGGCCATAGACGGAACGACTTTTTGAGGGATCGGTTCCACCGACCAGGTCTCAAATATCAGTCCCACCGACTGGCAGTTTGGTTTCCACAAAAGCAAATACTGTCTCTAATTTTATCGATTGTCAGATCGTTCAGGGGCATAGACTTTTAGTTAATGGTTAAATCTTTTAAATTTAGATAGATGGACGTGCGAATTGATATTTTAAACCTGTTTAAAATACTCTGTGAAATACTTTCGTATAAGTAGCACGCATACACTAAAAAAAAAGAGAGAAAATGCCGCCATGACCTTTTGTGTGTGTGTTGTGTGCGTATTTGTACTTTGAATTTTGATTTTAATATATTTTATTGTAACATTGGTACTCTTAATTTTTTTAAATGCTATTAATTCTTAATATAACTCTCGTTTTAGATTTTTATTTATATAAATAATTTTTCATAAACATGACCTTTCTTTATAAATTTCAATAAATTCAGTTAAAATTTCTCACCTCCACCTCATAACGGCCAGAGAAAAACCACACCATCCACAAAATCAAAACAAATACGAAAGAACGAATCTTTACGTTTCTGTATTTTTAAAGTAAAAGTCTGCAACAACTTGTTCTTCGACATATCAGATATTATATGTTTGAAGTGTACCACTAACTCATGTGTTGAGGCGACAGACTTGGTTGACGATGGAAACGTTCTTTCATTCCGGGCGGATTCCTTTCTCTTTTACCTTCAGTATTGGTCCAATTTCGTCATCGCTTAGTTGTTCCTTCGGAAATTCTATCTTAACCGCCTTCACTTTTGCTACGTCCTGCTGTTTCTTTACCTCCTCAGCATATGCTTTCTTAGGGTGCCTTTGGCGACAGTACCTCTTAACATACCCCAATTTGCTGCAATTATAATAGCGGATTCCTTTGTCAACCTTTCACTGCGTCGTTGCTGCTTCGGCGGTTGCGCTTCCTGTTTTGACTCGAGTCGAGAACTTAATTCGTTCAATACTTGTACGACCAGCGCTAGCGTTTACTTTCCCACGGTTCCATTGTCAACAATGTCATATCATATGCCCTGGTTTGGCGCACCAGTAACATCGGATACCTGCACTAGGCTTTACACCTCCCTGTTGGTTTTCCTGTTTTCCTGGAAAATTTTCTTGGTCATTAAATGAGTAAACATCTTGTGCATGTCCTTTAGTTTGGTGTCCAAATTCGTTTCTTCTGATTGGGCTTATTCCTCCACAGAGACGGCTCGTATTCTATGCCATGAAGAATCCATATATACGGGCTCTATCTCAAGTGTATGGACCAACGCTTCGCTACTAGTCTTATGCCGACATAGTCTAAGGACCCGCCTCATCTCATAGTCTTTTATGCCATCAATAAACGTCTCAACTGCAAATTGCTCCTGGAACTGCCTTGGTGTATCCAGGTAAACCAAGTGTGCCAGTCTTTCCATTGCAGCCTCAATTTCTTGTAAACTCTGCCCATCTTTCTGTATATGTGATTTCAGCTGGGTCCGACATAGTCGAACAAGGTTTTAAGTCGAACGCAGCTTCTAAAACTTTAGAATCCTGTGACTTCGAGACTGGGATCGTCAGCAGCAATTCTAATGCTAGAATTAATACCTTAGTCTTTTCTTCATTATTCCAGTTGTTAGCACAGGCAGCCTCAAACTGTCTCTTATATGTTGACTAAGAAGTTTGTTCGGAGGGAGGTTGTAATCGAGGACCTGATGATACTACTAACTGATCTCCTCAACTGTCACTTGAGCCGTTCTACTTCTCCTTCACCTGCACGAAATTTTCCCTCCATATCTGTAACCTTTTCTTCGGCGCCAGTAACTTTCCCTTCAATATCACCAACTTTTTCTTTGACTTCCCTGACTTCGGCTTTTACATTGGCGACATCCTCCTTAATTTCATTTTTGATTTCATCAGTGGCTTCTTGCACCTGCATAATTTTTCTTAATACTTCCTGACGCGTCATTTCTTCCTATTTTTCCTCGTGAAGTTTTATTTCCTCCATAATTTTCTTCAGCTCATCTTTGTCTGCCTTGCGTCATTGTTGTTTTTCTTAACATATTCTTTCTCTTATTGTTCACGCTTTTAATGTTCTTCGTTTTCTTCTTGTTCTTTATTCTCGAGCTTTTCTCCTTCTTGACGTCTCCTTCCCTGATCTAGCATCATTTTTCTTAGTTCTGCGAACATGTCGCATTTGTTTTTCAGTAGCCATGCTTCTTGTTTCCATTACAAAGTTCAGAAAACGTCACTTAGAAGTCTTATTTAAAGTCTATACTAGGTACAATTCACATATTTACACAAAGTCCGGAATAGAATGTTCTAGAAATTTTCTCATGATATCACAAATACACACTTCTCAGTTGAAAACAATTAAATAACTACACTAATTTCTGAACAGAATATTCTAGAAATTTTCTCAAATTGTCACAAATAGGTCTTATTTAATGTCCGATCTCTTTCCAGTTTAAAGCAGTTTACTATCTCTAGTAGTTTCTGAATAAACCATCCTGGAACGTCCGCAAATTATCCAAAATGCAATTCCGCTTCTGACACCAATGTGTTTACACCCTCATCTCCGCCTCCAAGCGTAGGTTAAATAATTGCAACACGAATTGTCACTAACCACTGATTTGTTTATCACTTAAATTACAATAATTTGAAATTTCAATAACTTTTATTTGAAATGCTTCAGCTCTTATTCCTAATGGAAACAACAAAAATGGAAATAAAAATATAGTATTTCACAAAATTATGAAAATAATAATTGTGTATTAAAGTAAAATACATACTACGAAAGTCCAGTATTCCACTGTTTCCTATAAAAGGAACTAAATTCATTGCCACCCATGATGAGAATAAGCTCAAAACTAGTCTGCGGCTGGCGATGCACAACAGCCCTGCAGTGTAGTCCTTGCTTTAGGCTTAATCTGCCTGCTGGAGGCTTATTGCAATTACATTTTAAATTGCGTTTTCCGATTGAAGACGTAATATCGCAAGTTATAGGACATTGTCTTCAATTGATTTGGAAATGCACATTATACACCTTGATGGGTGGCAATGAATTTATTTCCTTTTATAAGAAACAGTGGAATACTGGACTTTTGTGGTAGGTATTTTACTTTACTACACATTTATTATTTTCATATATTATTTCGATTCAATTTCAGAAGGAATCAACGCTAACTTTTTGTTGTAATTTCGAAAGAAGTAATTTTTATTAAATATTTTCAAAATTGATTCTTATTTACATCCAATTGTTTTTCATGACGGCATCTGCCAGATTTAATTGTCACTAGCGCAAAACAGAAATCAAACATGAAAACCTTACAAATAGTTCTTTAATGCCATGATGCGCACAAGATATGAAAAATTAATTAGACAACTGCAACAATTATTCAACATTATATCATTTTGACAAATTGCGACAAATAACTGCACTGCATAGTCCAATATCCTTTATGTAAAAATGTAAAATGACCCCATAAAATTTATCTATTTCTGTAGTAATCATTCATGTTTTGCATGGAAACATCACATTTTTATATGTAACCATTCTATTAAATCTGGCTCTGTGATGGATGAAAAAGAATTCATAAATTTTAATTTCCCTTCAGGGTTTGCAATATGAAATCTGTCTGCGTTACTTTATATATATATGATATGTGTGAGGTTGAAGGACAAAAACGTTAAGGATTTTTAGACGGTTCGCATTAATTCCACATTTTGGGCATGTCCTAATTTGCGTTCCTGTCAGTTCAGTCCGGTGGTCCGTTTGGATTACCATTACATGAAAATTGCTCGCTTTTTCATGCTTTTATTTATGCCATTCCGGAGTCGGTGGAGTGTTAATTGCAAATCCGATAATGGTGCTAACAACACAGGCACAGGCTCCAGTAACGCCTGCACATATGTCATACATATGTTGTTAATTTCCTTGTGAACTGTATGCTACTGCTACAACACGTACATTATTACACAATTATTGCGATGCACTTACACTGTTTCTCTACGTGCAGTTTATAGATCATTTGAGACTAAAAACCACACTTTACTAAGATCATTGTATGTATATATTTACAGGTTATTTATTTTAAAGCATACATATATAGGTATAAAAAGAACAGAAAATTAAACACCACGTAGAATATCTTGACGTTGCAGTCAAAGGTGAAAAGTTTACGGTCACAAAACAGAAAAGAAATATCTTTTTTTGTACCTGTATAGGAATTTGTTTACAAATTTGTCTACTTTATATCTAAAATGCGACTATTTCATAATACATGTGACCTTAACTTTCAATCTCAAAGTTAATGTCTTGAAAAATAGAATCAATAATTTCTGAAAGCTTGACAAAGTAACAAAAGTGTTTTCTTTTTCTGTTTTGTGGCCGTAAACTTTTCACCATTGACTGCAACCTCAAGATATCCTACGTGGTGTTTAATTTTTTTGTTTTCTTAACTATTCAGTCAAGACTACACTTTTTCTTTATATAGGTATAAACGCGTATATTACCTTACGGAGTTTTAAGTGTATATAATTTAAAAAGAATAATTTTTTCTTGCAGGAAATTATATTAGTCAGTCAAGACTACCCTTCTTCTTTATATAGGTATAAATGCGTATATTACCTTACGGAGTTTTAAGTGTAAATAATTTAAAAAGAATAATTTTTTCTTGCACGAAATTATATTAATTAAATTGTACCAAAGTGGCTTAGATAATAATTCACCGCCTAATTGCGGACTTAAACTTTTATATTTTCATTTTATGTGAAACTAATTTCTCATTCAAACACCATGGTTGGTTTCTATTTCATGCGGCACGCAATCCTTTTGAATTTAAGCCTTTAAGTTGATATTAAAGTACTGACCAATCAATAACTCAAGTTAATCCTTTTATTTAACAATGTTTGAGTCGTTATCGCTTACTTTCAAGAAAATATCGGCGAATGTAATTAATTTTGAAAGTTTTAAACAAAATGGCACCTTACATTTGATTGCGGTCTTATTATTAACTACAGTGGCCAGGTCGAAACGGTCCATACTGAATTAATTTGTAAACTAGCGGTTCTTAAAGTTTTGCCATATGCGCCCTAATTCATAAAATTTTAGTAGGGCAGTCGGTAACGTCGCTACCTCAATTTTGCAATTTGCACTTTATGACCAATGCAAGCAGTTTTTGCCTCGAGCGCTAGTTTCTGATTTAAAGTGTAGAAACGCCACTTTCTCTATCAGCAATTTGATAGAGGCCCCAGATAGAATCAGCGAAGACGGTTTATTACCAGGGGTCGAAACTTCTTTCTCGTGGAATGGACAGCTGTAATGATTTTATGTTTGTAACTCTTTTACTTTTTCAAGATAATACATCTTAGAGAAGAGATTCAAAATAAGGCACATAAAATGTTTTAATAATATATTGATAATATTTACAGATAAAAAAAAACAACTTATTATTATTACCAGTATTTAAAAAAATACCGGTATATATGTTATATCTTGATTTAAATGATGCACTTTTTAAAAACAATTTCTTTATTACAAATACAATTTTAAATGTAAAGGCTGAAAGCGAGTATAAGACTACTGTCTTAATGCGTACTACTCCCATTTATAACATTTTTAGACAAAGGAACTGCAATTGTGCAGTTTTGCAAGAATACAATCTTATCTTATTCTTGGGAGATCGGATGCTGAGAGGAGTAGTTATTTGATACCTATATAATATAATACCGCTGAGTGAGGTGAGGCCTATGTCTCAGAGATACAGGCTATATTTTCATATAACAACTTCCCCCTTATAAGAAAAACTTGTTTACACAGCAGCTTTTGAGTTGAACAAAATTTGTGATTTAACAAAAATTCAAAAATGTAAAGTAATGTAAAATGGTGAAATTGTAAGATCGTGAAATATAAAAATATAAAAAAAATGTAAAAGCATAAAATGTAAAAATTCTAGGCGTAAGATGCAAGCGTTTTAGCTTGATCGTGTTACGAAAAGCATGTTAAAATGTTAGTAAATTGAAACTAACAAAAGTAGAAATAATAAGATACGCTAAATAAACAATGAAATGGAGTAAAAATTCACTGTAGAGGCTTGGTACAAAAAGTCAGTAAAAGGCACAAACATTCTGGTTTTAGTTAAAGTTCTATGTCTTCGGCTTCTTAACAATAATAACAATAATAATAATAATTGATTTTATTGATAGATAACCAAATACACAAAGTAAAAATTAATAAAAAAAATATAATAGTGGATATATCAAAGGGCAGAGTTTGCTGTTACCCAGAGTATGAGGAACTGCGCTCTTCCACTTAACCCCCAACCCTTCGTCCTCTTTTCTTAGTGTGGGTCGTCCTCGTTGATGAAATAGGCTAGTAAGTGTCCTGAGGGGTTTACTAGGCCTCGATAAAGATGAAGGAGTCTTGGAAACCTTGGTGGCTAGCCTTCGTCTTCCTGCTTTACACTTACAGAATAGATACAAGAATAAGAGTCCGAAAATTAGCACAATGGTAAGATAGGTAAACCATGAAATGTGTTTCGTGACGAAGGGTTCCTTGATTCGGTCGTCTAAGTCTTTTTAATACTGGTCTAATTGATGTCTGGCGATTTTGAGATCTTAGGTGTTCAGATCGTTTAGTTTTAGTGGTTTCAGATTGGGCACTCGAACTTTGTCCAGAAACTGGTTGCAACACTCGAACGAGATGTGTATGGGGTGAGCGCCGTTCTTCACGTAGGTCATTTCCTCTGTGCTAGCTTAGATCTTCGTGATGCCTATGAAGGCGTAGCAATTTGGTTGTTATTTAATTATAGAGTTTTTGAAGATGTGTCAGTTTTTGAGGTATCCTTCTGATAGTCGTTTGTAGTGGTTCTGCATTGATGACTATCTACACGTTTTCATCCAGTTTTTGGACGTTGTACCTTTGGCTGATGACAGATGATGTCTGACAGTTTTCTGGCGGGGTTTCTTGAGTTTATTAACCCGGCGGCTTTTCCCCGAAGTTTATTTTTAATATGCAGAGTAAGTAAAATACGCTGGTCCTCTATAGCCATTCCTTGGGCATGAATACACTCACTCACCATAAATCTCACTTAACCTGTAGGGTTCGATGGTAAGGGTTTCATCCGCGCTATTTGAATTATTATTGCAGTTTTGCAAGAATACAATCTTATTTAATTCCCGGGAGAGCGTATGCTGAGAGGAGTCGTTATCTGATATATATAATAATACCACTATATAATATAATACCGCTGAGAGTGGTGAGGCCTATATCACAGAGATACAAGGTATATTTTCATATAACATATATATCTACAATAAAACAACTAAATTATACAGACTGCTTGGCATAAAATATTTTAATCAGTATGGATATTAAACTTACCACAAAATTTATTTGAATTCAAAATAGTGAATCCTTACCAAATAGTCAACTGATCAGGTCGGACGCAGAAAACCAATGATACCCTTAGCAGCGGGCCGCTAGCGCACATTGCGCGGTCACATATGACCCAGGCAGTCGTCAATCGACGGCGTAGCAAAATGTTTATAACCGGTAGCGCCAACTGATGTAAATAATACTTTCTTGGCAATTTAGATCACTTGTAAATAAATTACATATATTGCTTGGAAAAAAATTACTTTAATAGCCCCAGTATTAATAATTATAACTATAAATCAAACTGCTATTCTTGAGGCTGGTTTATAACCCAAATTTCGAGAAGTAACTAACTTGAACTCGCGGTATACAATCCTTGCAATCGGTTTGAAATTAAAACTTCACCTAGTTACTGAAAACAAACGAATTTAATCGTCGCTGGTTTAATAGTTATCAAAAGAAAATAAAAATATATTGTTTCAGATACAAAGTTAAACTGAAAACATATACCAAATTTTCCATTTACAGTTAGCTTCATTACAAGTCTCTTACGGTAAAAAAGAATTGGTCTCGGATAGATTCACATCGATAGTAGTTTCTTATCCTTGAATATATTTCTATCTTTATTAATATAATTTAAAATTAACCTAAACGCAATTTTCTTTTCAAGGTTATAAAATTCACTATACATTACTTCAATAGTAATAAGTAGTGATTTCACAACTCAACTGGACAGTAGGATGGCGTAACTACCAAAATTTGAAATTTAATGTTGCAATATTTACCAAAAAACCTAATAAACATAAATTTCTCAAATTTTAGACGTGAGTAGGTTATAAAATCTAGATTTTATGAATTTAAATTTAAACTAATGAAACCTGCTCCAGTGCTGATGTCAAACATCTTGCGAGGTACTGCGACATGGTTGGCCTGACTGGCTGTCCTATCTTACGATGTTAATTTCTATGGGGGTCACCGATATTACTGGTTAGGTACATCCATACCAATGTCCAGGCTGTTACTAAGTAAAAAAATCGGCAAGTCACGGCATTAAACTATGACTGCAGACTATGTTATTGGCCAACCAATCCCAAACACTCTGCAAGTTTTATCATAAAATAAGCATAATCCGCGTTAAATAATATGAAACTCGCCTTTGCAGAGAGCATGTACAAAAAATCCAACATAAAATAACCCAAAGAAACAAAGCCATCAGTGAATACCAGAAATTTTTGCACGTGATACCGTCAAAGTTTCCACAGAAAAGAATCAGAAGATACACAAAGATGCTCAAGGTGTTAAAGTGATGGTTAAAACATCCAAAAACGGATCCTCGCACACGTGCACTCCTCAGAAGGAAAAATCGCCATCCCGCCGGAAATTCATGTTTTTCTCTCCAAGTTTGTCGACTTAACCTCATAGCAGTAAAATTCTCTACTGTTGAAGAGCCAATGAGAAGTCACAAAGGAAAATATTGGCTATTTAAAAGAAACAAAGCCCAATTGATAAAAAAAAAACAAAATTAATACAGAATAATTAATGAAATCTAAGTTAAATTTATTGACAAAGAGCAAACATTAATTAATAATAGTTGCTGTTGTACTTGGAGAACTTTGTATACAAACCCCTGTATGAATATACAAATGTGTCAACAGACAAATTATATCGAATGAAATTTAACTCGCCCAGCGCAAATTAAAAAAAATATTTTGACTTTTTAAATGTAATACTATCAAATACTACAACACTAACATGATTTTTTAGTAAACAATAATGAATACATTAACAAACTTAAAAAGAGTGTTCTTTCGCAGGGCGCAGATTTTAACCAGGTAGAAAAGTATAAAATTCCGGAACAAAATACCTACGTCTGCGTACCCTCTGATATTTAATTTTATATTAAAAAAATCACATTTTAATTTTTTTACCCCCTTTAATAATAGGGTGAGTGTGGCAATGGGGGTGGTAGAGGGGGTATCTAACGCCAAAAAATTTATTTAAATGTTTCGTTTTTGTATACACATTAAATCACATTTTAATTTTTTTATCCCCTTTAATAATTGGGTGAGTGTGGCAATTGGTGTGGTAGAGGGGGTAGGCTAACGCCAAAAAAATTTTTTTAGACATTTCGTTCTCGTATACACACTAAATCACATTTTAATTTTTTTATCCCCATTAATAATAGGGTGAGGGTGGCAATGGGGGTTGTAGAGAGGGTAGCTAACGCCAAAAAAATTTTTTAAGACGTTTCGTTCTTGTATACACACTAAATCACATTTTAATTTTTTTACCCCCTTTAATAATAGGGTGGGGGTGGCAATGGGGTGGTAGAGTGGGTAGATAACGCTAAAAAAACTTTTTCAGATGTTTCGTTCACATTTTATTTTTTTTACTCCCTTTCATAATAGTGTCGGGGTGATATTGGGGGTGATAGTGGGGGAGATAACTTTTCGTACATGCCCTAAATTGCAATTTTATGGACTGTTTTGCCTATTTACCCTTATTTATCCCATTTACCCCCGAACCCTTCAACGGAATTAGATCAAAATATAATCTAGTTCCAGATCTAGTTATAATACATAAGTGTACCAAATTTCAAGTCAATACCACAAACAGTTCCAGAATAAACGTGCGCAGAAAAAAAAAGTGACAGACAGACAGGAGTTTTTTTTTATCTCAAATTTAAAATCTCCAGTTTCATGACTTTTAAGTGTATTTCACCAAAAAAAAATTATAATTTTTTTTGCGTTACTATAAACATTATTTGTGTTTATATATTTTAACTTTAGAATTATTTTATAAAAATCAAGAAAATAACAAGTTTAAGGAATGTGATAAATCCGACCTAATCGCATACATGAACTTCGAGCCTCCATCGTTCTGGAGCCTCTTCATTAAAGTTAATAATTCTCTGACTTCATACCATAATAATTTCTGTGTCGTAATATCTAATCTTAAATATGTTTAGTTGAATATTCATTAACGCATTATTTTTGTTTCAGGTAAGTTTCATCAAAAATATCAGTAATGCTATTTCAGGATGGTAAGTACTAATACGATCTTAATTATAAAGATTCAAGTTTTTCGGATAAAGAGCAATGGAAGGGGGTTGTTAGATATATGAAAATATATGTTTTATTCTTCATCCATTTTTCACATACTTTAAGGAACCCTTATGGTACAACAATAATTGTGAAAACATTAATTTGTAATTATTGAAACGTAGAGAGAATTACTTTTGATTAATGTTATAGGCCAGTCGTCATAGGGTCAAATCTGGGGGTACCTTAGAAAAATTCCGAACTTAATGAAACTTTGGGATATTGTTTGTGAATGTCCAGTAGTACTACACCCAATTTATCCAACAAAAAAAAACCTTGTGGAATTTTGGGGACGGGTAAAAATCCCCCAAATTTTTGCACTTTTTCGGTTTTTTTTTTCGAAATATTTCGAAAAGGGTTGATTTTTAGCGGACAACTTCAAATTAGTAAATTGTAGAGGATTAGATTTCCTGCAGTTTACATGTATTTTTTAACCTCATAGATACCGAGATAGATTTATTTCCATTTTTCAACATATTTAATAGACTTGTGGTATCTACTTCCATTTGCCTAGGTTCAACTAAAATTTTAAAGTAGGGAAATGTAAAGTAAATGTTAATGAAGTAAAGTTAATATTTTAAGCGTTTGGCACCGTATGGAGTTTCATCTTCTTCATGCTCTTCTTCATCATCTAGCAGTACGTCCATAATCATTTCTTCTTCGTGCTCTCTTTCTGCTTCTTCATCCTGGAGATCAGGCTCTGGCAAATTTTCGCATGCATCTCCCGAGCATCTCTTGCAAAGAGTGGAGCACCGCAGTCCTGCTTCTTGCAGCTGCATGGTGCATTGCTACACCATTTCTTGCATTTACAAAAGACGATGTTCAATATGTTGTCAGGGGCTGCATTACGTGTGGTCCTGATGGGGACGACCCCTCGTCTCGTCACCGACCACCCCCAAACTGACGGTACAATGTCGTTTCCCAGCCATGTTTGGACCTGAAGATATGTTCAGAAAACATGGTGGGTGGCCGCGTCTTTGGTAGGTGCGGCAGCCTGGCCAATTGGAATTTAGGTTTGTTCTTCTCGTACATTTTGCAGACCTTCATCTTCCCTTGTCCGAAGGGGGTTGAAGTGGTCTCGCACCTACTTACTGCATGCGGAAAGAGCATATTTTGTGGGTCAATCTTGCATAAAGCTGCTGAATAAAATAATGATGTGGCATTACCTCTCCCACTCTTCTCGAAACAGATGTTTTGTGGGAAGTGGAGACTAGGGCTGTCAGTAACACGAGAAGATCTATATCTTCACCTGTAATAATTACACTGTCATATTCAGCAGCCTTCGATATTGCTGTTTGTACGATGATCACGTCTGCATCTTCAGTAGCCTGTTTCACCTCAATCCCCTTTGCTGTCATTTCTGTTATCAGCATTGTGATAAAGTTCCTTTTGTTGGTATCGTTTGATAAGAACGTCTCTTGAGGCATTGTCACTGCAGATGATGCTGAAAATACAAATTTGGTGGACGAGTGCAGTATATTGAACTGAACGAGCACATGCCTTCAACGGCTGGGATACAACTGCATTGTGTGAAGTGGGTGATTCGATACAATTATGGGGGAGGGGAGGGGATAGTTGAACCTATGCAAATGAAAGTAGATACCACAAGTCCATTAAATATGTTGAAAAATGGAAAGTAAATATCGATAACCGGCCTTTTCAGCAGTTTTTTACGATTTTGAGGAATTTTGCACTTTTTCGATACTCTGTATCTCGGTACCTATGGGGTCAAAAATTACGTTTTACCCTGCAAATTGTAGGAAATTTAATCAGCTACAATTTATTAATTTGAAGTTGTTCGTTAAAGTCAACGGTTTTAGAAATATTTCTAAAAAACAGAAAAAAGTGCAAAAATTTTAGTTATTTTCGTCCCTCCCTAAAATTCCATAAGGTTTTCTTGTTGGATAAATTGGGTGTAGCACTAATCATTGCCGCTGGTCTATGGGAGGGAAGGGGAGACAACTTTTTTTGTCGGTCTGTGTAATCATCGTTATATGATTTTTATGTTCGGTTTAGAGTTTTGTATTTTTGTAATTTTTCTACCCTTTCTGTTTGGGTAGTGTATTACTAAATATATAAATAAATTAATAAACAGTAAATACTCTAAATAATAGAATATGAGACAAATTTTACCTACACTTCTGCTAATTTCTTTCATACTTTCTACTGTTAAAAACTATAATTATATACATTTTCAGAGCAGCACTCGATGATTTTTTTACTAATAAAAATTTGAGCGTTTGACTGCTTACCCACACTTCCCTCCCTAGACCACCTTTTGACGCCCGTGCTTCTGTTTTGCCGAAATGAATAGAACTTTTCCAGGTAATAATGACCACTGCACTTGATCATATCAAATCTTTCGAAGATATCTGTTATAGACTATTCTAGATACATTCTCAGGACATTCATGGTGATTTATTCGATTTGAGGATTTTGGAAAACGGATAGTGGATGTAAATTATGATCACAACACTTCTAAGCTATTTCAAATTTTGATGTTTTAAAGATCTGTATCTTTCATTGACAACCGATAACACATATTATTAAGGTTTAACATGGTAAAATGAATTTTAAACCCGCCCCAGTTCCGGCACTGTAAAACAATTCAGTAGTATTAGTTTTATTAAAGGAAATAAAACAAGTTTGTGAAGACGAATGATGCTAAATAGAGGAACAACTACAAAGTTAAAGTTCAATGTTAGATATATGATTGCCATTTGTCTCTGTTCTTATATTTGACAATGGATGCCCCAAAATGCACACTCATTTGTTTTCGTTTCTGTCCCCTATTTTGAGCCTCACCTTTATAACTAAATCGCCCGCAAGACAAATGGCGCTGTTATTTATTTCTATTTGCAACTATTTGTTAAGAAAGAAAAGTGTACTGAGTAAAATAAAAGTAATATTTCCGAAGTGTCATCGTGATTTTGAATAAAATTTCAGGATTTTCATTCTCCCTTGTAAATGTATTGTGTTGAGAGGCTCTTGTACTGGACAGCAAACAGAGGCGTATACTAGATTGGTGAGAATGATTGTCAATTGCAAATAATATATTTTATTGCTTTTAAAACAAGAGCTCCACCTCGGAGTAATCCAACTATCTTTTTTAGCGATATTGCAAATGTTAAATTTATTAACTAAATGCAACTTACTATCCATTTTCTACCAACACCATTTCCTTTTATCCGATTTTTTATTGTGTCATTATAACCATTTTTATTCCGCCCGTTTTCATGACAGTTGCTAAAATTGTCGCTTCGTGCATATTTCGTTGCACTTACGCAATTTACGCCATGAGCGACATCTTTCGTTATAGTTACAAAAATTACATCCCGGGACGTTTTTTGTTGTAGTTGCTGTTAAAGAACGCTATAACCCCGATATAGTTTTCGACGTTGTAACAAAATCCGACTTAGGAAATACTTCGTACGAAAAGCATGCTTCACGTAAAAACGCCGTGGAAGAGGTTTTTAATAGTTGTAAACATATTTTTGCTCTTCGGAGCATTTTTTATGCCAAATTTTCGCTAACTCTTCAAGGAGCGTTAATTTAAAAAGTGTAGCAAATGTCGCTGCACAGGGACGTAATGTCGCCCCGACCACCTAATTTTAGAAAGTGTACTAAAATTAGACTTTAACTTCAAAATTTTCAAGATTAAAAACCCTTTTACGAATCCACGTTGTCAAGCACTGCAACTCTTACGAGGTATTGAATATGAGGACAAGTTAATCCAACGACTATTCAAAGTATATCGGAAGTTATAGCGAAAATAGCCCTTAACGACATGGGACCCCCATCATTTCCTAGCAGTCGGTTTTGACGGGGAAATGATGAGTTTTGACGGGGTATGCCCTAAACCGGTTCCTCAGTGATTCGGAGTCAAAAAAGTATTATTACCATGTACTCATACGTGCATGGGATCCGCCTTGCCTGAACGTAAAAAGTTGTTATTGTAGAATACAATCGAAGTAGAGACGCTTCAAGCAATTTTAAGCTCCGAGGAGCGACCAAAATTCATGTGAATTAAATAATACGTTTATAAGACAGGCAAGCAATAGCCCACCAAAATTTCAGTTACATTGAACTTTTCTTGAATCTTTTTGTGCATCGTTAGCTTATAAAACCGCATATTGGATGGTAGTTGGTACAGTATAAATCGTTCCGTTCCTCACCATGTGTTGTACACGGGCCAGACTAATGTTTGTTAAACATTTTTCTTGAAATAAAAGTTGTTGTAATAACATAATTTTTTAAAGATTTAATATATACATTTTTGAACTTTATATTGTCTTTTAGTTGTGTTTTCTAACAAAATTCCCTTTCAGGTTTAATTTTAAGAAAGTGTGGTACATACAGTGTTAGGTTTATAGTGTTACGACGTCCAATTGATACCATCAGAGCAGCAGTTAAGCATAAACGACAGTAAGTATGATTTTTTATATTATTCTCCGTCTGAAACAGTCGTGTTGAACCCTAAAAATTTTGTGAACGTAAATATTTATTTTTCGAATAAAATAGATTAGAGGAAAAAGAAAAATTTATTTTTCTTTTTCCTATTTTTTTTTTCTAACTTTTTAAAGTAGAAATAAAAGTCCTTCAGACATCATAAAGATGGATCGTTCACAGTAGTGCCGAAAAATTAAATTTTCGTTGTAGTTTCCAAAATCTCATTTTGCACTCATATCTCGAGACGACATTTCTACGTATCGCACGCGGTTTTTTCAGATTCGTACTCAGAAGGGGTAACATCGATTGGCTGTCTTGTTTCTCATACAATTAGCATCTAGTCCACTGTCACCATCACGGTAATAAAATTAAATACATCACCAATATCACTAAGCATCCTTGCCCTATCCGGGATTCGAACCTGGTTTTTTTTTATCTCAAGCCTAATACGTAATGACTGAGCCACTGAGCTGGTTCACACACAGCAATTTATTTACATTCATTAATACGATCAAATTTGTAGTTTTCTTAGGGCCATTTAAAAATAGATGTTTAGTTTCTATAGCAACAGCAGATGTGTATTATAGTAACCTGCAGATTTACCGTGCAGCAAATAAAAAACAATAAAAACTTTATGAGCTTCTTATTAATATGAACAATCCATCTTTACGCATCTGAAGGACTTTTATTACCCTTCCTAAAGTGGATATTATAATGTTCACCTGAAGGGTTCGAAGCGACTGATTTCAGACAGAATAATACAAAAAATCTATACTTAGTGTTCGTTTTTTCTTAACTGCTTCACTGATGATACCAATTGGACGTATTAACACTATAAATCTAACACAGTAAATACTAACACTTTCTTAAAATTTAACCTGAAAAGGAATTTTGAAACACAAGAAAAAGACAATATAAAGTTCAAAAATATATATAATATTAAATCTTTTTAAAAAATTATGTTTTTACAAAACGTCCATGAACGACTTGTAATGTAATCAACTACCATCCGATATGCGGTTTATAGCTAACGATTACACAAAAAGAGTCAGTGAAAAGTTCAGTGTTTATAATTTTGGTAGGTTTTTGGTTATCTGTCTATTTACGTATTTTCAGTTCAATATCAATTTAGTTCGCTCCTCGGAGCGGATGCTTGAATCGCAACGACTTTGAATTATATTCTGGCAATTATAGATTCAAACGTTCAGGCAAGGCGGTCCCATGCACGTCTGAGTACATGGTAAAGATACTTTTCTGATACTGAATCACTGGAGAACCGGTTTAGGGCAAATACGCGGAAAACACATAGTTTTTCCACCTAAAGCGACTGTTAAAAAGTAAAAGGTCACCATCGCCGCTAACGGCTATTTTCGGTAAAACTTTCGAAAAACTGATTAGAGACTAGATAACGTGTCCTCATATTTAACATAACGCATGAGTTGCAGTGCTGTACAACGTGGATTGGTAAAAGGGTTCTTATTTTCTAAATTTCCGAAGTTAAAGTCGGTTTTCATGAAAATTTTGTGATCGGGGCGACGTTACGTCCCTGTGCAGCGACTTTATTATATTTTATAAAATTACACTCCTTGGTGAGTTTCTGATATTTTTGCATAAAAAACGCTCCGTAGAGCGTAAATGTGATTTTATATATGAAAATCTCTTCCAACGGCGCTTTTACGTGAAGCACGCTTTTCATGCGAAATGAAATGGATTTTGTTATAGTTTCGAAAAGTTTATAGAGGGATTTGACGTGTTCTTTGACATTAACGCCGATGAACCAGTAGGTATGGTGTCATCAAACAGACCGAAGTACATTAAAAACCTATAAACGTAAGTGATTCAATTTGCCGGCGGAGTAGTACGAGAGAAACGGTATTTTAATGACATCGTAAAATTTTTGTTGCATATGCGTACGGTTAAATTGCAGACGACTATACAAAGTTTTAAATCACTTAAAATTTTAGGATAATTGAAAAATACAACGAAAGCGTTATGTAAAGATATTAGGACAGATTTTTCTCTACCAAGATACCAGTATTGTGCAAGTAATTGTTTTTAAATAAATTAATAAATAAATTATAAATTTTTTGCTTTACGCTATTGCAATGGATTTTTTGCACTTCTTCAAATTTTAGAGATAAGTTTTAAATCTTCCTATATACTATGAATTAGGAATGTTGCAGGTAATAATAATAATGTAAACTCATATGATTTGAATGTACCACAAAATATAAATAAGGAATGTGGAAACAAGTCCGAGTTACTGTGATTAATATAGGTAATTTGTCATTTGTAACAGTCGAATAAATTAAATATGCAGCAGAGATCTATTTTCCAAGCCAAGAGATAGAATTTGAATAATGGCCTCATTTTATCCCAAAGATGTGCGGCAACTGCAAATAGAGATCTTCGTGAATTGCGGTAGTATTTAATACATAATAAAATAAATTACATTTATTATTAGAACGATTTTAAGTAATGCGATTCATAATTGTTATACTTTAACACCTAATTTGTCAAGAAATCTTCGTCAATAAAATTGAACTATGTTCGACAGCTGAAAAATTATTAAATATGAGTTTACATATATTATTCCTATAGGAATTGGATAAGATCTGAAACATATATCTACATGAGCATAAGAAAGCAAAATTTACAAGAAATAAAATATATGGTCTTATATGACTTAAAACTATTATTTCTTAAATTTTTATAATTAATTTTAGTTAAAAATTATTTTGTCTACGATCGTGTTAAAAGTAACAGTTTTTTACATCATTTCCAGTGTAAAAAGTGGCCTTCTATAAGAAACTGTGCAATAATAATTTTTATTGCACGATTTCTAAAAAAATAAAAAACTATGCCAGTTTCTTTATAATATTGTTTC
Source organism: Leptura quadrifasciata (assembly GCA_963675555.1). NCBI lineage: Eukaryota > Metazoa > Arthropoda > Insecta > Coleoptera > Cerambycidae > Leptura > Leptura quadrifasciata. The sequence goes on from OY776674.1 coordinate 155,223,799, forward strand.
CTTAGTTACTATCATCACAGATTTTCAGTCACGACCATGAAATAACATAATTAGAATGAAGACTTCAACTACAACTCGAATAATATTAACCGTCAAAGTGACATTCACAAAAAGTTGATATAGTTTTTCAAATATTCACGAAAAATTGCCCATTTCTTAAAATAATTGGAACGATCGAAGATAAAACGTTGTAAGACACACTTGTAAGAAGCCTCTTTATTGCACTCATGGCTTCTAAAAACACTCGCTTCGCTCGTATTTTTAATCTAGCCATTCGTTCAATAAAGAATGACTTTTTACACCTGTATCTTAAATAACTATCATCTACGATCGTGTAAAAAGTAACAGTTTTTACATCATTTCCAGCGTAGAAAGTGGCCTTTTATAAGAAACTGTGCAATAAAAAAATTTATTGCACGCTTTTATTGCACGATTTCTAAAAAATTAAAAAACTACGCCAGTTTATTTATAATATCGTTTTCTTAGTTATTATCATCACAGATTTTCAGTCACAACCATGAAATAACATAATTAGAATGGAGACTTCAACTACAACTCGAATAATATTAACCGTCAAAGTGACTTTCACAAAAAGTTGATATAGTTTTACAAATATTCATGAAAAATTGCTCATTTCTTAAAATAATTGGAACGATCGAAGATAAAACGTAAGACACTTGTAAAAAGCCTCTTTATTGCACGAATGGCTAGATTAAAAATACGAGCGAAGCGAGTGTTTTTAAAAGCCATGAGACACTTGTATCTTAAATAATTATTATGTACGATCATGTAAAAAGTAACAGTTTTTTACATCATTTCCAGTGTAGAAAGTGGCCTTTTATAAGAAACTGTGCAATAAAAAAATTTATTGCACGCTTTTATTGCACGATTTCAAAAAAATTAAAAAACTACGCCAGTTTATTTATAATATCGTTTCCTTAGTTACTATTTTCACAGATTTTCAGACAGATCGAAGATAAAACGTTGTAAGACACTTGTAAAAAAACTCTTTATTGCACTCATGGCTTTTTACACTTACCCAATGAAAGAACACACTAGTAACCGCAATTTTGAAATTCGCAATATTTTTCATTTAAAGTCAGACATAAATAGAGTTACTATTATCATAAATTTTAAAACGGCAAAATTCGAGAAAAGTTTAAAATATATATAAAATGTCGTTTAGAAATTTGCGATAGGCTAAAAAAATTATAGCTATTTTTTCATCTAAACGTTAAGGATTCTGTGCAAATTTGCAGTGAATGCAACTTAGTATCTTAAATTGTACTTACATAGCCGCATAATTTTAAGCAGCATTTGTTTTGCAGCTATAAAAAATATTTAATATTTTGTGCCATAATTTTTTTGTTTTCATCATCATCTTTGGCTTGACAATCCAATTCTGTTCCTAGTGACTTCCTTCCATCTTCTGACTCTTAGGATTTCAAGGTCTTCTTCGACTCCGTCCATCCATCTTGCGCGTGGTCGACCTCTGCCTTTCCTGCCTTCTGGAGTGGTCATAGTGAGTCGCTTTGTAACGTCGTTGTCTGGCATTCTGGCTAGATGTCCTGCCCATTTTAATCTTTGTGTTTCTATAAATGTGACGATGTCTGTGTCTTTATAGGTCTGGTATAATTCAAAATCGTATCTTCTGCGCCACAGTCCTCCCTCGTTTATTGCTCCGAGGATTTTCCTGGGAACTTTCCTCTCGGAAATACCCAGGAGCCTTTCATTGCTTTGCGTGAGGATCCAGGTTTCTGCCCCATATGTAAGGACTGGTCTTATCAGTGTCTTATAGATGTTTATTTTTGTTCTTCGCTGGATGTTTTTGTTGCGGATGTGTTTTTGGAGACCATAAAGAGTTCGGTTAGCGATGTTAATTCTTCTTTGTATTTCAGGGGTATTTGCGTTTGTTGTGTTTACCAGGAAGCCAAGGTAGGTAAACTGGCTAACCTGCTCAAAGGTATAGTTTCCAAATGGAATGCCCTGTTGAACAATTGGCACCGCGTTCTTACTTGCCAACATGTACTTGGTTTTCTCCTGGTTTACCTCCAAACCCATTTCTTTGACCCCTTCTGCTAAAGCCATAAAACACTGTTCTATATCGCATTTGCTTCGACCTATAATGTTTAGGTCATTTGCGTATCCAAGGATCTGCACTGATCTATTATATATTATTCCGTTTACCCTGACATTGGCCTGCCTGACTGCCTTTTCTAAGGCACTGACTTCATTAATTACATTTCGAAACTCAAAATTCTAAACAAACACTAATCAATTTTCATTGCACTTACTATTTTTTTACTTTTTGGTATCACTACTCACAAAAATTATACCGTTTGGTGCAGTTTCTTAAAACTTTCCACTAAAGTCCTGAAATTATTATCATTTTAATACAATACCGAAAATTAACAGACTGCCAGGTATTATTAAAAGTCACATGGTTTTAACAATATGGAAGGAATTACATATCGTCGGTAAAATTCCTATCACGATATTTTTTTACTAAAATATTTTATATGAATGTCTTATTAAGTCTCAAAAATAGGGGCGTAAATAAATCTATTATTTCATAAGTTTTACACCTTCACATTTTCAATTTTATTATTGTCATCCGTAGCATTTCAAACGGTAATATATTACCCATAAAAGCCGTTGATAACCTATCCAACGAATCTTCAGAGAAGGTGTGTAATAACGGTTAATAGCCAGACATTAACATTTTATTGCACATAAACCGATGATAGAATTACAAAACTATTATGTACACTTCAATTTACTCTTTAATATAATTTGTTCTTTGTAATAATTGGAAACTCTGTACTTAATCTAGTCAGTAGGGGTCAAAAGAGGCCTTTGTCTTAGAAAAGGTGGGATAATAATTTTTAAATTTGTCGTTCAGGTTTAGCCTTGACAAAAAAATCCAAGTTTTCGACATTGAGGGGGAGGAGGTAAAAAATATTAAAACCCCAGTTTTGACGGTAATTTATTAAGAACAAAATATACTTACTTTATGTGTTTTCTACACTACAATAAGATTATAGAATGATATCTGTTTCAAGTTACAGTGGTTTCTCTTGTTTTTTATATACATTTTCTTACCGCCGAGTAGTGTAATTAAAGTTATCAGAGAATATTTATTCATTTGAAGTTTCCTTCTAGTTTGTGGAACAGAAGATTCCTAGAGCAGGTGCAGAAGGCTATACTAAAGATAATACATAAAAACCTAGGACATAACCTTCAAATCAATTGTACAAAGAAACAATAATAATGGACCCCAGACCACTATTTTTCATACAGTGCAATATACAACAGCATAAATATAAACATACGCTGATACAACCTAATCATAATTATAACACAAGACATAACAAGTATGTGGTACTATACATGCAAACAACTGTCGGTCAAAAAAGTTATACGTATCTCGGTCCTTAATTATAATTAAGGACACGCTACTACTATCCCTAAAATTGATAACTTCGCAAAACTCCTTTAAATATCAAGTGAATACGCGCTATCTCTTTCCCGGCAACATATACGTCATAATATTGAATGTAGTTTGTAAAATTAAAACATATATTAAGAAATGTCTCTGATGTATTAATTGTTTTTTTATTGATTTTGTCTTAGTTTGCAAGTAAAAAAAATAAAAAAATAAAAAATTGTTGTTCTCACCTTTTATTGTATTTTTCCTTCATATACAGTACTGCAAATCACTCTTTTGAAGTATTTTAGTTTATTTACATCATTGTATTATTTATATTTATATGTATTTGTATATTGTCTATTTTTTTTGTTAATAAACTTTATTATTATTTTTTTTTTTATTTTTTTACAAAAAACCAGTCACCTTACTCTGTGGCTCCGAACCTCACAGAGGGGAGCTGGAAGTACCAATAGCCACTCCCCACGCCCGTGGGGTGAGTGACTACCGGGTCCGCGAATCGTGTGCCCTGAGTAGACGCAATGAACCGAGGATGACAGCCTTCTGCATTCTGCCGGCTAAGATCTCTGCCGAATCTCGGCATGCCGGTATGATCTTTAGTTCTGAAAGCAGCGTCTGTCTCATTCCACCGAGGGCTCCTATAATGAGTACCACTATTTTAACAGAATGGCCTGGATAAAGCCTGCGGAGTTCGAAGAGCAAATCTCGATATTTTGTCCGTTTTTCCTCCTCTTTCAAGACAATGTTGCTCTCAGCGGGAGCTGAGAATTCCACGACATACATTGTCTTGAGTTGGTGGTCGAGGAGTACTATGTCAGGCTTGTTGGCTTGTATTTGCCTGACGGTGGGAAACGAGTAGTTCCAATAAATTAGGCACTTCTCATTCCCCACAACGTACTCAATATCCCCCGGAACGTAAGGCAGCACTGGTGTTTCGTCTATCCCATACGAGTGCCTTAGATGATAGTAAAGCACTCGTAATGCTGCGTCGTGTCTATGAATATGGGCCGAGACTGCGTATGTCGGGCAAGCCGACAGTAAGTGCATTACAGTCTCCGGCGCCCTGCGGCAGGCCCTGCAGCTGACATCAGGGACCTCCATACCCATGACACGACGTCGATAGACAAGAGTGTTAAATACACCATCCTGGCAAGCCATTATGAATCCCTCGGTCTCAGACTTCAGCCCAGCTGACCTTAAGAAGGCGAAGGTCAGCCTTTCGGATAAGCCGAGGTCTTCTATATTTTTATAGAAGACCCCGTGCAATGGCTTATCCTTATGGAGCTGCAGAAGGATGTTGTGTTCTGCAGCTCTAATGTGGGCTTTTAGTCGAGCGGGTTCCAACTCGGTGACAGAGTCGGGGTTTACCCGCTCGACGTCGAAGATGAGACCAAGTTCATCGGCTGCTCTCCGTGCTGTCTTAAAGAGAAAAGCTCCTACCTCTGCATTTTCGTGGTCTCGGACCATGCAGAGGAGGGGATCCGAACTCCTGATGACCTTACATGCTCTATCCAGAACCATCCTGCTATGGAGACTCTCCAAGCTCAAGAGTCCACGGCCTCCCCGATGTCGTGGGAGATATAACCGTGGAACAGACGATTTAGGATGCAAGCTCCTATTGAGATGCATCTTCTTGCGGGTTACTACATCGAGTTGACGCAGCTCTTCTCTAGTCCACTTCACTACTCCGAAAGAGTAGAGAAGGATCGGAACGGCAAGCATATTTGTAGCAGACACCTTGTTCTTCCCCGACAGTTCTGAAGACCAGATCTGTCGGAGTAGATGCTGATACTTGCCGCGGAGAGCGTTTTTCACTACACTCACTTCTTGGGTGGAGCGTTGCTCGACACCCAAGTAAGTGTACGACTCTCCGGCATCTAGATGGTGTAAGATGCTTCCGTCCACGAGCTGCGCGTCCTCTCCGTAGTCACCGCATCGTCCTCTCTTGAGATGGATCAGTGCGCATTTGTCCAACCCGAACTGCATACCGACAGCCTGCGTGTACTCCTGTACCACCCTAAGGGACTGCTGGAGATCCCTCTCTCCAGAGGCATAAAGTTTAAGGTCATCCATATAAAATAGATGGGTGACCTTATGCCTCCTGTCGCCGGGGGTACCGCAGTTGTAGCCACGGGTTTTCCGGAGCGAGACGGATAATGGCAGTAGTGAGATGCAAAAGAGAAGGGGGCTGAGGGAATCTCCCTGAAATACTCCTCTTCTGAATGTTACCGACTCTGTTTGGACTCTATCGTTACCCGATGTTATGGTAAAACTACGGGGCCTGGTACCACAAGACATCGGAGCAAGTGAACAATGAGCTCATGCGATGTCATGTCAAATGCCTTGCGTTAGTCGATCCAGGCCATAGAGAGGTTCCGCTTATACTGCATGGAGTCCTGCGTGACACATCTGTCGATCAGCAGGTTTTACTTGCAGCCAGCGACACCTCTCTTCGACCCTCGTTGCTCATATATCCGTTCGTAAACCGGTTCAACTGCGTGGAGCACCCGCATGTACAAAATGCGTGTAAACACCTTGTAGCATGCGTTTAGACAGGTTATCGGTCTGTAGTTCTTTGGGTTGGACAAATCTCCGTTCTTGGGGATCAGCACTGTCCGCCCCTCAACAACCCAAGAAGGGATTTGCTGCTCCCCATTCAACCAGGAATTAAAAATTCTGGCCAAATGGTGGAGGGTGCTCGATAACTTTTTCCACCAAAAGTTATTTATCCCATCGGGACCTGGAGCAGCAAAGTTCTTAGAGCCCTCAAGAGCCCTACGAACCTCTTCTGGGGTTATTGGTTCGCACACTTCCTGTGGTTGCTGAAGCCTTTGACAAAAGGCTTCAAATGTGCAAGGGCAGGAGAATCTCGGTTGAGTGGAAGCCTCTCCTCGTACAGCGTTTTCCAGAAGTTCTCCACCTGATCTGCAGTCGGCGGATTTTCTACAACACGCGGAGGCGGTTGGAAGAGGTGCGAGGGCTTTTCGCGGAACAGTTTATTTTCCGCAAGCCCTCTCGCCCGCCTCACTAATGACTTTTTGCAAGTCACTAGCATCCGTATCCTGTCGAGAGAGTGCTGTTTGGTGGTTCGCAGCACTGCCTCATTGAGTGTGTGATGGGCGCGTCTTAAGTTGGCGGCTAATCGACGCACTTTAGGCGTGAACGGCCTGTTGGCCGCCATATAGTCCATCACACATTGGATACGGGATGCGTGTTGCCTCGCCGACCGGATCTTGGCTTCCATCTTTTGTATGCGCCGCTCCGCCCTCTCCTGTGGAGAAGCAGTGTTTTGCCCCTCCACCCGAGAAAAGCGTTGAGCAGCAGCATACACGGCACAATTTATGTGCCAGAGGTCAGCCCGTTCTGGTAGCACTGCACGAAGTTCTTCATCCACTCTGGCCAGGTCTTGTGGCCCGGGGGTTTTTATGTGGTGTAACCCCCGTCTGGTACTGAGGCCCTCTGGTGTTGGCGGAACGAGAAGAACCACGTCCTCAACCGGTGAATGCGGCGGCCCTTCTGCCACCTCATTCACCGGTCCAGGAGCAGCCCTCACGTAGCCCCTACTACGAAGGTGGGATACATAGTCACGCAGATTTTGTGGCGTGAAGGCGCTATGCTCTGGTAGCCTCTCACACCACAGAGCATGCATCCGCGCCATGTATCCCCTCCGCGCGGGCTCACTGCTTTCACAGCACAGCAGAAGGTCGTCCCTTAAATCATCGGTCCACTCAAAGCGTCCTTGTAGCTCGCGGTCGTCGTCATTAGGCAATCGATCCGGTTGGGCCCCACCACCTTGCCCGTGACCCCTATCCGGATGGGGTCGATTGTGGGGGCCCTGCCTTCGGTTAATCGGAACCGGAGTGTAGAACTTGTGGGTGGTTAGCCCAACAAGTCCACGGCCGACACCAGAGGGGAAGATGCTTTCCCCTCCCGGGTGCACTAGGGGTGCCGGTTCGGTTTTGCACCCCAGCTGGAGTAAGTGGTGGCGCTACTCACCAAACGCTTGATAGATGGAGGTCAGCCCCTACTGCTTATCTATTATATTATTTTTTTTTTTATTTTTTTTTTACAAAAAACCAGTCACCTTACTCTGTGGCTCCGACCCTCACAGAGGGGAACTGGTAATACCAATAGCCACTCCCCATGCCCGTGGGGTGAGTGACTACAGGGTCCGCGAATCGTGTGCCCTGAGTAGACGCAATGAACCGAGGATGACAGCCTTCTGCATTCTGCCGGCTAAGATCTCTGCCAAATTTCGGCATGCCGGTATGATCTTTAGTTCTGAAAGCAGCGTCTGTCTCATTCCACCGAGGGCTCCTATAATCAGTACCACTATTTTAACAGAATGGCCTGGATAAAGCCTGCGGAGTTCGAAGAGCAAATCTCGATATTTTGTCCGTTTTTCCTCCTCTTTCAAGACAATGTTGCTCTCAGCGGGAGCTGAGAATTCCACGACATACATTGTCTTGAGTTGGTGATCGAGGAGTACTATGTCAGGCTTGTTGGCTTGTATTTGCCTGACGGTGGGAAACGAGTAGTTTCAATAAATTAGGCACTTCTCATTCCCCACAACGGACTCAATATCCCCCGGAACGTAAGGCAGCACTGGTGTTTCGTCTATCCCATACGAGTGCCTTAGATGATAGTAAAGCACTCGTAATGCTGCGTCGTGTCTATGAATATAGGCCGAGACTGCGTATGTCGGGCAAGCCGACAGTAAGTGCATTACAGTCTCCGGCGCCCTGCGGCAGGCCCTGCAGCTGACATCAGGGACCTCCATACCCATGACACGACGTCGATAGACGAGAGTGTTAAATACACCATCCTGGCAAGCCATTATGAATCCCTCGGTCTCAGACTTCAGCCCAGCTGACCTTAAGAAGGCGAAGGTCAGCCTTTCGGATAAGCCGAGGTCTTCTATATTTTTATAGAAGACCCCGTGCAATGGCTTATCCTTATGGAGCTGCAGAAGGATGTTGTGTTCTGCAGCTCTAATGTGGGCTTTTAGTCGAACGAGTTCCAACTCGGTGACAGAGTCGGGGTTTACCCGCTCGACGTCGAAGATGAGACCAAGTTCATCGGCTGCCCTCCGTGCTGCCTTAAAGAGAAAAGCTCCTACCTCTGCATTTTCATGGTCTCGGACCATGCAGAGGAGGGGATCCGAACTCCTGATGACCTTACATGCTCCATCCAGAACCATCCTGCTATGGAGACTCTCCACGGCCTCCCCGATGTCGTGGGAGATATAACCGTGGAACGGACGATTTAGGATGCAAGCTCCTATTGAGATGCATCTTCTTGCGGGTTACTACATCGAGTTGACGCAGCTCTTCTCTAGTCCACTTCACTACTCCGAAAGAGTAGAGAAGGATCGGAACGGCAAGCATATTTGTAGCAGACACCTTGTTCTTCCCCGACAGTTCTGAAGACCAGATCTGTCGGAGTAGGTGCTGATACTTGCCGCGGAGAGCGTTTTTCACTACACTCACTTCTTGGGTGAGGCGTTGCTCGACACCCAAGTAAGTGTACGACTCTCCGGCATCTAGATGGTGTAAGATGCTTCCGTCCACGAGCTGCGCGTCCTCTCCATAGTCACCGCATCGTCCTCTCTTGAGATGGATCAGTGCGCATTTGTCCAACCCGAACTGCATACCGACAGCCTGCGTGTACTCCTGTACCACCCTAAGGGACTGTTGGAGATCCCTCTCTCCAGAGGCATAAAGTTTAAGGTCATCCATATAAAATAGATGGGTGGCCTTATGCCTCCTGTCGCCGGGGGTACCGCAGTTGTAGCCACGGGTTTTCCGGAGCGAGACGGATAATGGCAGTAGTGAGATGCAAAACAGGAGGGGGCTGAGGGAATCTCCCTGAAATACTCCTCTTCTGAATGTTACCGACTCTGTTTGGACTCTATCGTTACCCGATGTTATGGTAAAGCGAGTCCTCCAGAGCGGCATCAGTTCTTCAATACATCTCACTACGGGACCGGGTACCACAAGACATCGGAGCAAGTGAACAATGAGCTCATGCGATGTCATGTCGAATGCCTTGCGGTAGTCGATCCAGGCCATAGAGAGGTTCCGCTTATACTGCATGGAGTCCTGCGTGATACATCTATCGATCAGCAGGTTCTCCTTGCAGCCAGCGACACCTCTCTTCGACCCTCGTTGCTCATATATCCGTTCGTAAACCGGTTCGACTGCGTGGAGCACCCGCATGTACAAAATGCGTGTAAACACCTTGTAACATGCGTTTAGACAGGTTATCGGTCTGTAGTTCTTTGGGTTGGACAAATCTCCGTTCTTGGGGATCAGCACTGTCCGCCCCTCAACAACCCAAGAAGGAATTTGCTGCTCCCCATTCAACCAGGAATTAAAAATTCTGGCCAAATGGTGGTGGGTGCTCGATAACTTTTTCCACCAAAAGTTATTTATCCCATCGGGACCTGGAGCAGCAAAGTTCTTAGAGCCCTCAAGAGCCCTACGAACCTCTTCTGGAGTTATTGGTTCGCACACTTCCTGTGGTTGCTGAAGCCTTTGACAAAAGGCTTCAAAATGTGCAAGGGCAGGAGAATCTCGGTTGAGTGGAAGCCTCTCCTCGTACAGTGTTTTCCAGAAGTTCTCCACCTGATCTGCAGTCGGCGGATTGTCTACAACACGCGGAGGCGGTTGGAAAAGGCGCGAGGGCTTCTCGCGGAACAGTTTATTTTCCGCAAGCCCCCTCGCCCGCCTCACTAGTGACTTTCTGCAAGTCACTAGCATCCGTATCCTGTCGACACAGTGCTGTTTGGTGGTTCGCAGCACTGCCTCATTGAGTGTGTGATGGACGCATCTTAAGTTGGCGGCTAATCGACGCACTTTAGGCGTGAAAGGCCTGTTGGCCGCCATATAGTCCATCACACATTGGATACGTGATGCGTATTGCCTCGCCGACCGGATCTTGGCTTCCATCTTTTGTATGCGCCGCTGCGCTCTCTCCTGTGGGGAAGAGGTATTTCGCCTCTCCACCTGAGACGAGCGTTGAGCAGCGGCATACACGGCACAATTTATGTGCCAGATGTCAGCCTCTTCTGGTACCGCTGTACGAAGTTCAGCGTCCACTCTGGCCAGGTCTTGTGGCCCGGGGGTTTTCAGACGGTGTAACCCCCTTCTGGTACTGAGGCCCTCTGGTATTGGCGGAACGAGGAGAGCTACGTCCTCAACCGGTGAATGTGGCGGCTCTTCGGCCACCTCATTCACCAGTCCAGGAGCAGCCCTCACGTAGCCCCTACTACGAAGGTGGGATACATAGTCACGCAGATTTTGTGGCGTGAAGGCGCTATGCTCTGGTAGCCTCTCACACCACAGAGCATGCATCCGCGCCATGTATCCCCTCCGCGCCGGCTCACTGCTTTCATAACAATGCAGAAGTTCATCCCTCAGCTCATCCGTCCACTCAAAGCGTCCTTGGGCATTGCCATTGTCATCAACGGGCGGTCTGTCCGGTTGGGCCCCACCACCTTGCCCTTGACCCCTATCCGCACGGGGTCGATCGTGGGGGCCACGAGTGGCCGCTGGGGATATCATATGGAAAATTTAATTTTCCTTAACAGAAATAAACGGTGTCTGTTGCCCATATTTTCACGCAAGCCGTGTTCACTAAATGATTAATTAATAAAACCTGACTTCGGAAAACCAAAGGATTGTGTTAAATGGTTGAAATAAGGGCGTAATCTTGTAAGGAAAAATCGAGGTTTTGACCGATTTGCAAATTGCCACCATTTTCTCACCCAAGCCGTTTGACATATGCTTAGAAAAAGTGATTCTAAGAATATATAACAAAAGGTTTGAGTGTAGGACATGGTCACCATATTACTATTATACATAATTTTTTTTCGACAATCTCCTCTTTTTTTTTAATTGTCTGTAACGTATTTGCCGTTGTATAAGCCCTTGTTAAACGCTAGTTCCAACTTTAATACATACATTATGATGTAATATTAATTATGTACTACTAGCGGATACTCAGCGGTTTCGAAAAGCAGGCGAGTAGCAGCTGGTTTCTATATGTATCGGTGTTCATGATGCTAATTTTAAAATTCACCTAATCCAGTATACTGGTGAGAAACTTGCCGAGGGATGAATGGTAAGGGGGTAACTAAAAATGTGATGTCGCTAACGTCAACCTCAGGGAACCGAGCACACCCTGTTTTATAAGAGCCTTATCGTTCTATCAGACCTCTGTGCGGGTTGACCGTTTGTAACAAAATATATATTAATACCAGCAGCGCCTCTCGACAATAGATTAGTCATTTTTTTAAATTTTTATTTTATAGTGATGATCCTGATGAGGACACTAGGACAAAGTTGTCGTATTATTGTATGGTCATCGGTTCTTCATAAGTGTGAAAAGTTTTAGTTTAATCTGACATCTTGAAGTGGGTGAGAATCACGTTCATAGATTCCGTTACAAACAAACATACAGGTGAAGCTAATTGGAGCGTGTTAAAAAACGCGCCATTTGCTCTACCTCAAGGTGGTGTGGAAATGAGTATACATTTCATTTACGAAATTAATATAACTATGTAACAAATAACGAGAAACAATTGAAAAAATCACAAAAATTGGATCGCCCTGCCGCTGTAACTCGTTACATATTAGATTTACAAAAAAAAACCTTATACCAAATTATGAGAAATTGTGTCTTCTTTAATAACTTTAATTTTGCATTCATTTTCGTCAGTGGAGCAACCGCTGCGGAGTTATTTTCAAAAAACAAATTTCTTGCACCTTTTAATTAAGATGGCGGCGCGAGCGGTTCCCCTTCAAGGTCGAAAACTTGGATTTTTTGTCACGGCCCAGATCTTAACAACATATTTAACAAATATTACTACTCCACCTTTTGCAGGGCTAAACTTCCTACTGACTGGACTAATGACCTATGAAATCATTTTTGAATGTTTTACTGCTCTCTACGTATCAACTATGTCTTACAAAACAACATGAACCAATTATTCTTTTAATTGACTGCAATACATATTTCACTCAATGTTTCATTTTTTGACTTGCAGGATTTAATTAAATTTTTTTATATGAGTGATATGTGTTGTCTAAGCGGATTTAATTAAAATGATGGATTAAATATTTAAATTAAAAATATTCCCTGAGGTGGTGGCAATGTATAGACCTCGTTTAATTAAATGCTTATATGGCTACAATTTTATTTATTTTTTATTCTTAATTAACTACCGTATTTGATGTCTATACCAAGCAATATCTTTTACAAAGTACCTCAAATAGAGAAGGATTCAGTTAAGTGAACAAAAAGGGAATATTGTATTTCTAATTACTAATTAAAATCAAAAATGAAAGGTATCCATTCGTTGTTGTGGGGGTTTAAATAAAAAAATGTTGCGAAAAAGATCTTAGAAAATAACACGTGAGCACTTGAGGCGAAATGACTTTAAAGCGGTACATGATATATAAGGGTGGCCTCACAATACATTTTCATGGGGGTTTTGGGTGATAATATCGTAGATATAAAGAAACGCTCAAGCAGGTAAATTTTATTTTGACGGGCAAAACCAACTTTGCGAGTTTCAGCAGCAGAGGGTGAACAACCAATAATATTTGAATATGGAAGGGACGAGTCGTACATCATCAGAAAGCCCCTTGAATTTTCTAAACAGTAGTGTGCAGTTTTGAATTTATATGTACCGTTTTCGAAAAAACTAAGATTTATTTAGAGGAAAATAAGTGTGTATTTCACTCTAGCTACTTAAATTATCACTTCAATAAATGCTCGAACTGCCAACCTCCAGCTTTCATGCAATAATACCGATTCTGTTGAAAACGTTCTCGCACATTTTGAAGTAATTCTGGAGTGGTTCGGTTACATTCGTTTGCTGCATCACTAAATGTATTCAAGATACAATAAACAAGATTATAAATTGAACCAGCACTGCTCTGCTGAGCCCTGTTGCCACCAACGTGACAAACAATATACGTTGGTCACAGGATCAAATGCAAGGTAGATATCTGGTTAGATATTTATTTTGTTCTGTAATAATATGAATAAAGTTGTTTTGATTGATTGCTTTTATTCTTTCCTATTATTTGGGTTTTCTACCACATGTACTATTATCCTCTTCAAAACAAATCACCGAATCTACAAAATAATAGAATTATTGGAAAAAAGAGCCTCTGCGCCCGTGACGTTTACGCCAAAGGAAAAGTCAGAGGTTATGTTTTGCAAATAATATAAATCGGAATAAACACAAAAATAATGTATTTTGCTGACGTTTCGGAAAGTAATCTCTTTCCGTTTTCAAAGCTATTTTTTGAAGAACTCTTATTTTGCTGTGTATGTCAAATACACAGCTTTAAGATTCTGTTTATGTTATTTCCATAGATACTTACTACTTACACAGAACATAGAACTGATGATATTTTTTAGATAATGTTGAGTTTGTTAAGTTCTTCTTTTAACATTGGTAGCCAGGTTGTACAAATATCTACAGAACAATTCGATACGCACTTATCTTCATTTAATAAGATTATTGCTGATTCTTTAATTTTTATTTTTTTGGTATCTGTTTCTTTTGTTAAAATTTTTGCCGAGTCCCAGTTTATTCTATGTCCGTTTTCCCAAGCATGTTCACAAATCTTTGATTTCTGAATTTCATTCTTTCTAATGTAGTTCTTGTGCTCATCCAACCTCACACTGAAAGGTCTGGATGACTCACCCACATAACATTTATCACATTCGCACGGGATATTGTAAATACAGTTTTTTGAATTCTGCTCCCTGTTTATCGGTTTTGTTTTTGTTAAAATAGATCTTAAAGTGTTCCCCGTTTGAAATATCGTCCTAACATCAAATTTGTCACCTATACGGCGTAGCTTTTCCGATAGTCCGTATACATAAGGAATTATTGCTGTATAATGACGTTCAGACAATATTGATTGCTTTGGTTACATTCGTTTGCGATTCGTTGATGTAAATCTTCCAAGGAAGCAAATGGAGTAGAACAAATTCTACTTTTCGGGTGACCCCACAGAAAGAAGTCTAATGAGAAAAGATTTGGTAATCGTGAGGACCACTCTATGGAACCGCTACTCCCAATCCAGAGGCCTGGAAAGTGTTGATCCAAATACTGACAAACAGGTAGACCATAGTGCGGAGGAACGTCATCCTGTTGAAATGTTAACTGATCCTCCAAATAATTTTGGTCATTTTTAATAATGTTAGTCAATTGTGTTTACCAAAATATATTTCGCCTATTAGATTGCCATTTAGGTAAAAAAGGCCAACGATACGATCACCAAAAATTCTAGTCCAAACGTTTAATATTCACTTCATGAATTATTCGGGGGATTAGAATCAGATCAATAACGACAATTATCAATTAACCGTACAGTTTTTAAAAAAGAACACTCATCACTAAAACAAAAAATGTAAATTTAAAATCGCTTGCGGACTTATAAGCCAGTCAACGAATTTTCACCTATAGGGGTGTAGACTACATGGAGGGCGGCAAAAAGTCCCCGATCCTAGGAGGTGAGCTTTGCGGGGGAGGACTTCCGAAAAGCCCTAAATTTTGACTTTTTTTGTTTTTTCGCTTATAACTAAAAAACTATTGGTCCTAGAGAAAAAAATATTCTTACCTTTTTGAAAGCTGACAAAATTTTCTACATTTTTACTTCAACAAAAAGTTCATATCTTTAACCGTTCTCGAATTACCCGCTTCTGAATATCTCCGATATCCGGAAAACGCTGTTTCGCATCGCATTTTTCATCATACTCCGCTTCTAACACCTCAAATATTCTTATATGAGGTACGAGTTGACACCGTATCCTCTGGTTTTCTTCAAAGATAATGAAATGAGAAAATGTAATAAGGCGTCTCTATACAGTCTCTTTAAACTTACCGAAAAGGACGTACAATTAAGTAACCTTGACATAGTTGTTGATGGGAATATCTAATTCACAAGGTCGTTGGTAAAAAGAGGTTAACACAACATTTATGTATAGCAGTTCAAGTTGGCGTTGCGCTGAACCTCTAACGGTCAGTTTTTCAATACCTAGTTATGGTTTGTGTTAAGTTCGAATGAATGGACTTAGTAGATAGTAATGATCCGGATGAGGAAGAAAAATTTTTGACTGGCGCAGATGAAACTAAAGACATTTCCAGGACAATAAAAGTTATGGTAGATGTAAAGAAATTTGTGTGGCTGAGAGTTGCGAGGCACAAGATGATAATGACCAAGGTAATGAAGAAATACATGAAGATGAACAAGAAAATACGACAACAAATGCAGTGGAATCTGAAGGGCGAAAACATAAGAAGCAGAACAAAAGGAAGTACCTAAGTAAAGAAAAAACATATGGAGGTTATGTGGCACCAAAGAAAACTTACTAATACTAAATTAGATCCCGGCAATATAGCCTTAGAAAGTCTGTTCGGTTTCTTTAAATATTTCTGTCCAGATGACTTCTTCGAAAGTATTGCTGCGCAAAGTAATTTATATTCTACACAGATATCCAAAAAGAATTTGTGCAGCGAATATCAAGCAATTTATCGGAATTTACTGCTATATGATATTAGCTTTGTTGAAATTGAAGTAATATTAATAATAATAAATAAATACCACAGAAATTAGACAACCCCCAATTCCAGAAGCCCGAGGCTTGTGTGGAAGGGGGTTAAACATTGAAAAAACGCGGAAAAACTTCAGTTACGAAAGTTTTTTAATAATTCAGATAATTTAAATTATTTTAGATATTTACTTTCAAAGGAAAAATGGGAGTTCCTGTCGGAAAATCGTAACCAAAATTGTGAATATTACTTTTCAAGCTTCTATTTTTCCTTTCTCTCATTAATGGATAAATCCTTTCCATTGGAAAGTTATAAGCCAAAGCAAAAGTTAACAAATAGCAAACCATGGTTAACTAATGACATTGTTAATGAAGGCATATTTTTAAGGGACTTATAAAACTTTTAAATGCACGGGTGACAAACAAGTTTTTCTTCGCTATAATATAATTTAAAAAAATTATCGATACAAAATCAAACTTGCTAAAAGATCTTATAATGAATCTATGTTACTAAATTCTCATAGCAAAACAAAAACTGCCTGGAAAATTATTAAAAATAATACTTGTAACAAACATTTTACCAACATAGATGGAACTATTCTTAATACCCAGGATGAAGCTGCAGATGCTTTTAACACCTTCTTTATCAACTCTATTAAACACTTAACAAATAATATGTCTCTGTCATTAAATAATATTAAAATAGTTAATAATAATAGTTCATTTTCTCTGAATCCAGTAACTGTAACTGAAATGCTTACGATTATCAGATCTGTCTCAATAACAAATTCGTCTGGGGAAGATGAGGTACCTTGTTCTCTTTTACTAAAAGTGGCTGAATTTATTGTCGAACCACTAGCATACATTATTAACTTATCTTTTATAAAGGGCACCTTTCCTTCTATTCTGAAAGGCATTAATTATATCGGTGCATAAAAAAGAAAATAAATTTCTTATTTCCAATAAATGTATTGCACTTCTCTAGGCTTTTTCTTAAGCTTTTGAAAAATCATATCACCTGAGATTGACTAATTACTTTACAAAACATAATCCGATATCTCCTTATCAGTTTGACTTTTCTAAACGTTTATCAACAAAAGATGCACTCTTGTCTCTGCAATTATGTTTTAGATAGCTTCAAAAATAAATCGAATACTGCTTGTTTGTTTTTTGATTTATCCGCGTTTTCAATACCATTAACCATAAATTGTTGTTAAATACGCTTGAACGCTGTGGCATTCGTGGCACAGCCCTTAGCTGGGTAGAATACTACCTAAATGGGAGGACCCAGTTCGTTGCAATAAAAGGTCCTGGTAATACCGCAACCATTCAGTCCTTTGGAGGTCTCCACTGGCGTGCCGCAAGCAATATTGTGGAGCCGTTATTATATTCATGAACAATATTGGGTGTAATCTTGTAAATGAATTTATATCACTTTTTGCAGACGATACCACTGTTGCAGTTGATTCCAACTCTATTGATGAGCTGAGTTATAAATCCATTGTAAAAGCTAAAACTATGCATAATTATTGTAAGTCTATGGGTGTAGCTTTAAATAATTTAAAGACTGATTTACTATTATTCTCAACTAGGCCAACTGATTATAGCTTACTGGTTAAATATGAAAATCGCTCTATAACTCAAAGTAATCATGTTATATTTCTCGGCGGTTACGTAGATTCTCTATTGAATTGCAGTAGTCACATTGATCATTTAAACAAAAAAATATCAACCCAGTGCTTTGTTATTTGGCAGTTAAGACCATCCATCAACATTCATATCTTAAAAATGTATTATTTTGCACATGTTCAGTCTCTGTTAAGTTATTGCATAATATGTTGGGGAAATTGCACTCGTTTTAACGAAGTATTTATTCTTCAGAAAAAAATTATACGCACCATGTCTTTCAAACCACCGCAATATTCATGTAGAAAACTTTTTAGGGAACTGGGAATTTTAACAGTTCCTTAATTATACATTTTACATTCTGTATTGCACGTAAAAAAGAATTTAACACATTTTAATAGTAGACATGATACCTATGTTAGTAGTGGTCATAATCTTCGGGAAAACTACTCTCTAGATATTCCACCACACTTTATCCATTCTGGCAAGAAGTCATAAAGTAATGTCTATAAAATTGTTTAATAAGCTATCTTTAAACATACAGAATTAATGTTTAAAACAGAAGTAAAATCTTTATTATTAAAATTCTCCTTTTATTCAGTTGAAGAGTATTTACAAGCTGATTTTTAAATTTCATTTTATATAGTTAACTTATCTGAATGTTGTTCGTTATATGTTAGTATGTCTTGGTTCTATATTTTATGACTATATTCCAAGTATCTTTCTTGTGTGAAGTAAGAGTAATAAATGAATAGGTATATGTTGTTTGTCTTCTACTTTGTTTACATAGTTAGTATATTTACTTAATTGTTATTTATTTGTTTATTATTTTTATCATTAATTTTTATTATTGTCTTCATTTTGTATTGCTACTTGACTTGCCTATGTACTTAATTGTATAATAATGGTGAATAAATTATTATTATTATTAATATTTTTGAAATCGAATTGTCAAATTGTCCTACAAATTTTCTGACAGGTGCTCCAGTCCTACGCCATAAAATTGTCAGTTCCACTATCAACATATACAACTTTACATACCTCTACCGAGAATTTTCGCAAAGAAAAAAGTTGAAAGACTCGTTGAAACGAAGCCATTCACAAAAAATCAGCCTGTTAGTCATCACTTCAAAAAAGGGTCGTCGGGCCCCGGACCATTAGTAATGTACGTTATTTTCTGCATGTAGCATTTCTGTAACATTAAGAAATTAAGTTGTATTCATAAAATTGCAATTTTTCAACAATTTGTTTTTTTTTTAATAACTTGTTTCTGTCTATCATTGTTCTTTACTATTTTTCTCAGTTTATTAAGGAAATAACCTATACGAAAATATTTTTTCGTTCTAAGCAAAAAAATCGTGCATTTAGGGTATAAAATTTTCCTTAAAAATGTAAAAAGGTAATTTGCTTAAAGTCTATTTTACATTTCTCAATTTTTAAATTACCCTTTATAATTTAACTCAAGTTTGGCAACTGTCCATAACTTCCTAAGACAAGCAAAACTATTTATAAAGAATGACTTTTCTCGGTAAATCAAAAATAAAAAAGTTTACAAGCGTATGGTACCCCACCCGACAACACACTGTATAAATAATTTTGGGTTAAGTTTTAAACGAAAATTTGTAGTTAACTCAGCTCAACAAATTTTATAAATGAGCTACCATATTAAAATCAGTAATAATAAATTCAGCGATAATTAAAATTTCACTAATTAAGATAAAGTGGTTAGGTATAATTTAAAATAAATCATTTTAGGATATTAAAACCTTATATCTCGAAGGGTAGATAGGTTAACGGCACCATTTTAAATCTTTACTTCAAACGTTGACTCTCTATGTACTTTTGAAACTTTTTAATGTTATTTGAATTTAAACGTAGGACATTCGACGAGATAAATTCTACTAAGTTATAAAACGAATGAGAGGATTCAAATTTAAGGCTGTTGAGAATTCATGCCATTCATTTATTTGTAATTTTCTCATGTTCTCCAGTATTTCCTTAAAACTAAAAATTAAATTTAGATTTTGCTAGACTCATCCCTTTTCTTAAATTATTTACGTGACTTGAAATGACTGGGCTTATAATATTTGTTTTGTAATTTCAGATTTCTAACTTTTCATGAATGCTGATTTGTTGGTTTATCTTGTTTCGAAGTAGGGCAACTGTTTTTATCAATGGCTTTCAAGAAGTTTCGTATGCTAACTTTCGAAACTACAATGAATGTCTGCCTCGTCTGAAATGCAAAATGTTACTTAAATAAAATTCGTTACAGACATAGTTTTGGTTTTAACCACGACGATTATCATTTTTTATGCCATCTTAAGGAAAAACTATGATTTGGGTGTTTTTAATGTATCTTTTAAATAATCATTAGATAATAATAGTTTTAAACTTTATAATGAGTTCAATGTTATTTTATTTAAAAATGGTTTGTAAGCAGCGCCGAACTCGTACTATTCGCAGATGATACCGCACTTATTAATACAAACAAAAATATAAAGGTAATTCAACAGCCCATGAACAATTCGTGCGACCAAGCAACGGATTAGTTCATAACAAACATGCTATCATTTAATCGCACAAAAAACACACATTTTTATTATAAAAGAGTAGCCTTAAACTTACATACGATTTTTTAATTAATAAGTTGACATAATTTGTAAATTTAAATCTTTATCAAAAATTAATTCTAAACTTTTAACACTCTCCACAAAAGTAATCTCCTCATTTTTAGTGTAAATGTGAATATTGTTGGTTAAATATTTATAAACATATTTATCACAAAAAGCATAGAGTTAATTTTCAAAGTATTTGTTTGTAAATCATTTTTTCACAGTAATCACTTAATATTTGAAGATCTGTATTTAACAGTTAGATCCATATTCGACGTTTAATGGGTGGAAGGTGTATATTAATTGAACATCATCCGCAAACACGTGAATAGTTTATAGAAAATTTATATAAATATCTGGGTAAAACATAATAAATATCACAAGCTTGTTAAGACACTATTTTCTTGAAGGGGACACTCATCATGAGCACCTGAGCTTAGTGTTTAGCGCTAAGGTAGTGCCGGACTTCAAGCGGCTAAAACCCCTCCGCCTCTTTAGTGTTTCCGAATAGTTTGGAACTGCTTTCGCTTATCTTCAAACCAGCTGGTGATTTGAGTTCATTATGAATTCCTCCATGGGGTTAGCCCCATCTGTCTTTCATTCTCTTCCTCCTTTGTGTATCGCCTCCTCCGCCTTTCTCTAGTTCTCCTCTGTCTCCAGCATTCTCTCTACCATGTCGTCCGGGGACAGCTCTCTTCCCTTCACCTGTTGCATACAAACACGGTGTGTTCCGCGTTGTCGGCCTCCCCACAATATATACACTCTCGGCTATCATTTAAGTATTCTATGAAACACCCATGTCCGCTCAGGGCTTGGGTAAGATAATACCCTACTTCCCCATGTCTCCGTTCCATCCACGTCCTTACATTTGTGATAAGGCGTCTGGTCCACCTTCCCTTGTGTGCGACCTCCCATCGCTCCTGCCACCTTTCAAACAGCCCGTCCATAGCTTCTGCCTTCACAATTCCCTCATAGACTTCCAGCCGCTCTTTGGCCAACAAATCCAGAGGGGGAATCCCCGCCACCACCAATACCGCCTCATACGAGATAGTTCTATATGCGCTGCACACCCTTATCGCAGCGCAACGCTGGAGCCGCATACAAGAGGGTAGATTGCACGACGCTTCACATCAATCTTCTCTTGCTAGCTCTCGGTTCGTGAGTGTTGACCATAAGTCTCTCGATGGCTGTGGCTGCCGTTCCTGCTTTTCGGCCGTTTTTGTGGCGTGAACGCCAAAGTTGAGTCCAGCCAAACCCCTAGGTATTTCAGACGATCACATGGGCGTATCTCCACTCGGCACATACTAACTTTCATGGGCGGGAGGTTTTTCTTCCTGGTAATAGCTAGGATCTCCGTTTTCTCAGCAGCTAGCTCGAGCTGCATCCTTGCTAGCCATTCCTCGATCTTTCTGATGGCCTCATTGGCCGCCTCCATTATGTGGACTGTCCACCTTACAGTCACTGTTATGGCCAATCTCTCCCTCCGTTTCATACCCGATTATCCTATCCTGGAAGTAGCTGATAGTAATCCTTACGTGGTACGGGGTTATCCCCATGCTCTGCATCTTTCTGACAATTATCGCCCATTCGCCCATCCCGCCGAATTAAAGGCATTTCTGGCTTCCATAGTCACTACGGCGTATATGCTCTTCGCGGCTAGAGCTTCCTCCCCCGTCTCCTTTAGTAGTCGATCGTCCTTTCCGGAAACCGAATTGGCTTTCAGATAAGCCCCCTTCTCAGCCATCTCCTTTTCTAGTCTCTCAAGTATCAAGTACTAGAGAAGTTTGCCCATTGAATTTAATAAACATAGCGGTCGGAAGGATGACGATTCCTCCGGCGGCTTACCTCCTTTCAGGATCAGGACGACCCTAGCCTTCCTTCATCTGCTTGGGAAATCCCCCCTCTCTAGAGCGCGGTTCATTACCCTTAAAATCTCTCCTGGATACTCTTCCGTAACCAGCTTAACTATTTCAGACGGAATCTCATCTAAGCCTCCCGCCTTTCCACTTTTGAGCCTGGCACGTGCTGCCTCAAGTTCTTCCTCCGTAAACGGGGGGACCACAGTCACCTCTATCACCCCCCACCTAACTATATCCCTTTCTGGGAACAGAGCGCTCACCACTTCAGTCACCTTTTCCGCTGGCAAAGCCTGTTAAGACACTTATAATGATAAAAAGTGCTTAATTTAATTCATATGCTGGCCAGGAATCCATGCTATGTTCATATTTGGCTGCAGGAGGTCGTAAGTTCAATTTGAGGTTTTGGAGTAGCGGGAAACCTACAAAATACAAGATAATTTATAATTTATTTATATGTAGCATGCGCAGAAGCACATATTTTTAAAGAAAAACAATTTAGTGTCTAAATAAACTAAATTTTGTCCAGATTGAATGTTTAAATAAACTTTTGGACAATAAAATATATTTAAAATGTATGACATTTCAAGCTTCAGAATAAACTTTTGTACATAACTTTAATAAGCCAAATCAAAATAAAACTTTTTTCATACAGACACTTGGGTATATACCTAGTGTTGCTTCTGCTTACTATAGCTCTGGGATTTCGGTTTCATGGGGTCTCCAGTGACACTTTTAGGGATAGTACCTCACAAACGTTGTAAATTCAGTGATATTCAAAACCCAAGAGGTTGTTGAACTACAATTGTATTAAAGTCCATAGCCACATAGACAAGCTTTTCAAACAATTATCAGACAACATGCATGCGCGTGGACACTTTTAAGTGTGAATTTTGATGGTGGCGTACCCTGAAAAGTTCAGATTGTGTTCATCGTACAGCAATTTATTAGCGTAAGTGTTTGTAATAGGTTATGAGTAATAGTTTTCTTTGGTATTTGGGGTGCCCAAATTTAATTTTAAGTAATAAGTTGAAAAAGTTTCAAAATTTCTAAATTTGTTAATATCCATCGTAGTTTTCATAGGGGTATAATTAGATAAAAAAAAATAATCAAAAAAACATTTTAGGCAATTTATTAGAAAAGGCATAAAAAGTCTGTATATCGTTTTTGACATTTAAAATTTCAAAAATCCAGGAGGAAAAAATCGCAAATTTTTGCTCGTAAATTAATCTCACTTCTCAAGTCAGATATTCTCAAGTTATAAAACGTCAAAGTGACGGAGAGTAAATAAAAATTATCATATTTTAATTGTTTTATACGTAAATTACAGATATAGTCTAGTATACTTTAACTTGGCGTGTGTATGTATGAGTTAATATTTCCATACGATTTCCATTTTCTCCCATATTGTACACAAAGTTAACGCAATAGTCTAGAAACATTGTCTACGTGGACAATATGTCTGGATCTTTGTGTACAAGAGAAAATGAAATCGTACGGAAATATTAATTCATACATACACACGCCAAGTTAAAGTATACTAGACTATACTTAAATTTTGAAACTTATTAAGAAATTGTTTGTTTACAATTAATTGGCTCTTTTTGCGGACGATAAAACCTTGATTTTCAGTAACTCAGATACCACGGCATTACGATCTAGCGTGGACGATAGCCTGTCAACTATTTATGACTGGTTCCTATCAAATAGGCTAATGTTAAACAGGAGTAAGACTGAAACAATGTTTTTTAGCTTAAGATTCCAGACATTAGCCGATGTAGTTTCCACTGATTGTGTAAAATTTCTAGGTGTCCAAATGGATAACAAATTAACGTGGGAAAACATTCTAATTTTATCTGTAACTAGGTTTCCAAAAATATAGTTCTTCTACGCTGCCTTGTAAATTGCGTATCGCAGACAACCATCTCAACCATTTTAGCTTAGTGATTTCTTGTTGAAATTTTTATTTTATTTTTATCTCGATATTTATAAGTATTTATTATTTATTTATGTATTAAATTACGTATTTGGTGTACAAACCGCATTTTGTATGTTCGACATGTGCAAATACTTCGAATAATGCACTAATGAAATATTATCTTACTAAATACTTACTAAAGTTATATTAGTGTTCATTGTATGTTTAGCGTCGACTGTCTAGTTTTCTATTTCTCTTGTGTTGCAATGTTATATACTCTACATGTTATTTATTATTTTATTCATTTATACATATACGTATGTTTTTTTTATACTTAATGACACTGATTGTCATGTTTTGTTTAAAAGTGTTATTTTTTCTTTAATGACCTGTCGAAACACAATTTATGTATTTTTATGACCAATAAAGTTCTATTCTATATTCTATTCTGTTCTGTTCTGTTCTGTTCTGTTCTGTTCTGCTCTGCTCTGCTCGGCTCGGCTCTATTCTATTCTATCCTATCCTATCCTATTCTATTCTATTCTACTTTCAAACGCGGTGCCGTATGACTCCCTTTCTAATTAAAATTTTTGAGGGGCCAGTCATAATTTAGAAGGGGCGAACGCAGCGCATATTATTTTCATGACAGAAATTGCAATTTCAAATTGAATATCAAACTGTTAGGTAAATTTCTTCCAAAAGTTCATAACTGCACTTCAAATGAATTTATTCCATACATATGTATGATAATTTATGTAATACATACGTCAAATCTACAAAACTGAACTGTGAATTCAACTTGACCTCCGGATACGATGAAATAAAAAAAATACCCTGGCCAGACAATTCACATATCGCATTTCGGTTCTATATGATTTACATTTTATAAGCATTTTATATTATATTTTCACTGCGGATTATATTTGAATTATTCGTAAATATTTACTCTTCGAGTATTAAAAAGGCAGATTTTTGTAAAGAGAAGATCTTCAGTTTAGTGACATGAAAGAAACCCTTCATGCGGTAAAACTTTTCTGCAACGTACGTTAATATTAATCATCTAAAGTTTTCCAGGGTAACGGAAACATCTTACATGGCAGCAGTAATGGTTGCTTTCAGTTCTTGAAATTAGGACGACAAAGTTTCGTAAACCTCCTAGAGGCTCCTAGTGTGCAAGTACATAGCATATATAACTAGGATAACCTATTACATAAACAAAGGATACCTTAATGAGGAACTGCAAAGGCGATTTTCTCCGACAAATATACTCTACAGGATAAATTGAGTCTGGAAAATTCAGGTGGATGACCAGTTTTCCAAAGGGACTTGTAAATTCAAAACCCTTCCTCGCTTGACCCGGAAATCTAATTTAAAACAGGAAATGTGCTGTATGGCACGGTGATTTCCTGAAATTTGTTTAGTTACGCTACACATACCGTTAAATGAAATATTTTCATTAAGCATAAATTTGAATTTATATTCTTCGAGTTATAGAAATACCCCTAATATACTGAGAATTAATTTAAAAGGCGGGGATAGTAAACGGTTACTTAACCGCATCAATTTATATTATTCCAGTGGGCATTGTTATGATTAGTATAACAGAGTTTCCATAAATTTTACTTCACCTATCCATTCCATTTTAAATTAATATAGGTTTAGTAAATTTGTCTGTAAAATATAAATTATGATGAAATTCCTTTCACATATCTATATATGGCAGTAATATATCTCAATTATTAAATTTATTAATAAATTTAATATTTTATACAGAAATTTGTTAATGAAGAATGATTAGTTATATAAGCAATGTGTTGCTTATGATAAACCAACGAAAAGTTATATTTCAACATATCGCTGTTTTTGTTTCCATTCGTTACTTGGCTCTGATATAATTCTTGTCTGCTTGCTATACCTTTATTGTAATTTGAAAAAAGTTTATTTTGATCAAACTAGACTCAAGATATTCAACTTTTTGCGTTTTAGCCAATTGTTAATTAACAAATGCATATTTTTGGCCAAAATTTGAACTGTACCATTTTGAAACATATACAGTTCATACAGCATTTAAAAAAAAAAGTTTTTTTCATAAAAACAAATTTGCATACATTTAAATGTAGTTGTTATTAATTTACCTGAAAATAACTTTTTTCATTTATTTATCAATCTTAGTTGCAAAATGTAATACCTTCCTTGTTTTTAACCTTTTTTAGGTTTTTTAAATATGTTCTCTGTTCTTGTTAAAGAACACGGTAAAACCCTCGGTATACTTTTCGACGTTGTAACAAAATCCGACTTAGGAAATATTTCGTATGAAAAGCGTGCTTCACGTAAAAATATCATGGAAGAGGTTTTTAATATTCTTAATCAAATATTCGCTCTAGGGAGCGATTTTTATGCAAACATTTCCATAACTCCTCAAGGAGCGTCATTTTAGAAGGTGTAGTAAAATGTCGCTGCACAGGGACGTAATGTCGCCCGACCACCTAAATTTAGAAACTATAACAAAATTTCGGAAATTTCAGAATTAAGAACTCTTTTACGAATCCACGTTTTTAACCACTGCAACTCATACGAGGTATTAAATATGAGGACAAGTTAATCCAGCTTCTATCCAAAGTATATCGTGAGTTTTAGCGAAAATAGCCCTTAGCGACATGGGACCCCCATCATTTCCTAGCAGTCGATTTTGACAGGGAAATGATGAGTTTTAACGGGATTTGCCCTAAACCGGTTCCTCAGTGATTCGGTGTCAGAAAAGTATCTTTACCATGTACTCATATGTGCATGGAACCGCCTTGCTTGAACGTATAAAATTGTAATTGCAGAATACAATTCGAAGTAGTAGCGCTTCAAGCATTTTCAAGCTCTGAGGAGCGACCAAAATTAATATTGAAATACAAATACGTGTATAAGACAGGCAAGCAAGAGCCCACCAAATTTCAGAAACATTGAACTTGAATCTTTTTGTGTAATCGTTATCTCATAAAACTGCATTTTGGATGGTAGTTCGTACATTATGAATCGTTCCGTTCCTCACCATGTGTTGCACACGGGCCAGACTAGTGTTTGTTAAACATATTTCTTAAAAGTTGTTGTAAAAAACATAAAATTTTTTGAAGATTCAATATATATTTTTGAACTTTATATTGTCTTTTAATTGTGTTTTCTAACAAAATTCCCTTTCAGGTATAATTTTAAGAAAGTGTGGTACATCCAGTGTTAGGTTTATAGTGTTACGACGTCTAATAGATACCATTAGAGCAGCAGTTAAGCAAAAACGAACAGTAAGTATAAATTTTCATATTATTCTCCGTCTGAAATAGTCATCTTGAACCCTAATTTTTGTGAACATTAACATTTACTTTTGAAATATATTAAAAGTCCTTCAGACTCCAAAAGATGAATCGTTCACATTCTCAAGCAATAAGAAATTTACTTTTTTATTACGACCCATTTTTAATTTTTGTAACATAATAATGTTTATGAATTTGAATGATTGGGATGGTCAGAAACTAAAGCAAATAAATGCAATTATTGTTAATAAAAAAAAGGAAAAAAGTTTAAAATTATTGAATGCATTGTGTATTATTGACGCTTCAATTTCTTGCGTGGTTGTTCAATTATTTCGGACGTAGGCTCTTTACTTTCTAAGTCTTCAAATAAGATATCAGTATCATAAAATTCTTCAGATACTAAGGAATGAGAAGTAATAATATCAAAATTTTCAGGAATATTTTTTATCTCACTTTCTTGCTCAGAAGTATCGCAACTAGAAGCTGATTAGGAATCCGTATTAAATTGTAGTTCAACTTCTTCTACAATTTCATCTACTACGCTAATATGTTGCTATTGACGATTGTAGCAATTGATCGTAGAACAAGATGCACATAGATTTGTACAATTCAGGTTAATCCTTCTTCATAGACGCTTTTTACTTTTGCATTTCTAAAATTTCCTATGGAAACGCTTCTTCTTAACACTTTATGAGCATCAATCCATTGATGGTATTTTCCCAACCATAAAGTGAAGGATCTATATCATTATTTCCGAGCTACATTTGTACTTAATAAAATATCCGTAAGGTTCGGGAATAGGTGGAAGACTTCTCAAGTTGCAACCGGTTTTAAAAGTAAATTTCTGATATCAAATATACCTTAGATTTCCTAAAGTTATAGGCTGTGCAACAGTCCATACATAAGTAGCTTTCACCCAGTTTTCTCTAACGGCAAGCAACCTAGGTATTGTAGCATTTTTATTATAGAAAAATTCAATGTTTTCTATAACAGCAGGACATTTAATGATAATACAAACAAACGATTTCTTGCCTTTATCTTAGAAGGCCGATGTAGTATCAGAACCTGTAAATCTGTGAATAAATAGAATGATTTTAACGAGATTTGGGTACTTAAAGCTCATTTGAGTGTAATATTTATGTAAAACTCGATCCATTCGGGGCTTGAAAAAGTATACATTATCTGCTATCGATAAAGCTAAGTGGATTAATAAAACTAAAAGATCTATATATTCACCAATAATAATAACAATGTTTTTTTTTTCTAATTCCATTTTTATAATGTTAAAATTATTACATTTTACAAGTAAGCTCGATAAAAATGTAAATTAATAAATAATATAATTTAATTAAAGATTAAATGATAGGTCATAACAAAAAAGTAAGTTACTCATTACATTGCTTGGGAAAAAAGAACGTAATTTAAAAAATAATCCTAAAAAGGTTCAAAAACAAGGAATTTATTGCATTTTGCCACTCAGATCGATAAATAAATGAAAAAAGTTGTTTTCGGGCAAATTAACAACTAGATTTAAATTTGTGCAAATTTGTCTTTATGAATGTTATGAAGCACCCTGTATATACCCCATATATAGATTTAGTTTTTTTTCTTATTTATATCCAAATTCAAGTAATTATCGCAGTTAATTCATTTCATTTTGATATTAATTTATTTAGTCATTTAATATTGAACACGGTAAAGTTACCAGAATGCATTTTAAAATTACATTCTTTTAAAGCAACGTTAAACGCTACATTTGTACGAAAGAATTTACTTAAAAATCGAGTCTAGTCACAGCATTTATTTACAATGGACACGATAAGCGTCAAGTACTTTTGTTACTTCTCACAGGGTGGAATCGCCTGTCGTTTTCTATCTTAAGTCATGCAATGGACGGACTCTGCAAACGACGACGCATGTAAACATTGAAATTTATAATGTAAACATTTCCAAGCGTGTGACCACAAAATTCGAAGCTTCCATGTAATTGTGACGTCATCTTTACCATATAAAATAAACTGCAGTGTCCATGGAAAAGGGTAATCAGATCCGAGCTACATCGCAGAACATTGGGTTCGCTGTTGCTCCCTGGAGATTACAATTGCACCGCACCTTAGGTACATCGCTGGACATTGAGTTCGCTGTATTGACGCCGCAGACAACCATTCTTTGGCGTACTCTTTATGAAGTGCCATTTTAACCTCTCTGTTATGCTGGACGAGTACGTTAAACATGAAGAATCTGGGGGACAGCATTCACGGGCGATATAACGCTATACAGGGCGCACGGAAATTCTACAGGCATAAATTTCTAAAGGTGATCGCTTGCTTATTTAGAGACTATTTTATTATTGACAATTGCATTTATATTCTGGTTTCGTCGGGGTGTAATGGGGAAAACTGACGCATTTGTGGTACTAAAAGAATATTTTTATAAAGTTTTGATTTTTAACAAGGAAACAGGATAAGGTTATATTACAGTTTACTTAGTTATGAATTCATTCACGAGTCTAATTCATAAAATTTCACTTTCTGAATATTTTACTAGGGTGATTTGCGTTTGCAAAATAACAAATTTATATTCAAGAACTATACATTTTCTGCGTTTATGCAATGACAAGAAACTTTCACATCCATTATTTTTCATTTGATGTACAAGGCTACTGTGTGCCAAATTTTGGACATGTCAAATGGCACAGTAATGTTTATCTTTCAAATGATTATCTGAGATTTCTCACCAGCGATCTATTTGGTTTTCTATGATTGTTTAATAACGATCCATCCACTTAATTACATTGCGCTCACAAACTGTACAGGCCATCGGTCAGTACTGGGTTAATTAGCCCGTAAACTTGTTCGTATTAAAAAGGGTTTACTTTTCGTCGAGTACTGAACCGGGACATCTCGTCTGTTTGAATTATATCTACCCACCTTGTTTTACGTTATTGGACAGTCATACAAAATTTGGTAGACTGCTTGTTTTAATTATAATCAAAGGATTTTTCCTCAACATTCTATGATCTTTTACATGAGTATTTAATGCTCATTTCTCAACTTAATTTTGATAATGTATAAACATGACATGATTCTTGTCCTCTGAATCGAATGCAAGATTCATTACTTGGCTATTGCTAACAACACTGATTATAAATTATTATTACTTAGCAATTGCTAACAACTTTCTTTAATTAAAAACCATTATTACCTGGCGATTGCTAACAGCTTTAATTATAAATTATCATTATCAGGCCATTGCCACAACCCTAATTACTTATTAAAATAACACAGCATACTTTTGTATCTCAGTTCCTGTCATTGCATCAAAACACTCAGCATATCTATAGTATGGTTATTACTATAGCGACGCATATTTTCCTATTACAATATATTTAGACAATTGTCTCAAATATTTAGATTGTTTTTGATTTCATGTATAGCTATTTGCTACATCAGTTTAAATATAATAAAATGGTTTTTTTTTACTATTTTTTCCCATCAATTATTGTCTTTTCTTTCACCTTTACCTTTTTCGTCATACAAGTCATAAACTGACTAAACTGGTTTTGTTTCAAAGCAAAATAGAAAACAAACTTCAACTATAAATTTACAGTGCAATCTTGAGTAATAAGATACTACATAAATAACATATATAATTACCTAGGTCTCTCAATTAATAGACAGTGTATTCAAGTTTACCAGGTATTTCAATTAACAGAGTGATTAATTTTCTAAGGTATATAAAATCTGACAGAAACAAGTTATATTAAACTTTATATAAAAGAACCTGGGTAAATTAAAAAGGGTTACTACACACACACAACGAAATTTGGATCCTACACTAACAAAATTAGACGATCACGGGAATGGCTAATCTTATTTGTTTATCCTTCAGATAAATATATAGTAATTAATATACTGGTGACATAATTACCAGTACTTTCTTTAGTAATTAAACAAGGTACCTCACAGCAGTTTCAGTTGTATGAACTATATGTTTCAAAATGGTATAGTTCAAATTTTGGCTAAAAATATGCATTTCTTAATTAACAATTGGCTAAAATGCAAAAAGCTAAATATCTTCAGTCTAGTTTGACCAAAATTAACTTTTTTAAAATTAAAATGAAGGTGTAATTTTCCTTTTGGTTTGATAAATTTTTTTTTTCAAAATGGCGGAAAAAATTCATTTTCTGTTAATTAGGTTATAAAAAAATGCATAAAATATGGCCAAAAAGGTTTAGAAAAATTTCTTACGGCATCAAAAAGCTGGCGATGCAACTTAATTTTTGAAAAAATATTTGTTTTGGGGTTAATGACATAAAATGGCGGCTAATTCAAATTTTAAATAATAAATTCAATTACGCACACTGGGTTCAATATTTTTGCATCAAATTTCCAGAGTATTTTTGTTACAGCAAAGGCAGATTTTCTGAAAGTTTAAAGCTGATCGGTTCACTCAGCGACTCTGGGCAGCAAAATGGAAAAAAGCTATTTTTGGCCAGTATTCTCACTATTGTAGGTTATGGTTACACTCCTAAGCCCTACACTAAACAATGATTTGTCAAAAATTTAATTACAAAGATCTTTTTTTGTCCTGATCGGACGTATATATCCTCAGTTATTCACATTTTTATGTTGAAAGCCGAAAAACAAAATTAATGAAAATGTTCTTAGTTGCAACGAAGTCTTTAGCAATACTCTTATAATGGCATTATTTGTGAGTCATATTAAAAATTACAAAAAATTTTAATGTCGATTTCTTCGAATTCAGAACCAATAAAGAATTGCAAATTATTTATAACCATATTTTCTATAGAAAGAGTGCAATTTTTTCAAAAGATGCATCGTTATTGAGTAAAACGTAAAAAACATGCTCCTTTTAAAACGGGTAAAAAATCGACAAAATTCGAATTTTCGTATCTCGCTTAGTTTTTGGCCAAATTTAATACGCTAGAGCTCAAATTATATCTGTTTATAAATACCTAAAATATACCCTTTAAAACAAAAAACATAAAACTGTTTGCGAATGTATTTTTTTCATGTTTTATTTTTATCTTGTCATCACGTTTTATTTTTGTTTCGTTTTCTTGATTTTTATTTATCATCGTTTTGTTTTGATTCATATTTTTGTTTCAAATTTAAATCCTTCCAAAATAGTTTAAGGAAGCGTAGTCGTTACAATTTTACTTTATCCAGAAAAATGAATTAAATTAATCGATTTGGTTACACTTTCCATCTGGCATACGTACGGTGACCTTATAGTAAGGTGGCTTATTGAAGTTGCCGTTACCTGGAGGATAAAAGCACCAAATTTGGTCCTTAGGATATACTATTAAATGTTGGCCTGGGAGCCCTCTGGAACTTCTAAAAATTTTCATGTACAGCGCTAAAATCCAAAATGGCCGACAAATATTACAAAATATCATATGTAAGTCTTCCTTTTCGAGGCACCATTAGTGCAAAAACCATTAAAAGTGGTATTTGTTATGTTGTGTTGCAGATGTTGTTCATCTTGGATTTCATTGCTGTTTATGTAGTATTTCCCATAGACTAGATTCTGATTACCAAATTTTTTTTTTTGAAAATCTGAAATTTTCTGAAGAATTTAATTCTTCTCAAAAAATTTAAAATAAAAAGATATAAAATATCGCGAGATTTTTTAAAGGGAATTTACCATTGTATCTTTGTTAATAAATATACGCTATAAGTTCTTTAGACCTTTTTTTATATTGTTTTCTAAATTAAGAACTTATTTAATAAATGATAAATTAGTTTCCATCACTTTATTATTTCCAAAATTATCTTAACTTTCGAAATTTAAATGGGAAATCCTGTTAAACTAATCGATTTCAAATAACTTTGCAAGTCAAATCATGTCTTAAATCAGAAATCATTTGCTACTTATAATAAAAAAGTGTTAATTTAATTGCTGCTGAACAAACTATCCGAATTTGGACTAACTGAGCACTTCCTAAACTTTTTTGAATCCTACTTGGTAAATAGACGACTAAATGTACAATACCGTGGATTTTGGTCTATGGATATCTCAGCGACATCGGGTGTTCCCCAAGGTTCTGTGCTTGGGCCATTGCTCTTTAACATTTTTATAAATGATATTGTCATTGGCTTACACTGCAAAACATTACTCTATGCCGATGACCTAAAAAATTTTACATCTATGACTAGTGCAGAAGACTGTGTTGATTTACAAAACGATCTTGTACAACTATGGTCTTGGTGTAGCGTAAACAATTTACAGTTAAATATCTCAAAGTGTAGCTTTATGACATACACTCGTGCACAAAATCCAACAAAATTTATCTATACAATTAATGATGAAGAACTGAAAAGCTGTGGTCATTTCAAAGATCTAGGAGTAATGTTCGATCCAAAGTTATCTTTTATTAGCCATATCAATCAAATCATCGTTAATTTCTTCAAAAATTTAGGCTACATTATATAATTGTAAAGAATTTAACGAAAATACACTGAAACTTCCCTTTAATTCATTTGTGAGGTTAAGACTTGAATATGCTTCAATAGTCTGGAGTCCTGGTTATGAAAATCATAAATATAGCATTGAAAAACCCCAGAGGCGTTTTCTTAAAGTTCTGGAAATTAACCAGAGAGAGGTTCTCCACATTGTGACTTATTACATAGATTCAACACGAGTGATCTTCAACTACGTCGGACATATCACTCTCTTGTATTCTTTTTTAAGATTTTAAATGGCACTATTGACTGCCTTGAAATTCTTAGTTGCATTAGATTTCATGTTCCTAATTTGCAGACTCGCTCGCATTCGTCTCTATTCTATTTGCCTGCACCAAGAACAAATTTGCTGTTATTTTCTCCTCTGCACCGTATGTGTTCCAACTATGATTCTCTATATAATTTTTTTTTATACATTTATTTAACGTCGGCCTATTTCCGCTACTGAGGCCTAACACCGACGCCTGTAGACAAGCTACCTCCAACCAGGAATTTTGCCGAACCTCTTCCCTTAAGAAGAGTAGGGATCTTTTACTTGCCTAACATTTCATAAACAAGGGACCGACGGCTTTACATCCCCTCCAAAGGATGGTATATCTCCTATACAACCCTCGCCTAAGGTTGTATAGCTTCCGCGCATACGCTGATATACAAGCCGCTGGAAGGTGTGTGAGGCGAGAACGCGGTTTCCGTTGGAATGGTCACCCATCCAAGTACTAACTGCGCCTGTCGTTGCTTTACATCGCATACCGAAGTATGTACATAGTAAAGACGCACCTACGCTCGCCTCTCTCTATATAATAATATAGATATTTTTAATACTAGTATATCCAAAATGAGAAATGTGGTTCTCAATTCTGCACAACAACTTTTGCTTCTAAACTATTAGATTACAACTCTTAGGACTATGCTTATAGACTTATTTTGTTAATTTTTATTATCATTTAATTGTTTACCTTTAGTTAAGTTATTTAGTTTTAGTTATTATTTAGTTTTCTTTTTATATTTGTAAAATTCCTGCCCTATAATTGGATTGGATTGGGCAGTCGTAACCAAAATAAATAAATAACAATAACAGATGGCATTGAAACAAACTAATTTCTAAGTGCCTTATTTTGTAAAATATACGAATTTTTCTTTAATTATGTCATATACCGAGGTTATTGTCTATTACTTAATATAGTATAACAAATTGAAGTATTATTACCTTATATCTTTAGTTTATTCTCACAGGTACATTTATTTATTGTTTCTGCATTAACTATTTAAAATATTTAAATATTTATACAACATACCACACTCTTCAACCTAAAATCGATACATAATCTGTTTAAAATGACTTCGGTTCATTGCTGAACAATCACAAGTCGACCTTGAAAATTTCGAATCACATGTCCTCAGTTGGTAGCAAATAGATCCTGTCAACTTTGTCTTTTTCTAGCTTTTTTAACTCACACTGTATATTTTTAAAACATATTTAACAGAATATTGTATAATTTGTTGAAAAATTTATAATGAGTTATAATCATAACAAAACTAATTTCTAATTCCGATATCAAATAAATTCTTATCACCAAAATTATATTATGCAATTTATAACTGTGCTTTAACACCTGAAAATAATTATATCACCAAAATAATAACTTCCGCTTAAATTGCATGCTCTGGAAAGCAACGATTTTATCCTAGATTTTAATTGTCAGGTAATAAATTAACGTTTTCGCGTGCCATATTCCAACACCTGGTACCACCCACATCCAGTTAATCTTCATTAGTTCTTCCGTTCATAAGACACCCCACGTTCATTGACTGACGTACTTGAAGCAGCCATTAAGACATTATCTGCGATGTTCTCTAAATTACTCTCTTGTATCAGCTGGTTTGATACGTGATCCAACACTTGATAGCAACCCTCAACGTAATTTTCTCATCAATTGGTTTAATATGTTTTCACATATTTTAGATTCTCATTTTATCTAGCTACGAAACGTATATACTTAGACAGATGAACATTCCACCGTAAAACATGAGAATCAAATTTCTTTGAAATATGATATTAATTCTTATCGATTCAATTTTAAATCCATTTAAAGCCTTGTGTACCGGGCTCTCCATAAAGAAAATATATATACCGGTTATTTCACGAATGGAATAAATAAAAAAATAAGCTATAACTCGGCTCGGTTGTAAGAAAGACAGCTGAATTACTTTCTTCATAAGTCAAGCCCCAAAGAAAAAAAATGGTGGAGGAAATACGGAACAAATTATACTCTATACACTATTTTCCTGAAGGTAAAGTGATATAACTGTGTCTTAACCCTACCGGTTCGTTTATAACTAATAATAAATTAATTTAATGGTGGCATATACTAGACATATAATGGTGAAATGTGAGATCACAGCCAAATATAGTAGTCTAAGAGACTGCGACTAATTTCATGACCGAAAGAACATACGGCTGTAACTTGCATCATATGTAGAGGTGTGGTCGGCAATCCTAATGGTTCTGGTCTGCCAGAGCAAAGCTGCTGCGCTTGAGTACCAGCGCCTTTCAAAGTTGATGGTTGGGACATGATTTTGGCTCAACGAACATACGGCTGAAATTTATATGGTACATAGAGTATTGGTCACTAATGTGAATTCCGTCGGTCTGGCCGTGGCGCAGCTGTTGCGTTTTCAAAACTGACCGCTTCAAAGTTGCTAAGTGGGACCAAAAATTAGATTGAATGAACATAGGCGTAGGCATAGGTGGATATGATATAATGACTGAAAAAGCGATAAGTAAAAAGCTGTGGGGCCACCGCTGTTCCTTATAAAACTGATTACATCAAAATTCAGCCATTGGAGACATACTCACTTACTACTTATGTGAAAATGCACACAGTTTAATGATTGTTTTTGCAAAAGCTGGTTTTTATGAGAATTTCTAACCTACTTTAATATAGGCACCAAGTTAATAGCAAACTAAAAATATAATAACAACATTATATTACTGCTCAAACAAACAATAATCTATATTATAAATATAGAAATATACATATATTATACTCTCATACTTTTTCTTAATACTAATTTATAAGAGATATATTAGGGATTATTTAAAATGATAATACAGTAACTTTGGGTATCAACAAATTAAACATAAAAACATATTATAAGTAGTTAGGCTAAATATGAAATAATTTCGCTGAAAACATAGAAACCACTATTTTTTCCTTTATTTTAATAAAATGCTACATGTTTTGTAACAGGTTTTTTTTTAATCAGAAATTAGAAAAATATAGATCATTTAGTTGAAACAATTTGTCTAATTTATAATACACATTTTTTATTTAAGGTGTATTTTTCATTTATTGTCAAATTCTAAATTTAATTTAAAAAGAAAGTCATTCAAATTGGTTTGAGCGATACAGTGAATTTAAAAATATGTTGATCTGCCATTCTGAAACATTCGTCGTACTGAAACCCTCAGCAGACACGCAGCCTTTTAGTGATTACCAAGACCTAATTGATAATCCTTCCAAATATTGTTTAATCCTCCTAAATTTTATCAATTTATTAAATACTGGAGGCTATTAAAAAAAATTAAGTTGAACGTTTTATTGATATGAATAGGAAAATAATAATAATTTTTTTATTAACTGATTCTCCCTTTAGTTTGAAATATTCATGTTGTAATTTTTTGATTATATTAAGGTCTTAGTTATGCAATTCAACTTTCCGGTTCAGTTTACCAAATATTAATTTTTAAGCAAACAAGTTTATAATTATGTCAACTAATACAGTAAAGGAGAGTAATAAAAACTATTTAAAATAGTTAAAAAAAAAACACGTGAGAAAGGCAGAAGCGCGCGCATGAACTGATAATATTTAAAATGTGATTAAAACAACTTTGTAAGTATTTCATGGTTTTGTTTAATGAACTTTTTTATACTTACATTACATATGCTTACTTTTGCAATTTTTTTAGGGTAGAAAGTAACTAATTGCATAGTCTAGGAGAGAAAAGAACACAGATCTCTGAGTATGAGTTTTCCTAAATATAGGTAAATTAATAGAAAAATCCTCAACAAACCTGGTTTTCTGGTGAATTGTTATAGCTTGTTTTATTTAAAAACATCCATAAAAGGCATTGATAAATAATATAGATACTTCTCATAGTAAATTGATAGGCAGCTTTCTTTGTCTGAGAGTTTTTCAATTCACGCGTACGTTCATTCAGTCTAATTTTTTGTCCCACTTAGCAACTTTGAAGTGGTCAGTTTTAAAAATGCAGAAGCTGTGCCACGGCAGACCGACGGAATTCACATTAGCGGCCAATACTCTTAGTGGAGCGGATGGAGCTCTGAAACTCGCTAAATTTTTCGGAGTAGAGAGATGTGGGATAAAAACCATCTTGCTCAAAAATGTTTAACGCATCAGAATCTCTTTTTACGAAAATTTTGAGTGGTACTGAAAAGAAATATGAGCGATTGAATTTTGAAAATGCGTAAGTTCGTACGGGCCTCCTCCGCAAACGGATGTTTTTTCTTCCCCATAGCCAAGTAACGTAAATTACTAATTTTTGTTTCACTGATTTCACTGATGGTAGCTCAGTTGGTTAAAGCGTCTGGCTAATTCCCCGCTTACCACTAATATGGTAGACATACGGGAACATCATAATTTTGAGCACACCCATAAGCTCATACATGAAAATCTTCCGATTTATTCGGAAAGATAATAAATTGTTATAACTTATAATTTCTTACAGAGTCTAGTGGAACTGTGATGACTTGATGTGGCCCTGGAGCATGAAACACATACTTGATTAAATAAAAATATTGCTTTAATTTATGATGAATACTTGTTTTATTTTTCTTATTATTTCTCATAATACTGATACAATCGGTGAATTTTTAATTGTATATTTGATTTTTCTTTTAAACAGGTTTTTTCTCGGAGTGAGTTTCCTGTAAATTTATTTTATAATTTCAGTCGTCAGATAAAATGTTATTAATTTTTAAATATTTTAAGCCTGTGTATATATAACGAATAATAAGTTCAATCTGTTTGGAGAATGTTAACAATGATTAATTTTAAATTTGTTTGTCAATTTATTTGGCTTAAGATCGGCCGCCTGCCTCGTTTCTGAGTCACTGACTTATTGTAACGCGTCGGGTACAAA
This sequence comes from Leptura quadrifasciata, assembly GCA_963675555.1. Taxonomy (NCBI): domain Eukaryota; kingdom Metazoa; phylum Arthropoda; class Insecta; order Coleoptera; family Cerambycidae; genus Leptura; species Leptura quadrifasciata. Next base: position 155,262,783 of record OY776674.1, read on the forward strand.
TATTGTAAATACTGTGATATAAATAAAATAAATAATATACAAACAAATGAAATGTACCTTACAACTGAATAAAGCATTTTAAATTGTAAATTTATTGGCTAGCAAACTGAGTTGCCTAGCGAAGTGGGTTCGATACCCACAAAGCGAAACAATTTTTCATTAAAAAAATTGCCTCAAGAGTGGTTCGGAGTCCACATTAAACTGTAGGGCCTCGTCTCTCTTTATCTAGCACAAGATCCTTGAGATCTTCCAGGGGGTTACTTCGGTAACTTGAGAGGCGGTTAAGAAAACATTTTAAGAAACATTTTAAGAAACTATTGGATACGGAACAAGTATATAATTTTTGATGTAGAAAGCACCTTCAATTTTAGTTGTAGTTATTTTTTTTCCGAGCGTAACACGACAGAAAGTTCCGACTTCAGTAGTGCTTAATGTTTTTTTCACGATATGAATTTCAATTTTTTTACAATGTTTGGCTGAAATGAAGCAATACTAACATATGCCCTCGCATATAATAATGTCGCGTTTTTAGAGCCATTTAATTGAGTGGAAACATGAAAGTTTTGAACTCATACTTAAAAAATTACGAAAAGTAAAACTACTGATCTCAGGGTGAATGATTTCCCGAGCAGTGATTTTACACGGTCGTGCGGAAATTACAACAACTATTAACATTCTGTAAATTTATTAGCAGCTAGTAATTTTCAATTTACATTTTTTACAGGGCAATAAAAAACTCGATTTAAAAAAACTAACAGTGGTTTTACCTCTTAATTCAGCCACTTCAGACAATTTCTTGATCCCAGCCAGTGAAGGCAAGGAGGTAACTCAGCCATTCAAGGCAAGGTGAGGATTTCGGCCAGTTGAAGCAATTAGTTTATAGCTTAACTGCTACACTAGCAGGTTTTAATTTCAAGATTATAGCAGGTGTTCAAAATGGTGCCCATTGACTTCTTGGCATTGTCCGAGACGAACGTAAAAATTTTCAATAGCACTTCTTATCATTTGAGGCGGTATTTCTGCAAACATGTTTATTATGCGTTGCCTCAGTTTTTCCAAATCACGAGGTTTAGTGAAATAAACTTTATCCTTCACGTAGCCCAAAACAAAATAATCAAGTGGCGCGAGGTCAGGAGATCTTGCTGGCCATTCAATAGTTTCTCTTCGACCTATCCATCGATTTTCGAAAGTACCATTCAAATAGTCCCTAACAATATCCCGATAGTGTGGAGGAGCCCCATCTTGCTGGAACCAAACATTATCTAACTCATCACCAGCAATCTCTTGTATTGCGGGAACTATTTGATTTGTCAACATTTCCAGGTGTTTTTCTCCATTCAAATTTCCATCTATGAAAAACGGTCCTATGATTCGATCCCTGAAAACTCCTGCCAAAACATTTAATTTTTGTGGATACTGCGTGTGTGTTTCAAGCATCCAGTGAGGGTTTTCGTCACTCCAATATCTGAAATTATGGCGATTAACTTTTCTACTGAGTTCAAAAGTTGCTTCATCTGAGAAGACAAGTAGAGATGACAAAAAATTTGGGTTTTGGTTACTCCTTTCCATCATTAATTCACTAAATTCAAGTCGCCGATCAAAATCATCTTCATTTAACTCTTGGTGAAGATGAATTTTGTAAGGATGAAATTTCAAAAGTTTCAAATTCTTATGAACTGAAAATGCACTCATATCAAGCTGTTGACTGGCTTTTCTGATTGATAACCTTCGATTTTCAACAAATGCCTTGGTCACTTCCATTTGTCGAGCTTCCGATGTTTCAGATTTTGGTCTTCCAGATTTTGGGCGATTTTTATTTTTTCTTGTGTCTAGGAATCGTTTGATGGTACGGTACACAATAGATTTCGAAATTCTCGCTTAATCTACACGGAAAGTTTCGTTGAATAAAATCACAACTTCATCATAGGACCTTTCTTTATCGCCCCACCCTCGCATCATTAAAAGAGAAACTCTCTCTTCCTCTGTTAAAGTAGCCGTTATGCAGAAAAAAACGCGAGAACTAATGAAAAATGAAATAACATTTTCCTTACAAAAGTGCGCTCCTGCCTCTACAAAAGTTGAAAGGAACTGAACGTTCTCGTAGAAATTTCACAAAACAAATACTGTTATTTAGAACACTTAAAAAAAACATTCATAAAAACCAAGATATTACAGATATTGTTTTTTAAACTGAATTTTTTTTTTGTCAACACGAGTAGCTAGAGTTTGTAAATATTTACAAACTTATGGACACTTAAGGTTTATTTCAATTTTGTGCGATTGCAGCGGCACCTTGCGAGAATGAAAAAAAATGCCCGACATAAAATTCACGTATTTGAAATTTTAAAGTTACCCCACCCGCGGGGTGGTGAGGTCATTTTGGAATCAGTAGATGGTTTTTTGAAAAATTTTTTACTCGTATTTTTTTATTTTTCGATTTGATGCAAACTGTTCGAGATTTTCCACCGTTCCCATACTTTTCTAACAATATATATATATATATATATATATATATATATATATATATATATGGTATAGTGGTGAGAGGTAAGTTAATCCTCTCATGTGGTCTAATGCTACTATACACCAGACATCATAGATGTCTCCATGGTATATAGCGACTTGCCATTTTGCCGAGAGCGGTGACCTTCAGCCCTTGGTGGACTTAACCTATATACTGTTATTATACATGATTTGTAGGAAACAACTACTCAGCGGGCAAATACCCCGACCTGCATTGAATTATACCTTACAAATCATGAAAGATTGGTAGCCAATGTTATTTGTCAATTCCCCGACCAGAAATAGACCGGTTTCGAACTTATTAGTTCTCATCAGTATGCCATAGGTCGTGGAACAGACAAATGACAGTGGCCAACCTGCTAGTCTTATACAGACTAATGTAAATGGTATAGTGGTGAGAGGTAAGTTAATCCTCTCATGTGGTCTAATGCTACTATACACCAGACATCATAGATGTCTCCATGGTATATAGCGACTTGCCATTTTGCCGAGAGCGGTGACCTTCAGCCCTTGGTGGACTTAACCTATATACTGTTATTATACATGATTTGTAGGAAACAACTACTCAGCGGGCAAATACCCCGACCTGCATTGAATTATACCTTACAAATCATGAAAGATTGGTAGCCAATGTTATTTGTCAATTCCCCGACCAGAAATAGACCGGTTTCGAACTTATTAGTTCTCATCAGTATGCCATAGGTCGTGGAACAGACAAATGACAGTGGCCAACCTGCTAGTCTTATACAGACTAATGTAAATGGTATAGTGGTGAGAGGTAAGTTAATCCTCTCATGTGGTCTAATGCTACTATACACCAGACATCATAGATGTCTCCATGGTATATAGCGACTTGCCATTTTGCAAGTACCGAGAGCGGCGACCTTCAGCCCTTGGTGGACTTAACCCTATATATTATTATTATACATGATTTGCAGGAAACAACTACTCAGCGGGCAAATACCCCGACCTGCATCATCTTTATTCAAAATCCATTAGAACAAGTACAATAGCTCATTCGGTATGTCTTTTTCACAATTTTGTCATGGTAATTGCGTCAGGAGTAAGGTAGGTTTCATTTGATGCTTTTTGACTCGACTCTAGTGATTTTCGTATAATTCCAGAAGCTTTATATAAAGTATGCAAATCATTTTCGACCATCTTTTGATATTGTTGATGTCATCGGTGGTTGGAGAGTCATCACAAGTTTCTAGACTAATATCCAAGCTGACGTTTTCTTGCGAAGGTATTTCTACAGATTGAGTTTGCAGCTGCGGTTTAGAAGCATATTTAATGTTTCTTTTGCTTATGTAATGGCTGTAGCATGACTGATGATACTTCGCATCCAACGCAAATTGATCAATATACAGTTCCATAAATGCAGTCATTTCGCAGTCTTGATGCAAAGAGGCTGCTTCCAAAACCTTTGCTCTGGTTTTCTCGCCAGTACCAGTACTTATTGGAACAATTTTTTCTTCTTCCTAGTTCCCGGCTTTCTGCAGATAAAACAAATGTTTCGTATGTCGAATATTTCATGCTTTCTTTTAGTGATCATCTTTCTGTTACTTTGGTAGCCGCTAGCTGAAGAATCTGAGACGGCGAATAAATTAGCTCTTGATGGATACTGTACATTCTGGGAACTGATATAGTTTTTAAAGCATGTCAGATGGTAGGTAAACATATGTTTCATTGATTCAAGCAAGTTTTTATGACATATTAATCTAAAATATACATAATCTCTTCTGGCTTCCGCAGAATTTAACATAGAACGAATGCCAGTAGATCGAGATCTTTTAATTATTGGTCCAAGTGATTGATCATCGAGTCTATTTTCGCATATCAGACAAGTCTCTTTGCCCATTGTTTTCTTAAAATAAATAAATAACAGTTTCATCACTTTTTGTAACTACAAGAATTTAAACTTCACGATAACAATATTAACTCTTTTCTGTATAGATAACTTTACTTACCTAATTAATCGAACACACAATCAATCTCAAATGTAAATTCATGTAGTTGGGCGTCGCAAGGCAAATACAAATCTCAAAACAAGTTGATCAAGCTAAGACACTGCACTGCACTGGTTGCGAGTTATAATAATATGTCAATTGAATTATATAGGAACAGCGGTAGATAATATAATGCGCAAGGAGCGCGTCCGTAGTCGATAATTCGCTCTCTCTCTCGCACTTCCAGTGAGGCGAACAGCTCGCTAGACACGGCGTTATAAAAATGGCTCTAAAAACTTTATTTTTGAATCGCGACCATATCTTATGCGAGGGCATATGGTTGGTATTGTTTCAATTCAACCAAGCATGGTAAAAAAAAAGAAATCCATATCGTGAAAAAATAGTTAAGCACTACTGAAGTCGGAAGTTTCTCAATTCTGCCGTGTTTCGCTCGGAAAAAATTACCACAACTAAAATCAGTGCAAGCATCAGTGATACAAAAATTAGTAATTTATGTTATTCGGCTATGGAGAAAAAAGAAACATCCATTTTCAGGATTCAATCGCTCATATTTCTTTTCAGTACCACTCAAAATTTTCGTAAAAAGAGATTCTGATGCGCTAAACATTTCTGAACAAGATGGTTTTTATCCCATATCTTTCTACTCCGAATATATTTTTTAATGAGCTACGACGTTCTATCCGCTTCACTCTCTGTCTACTATATAAATTTCAGCCGTAAGTTCGTTCAGCCAAAATCATATCCCAACCATCAACTTTGAAAGGCGCTGATACCCAAACGCAGCAGCTTTGCTCTGGCAGACCAGAAATATTCGGATTGAAGAGCCCACCTCTACATATGATGCAAGTTTCAGCGTATGTTCTTTAGGTCATGAAATTAGTCATGGCCTCTTAGACTATCTGTTTCTTGTTTTTACAGTTAAAAAAGCTGACTAAGTTATTTACTTTCGTTCAATAAATCATCTCAAAATTATCATCGGCTTTGATTTAAATCAATTGATTCAAATCAACCCAACCCTGTAAAAAGGAAAATAGGAGAGCTCTGTACAATACATTGGCATTACGCAGCCCGGCTTCACCGCTCCACTACAAAGTCTATGGTTACCATTATGATGTGGTAGCTGTTAAAAATGATGGTTGAATCAATATCAAGGCCCGACATTTTTTTAAGCCAAAGCTCATAGTAATATACTTTAGGCCATATGGTGCTTTTCGATATTTGCAACCGTTAAATTCATCATTGATTAGCTTCAACCACTCAAAAATTGATATAATAGTTCCCCGATGATGCCTACTTGGTTGGCAACGCGCGTCGAGTGCCCTTTTCAGTGTTTTGATGCATAAAGTATTTCCTTAATTGTGTTTATTTCTTTTCCTTCTTATTCTTCTAAAGACAATACGTGTTTAAGCACACCTCAATCTCAAATTTCTATCTAAAAATTTCTTAAGAATTCAATTACTATGAGGAAGGATTAAATGTGTTTTCAGATACCACAAAAAGTTCAAAAAGTTTATTTCCAATCAACTAAGTTGGCTTTTATACAAGTAATAGCCAGTAAAGGTATTAACACAGACATTAATCTCGAGCTCACATTCACTGACGTTTTTAATTAGCTCCCGCTACTTTTTGTCTCGGCGATGTAAAATTTTTAAGCCTTTTAAATTGTAAAAGCTATTTTCTGTACGTATAATCTGAAGTTCGGAATGAATAAAGTACTAGCACATAGAAATACTTTTAGTTAGATTTTCAGAATTGAATAAGCTCCGAGATGAATATAGTTTATTAATTTTCATGTTCATTTCTCTTATCCTTGATTAAAAAGTAAAAATTTTAATCTAATATTTCATATATGAGTTTGCCATGATAAGAATATTATTAGAAAGGGTTCTCGTCGGCTTTGAAGAACGAGAAATTTAATTACTTGTATAATTTATATATTCTACTACTTTGTTAACAGGATGAAAAATCATTATGTGAAATACAGAGAGTTTAATTTGCCTTCAATAAAGATAATTTAATCGATATTGATCGTAGAGAATAATGACAACTATCACACAAGTTGTTAGTCAAAATTTCACTTATTAAGCGCAATAGCAATTTGAATGATATGCAAAATAAATCAACTCAAGATTGGTGTGGGACTGCTTGACGGTCCTTACAGAGCTGGGAAGTTAGAACAGAGTGACCCTAGCATGGGTACCAGGACGCGAGGGACACAGAAGAAACGAAAAGGCTGATCAACTGGCCAAGGAAGGCGCACTCACGGCATCTGAGCCCTTTTGTGGCGTGGCAAAGCCATGCATACGAGCAACCATTAAGAAATGGGTGCAAAGTAAATCTCTGGAATGGTGGAAGAATCTACCACGACAGAAACAGGCCAAAGAGTTCATTAAAAAACGTTTGGTCAAATTCACGGACAATCTACTAAGCCAAAATAGGAAAGCCATCAGAGTAATAGTAGGCCTTCTAACTTGGCACTGTCGGCTCAATAGACACATGAGTCTAGTGGGCCTGGCAAAGGATGCAACATATAGGTTCTGTCAAGAAAGAGGAAACCTCAGTTCACGTATTGGGCCATTGTGAAGACCTGGAGAGACCAAAGAAAAACCAAAGGCGGACAGATATACCAAAGAGCCTTTATCAAAACTGTGGAGTCTAGTACAAAGGACAAAGCTGGATGAGGTACTATAAGGAATGTATTCTAGGAGCACCACAGTAGATCTGAAAAGGTCGCGGTGTTAAAGGCTAAATAATCAGCTCCTCTGTTTATCTATAAGATAAATAGTCAATGGCTTGGCCAGTTTTTTTAGTAACGCGTTTATAAATCGAACTATCCTTATAAATGATAATTTAAATTCATCGCTTCATAGTCAACATCTGCATTTTGCAAAACTTACTGAAAATGACGTTCTCAAAGCCTTGCTTAAGATAAAACCTAAATTTGTTAAAGGTCTTGATGACGTCCCTGCATTCATTATACAAAATTTTGTCTATGCCCTCACTAAACCTCTGACTATCCTATTTAATTTATCGCTACGCACTTGTACAATCCCAGAGGTATGGCAAACATCGCGGATCTGTCCTGTATTCAAAGAGGGTGATAAGAGCAACATTGAAAATTATAGAGGTATTGCCATAATATGCCATTTTGCCAAAATTTTTGAAGTATTCTTACACAATGTAATTTATCCGTATATTCAAACACAGATTACAACCCAACAACATGGGTTCATGAGGGGGAGATCCACGATTACTAACCTTTTTAGCATTAAATTCAATGCTCAGCATATGGATGGAAATAGCCAGGTAGATGTAATTTATACTGATTTTTCAAAGGTTTTCGATAGACTGAATCATAACATCATACTTTTAAGACTAGAAGAAGCTGAATTGTCCTTGCCATTGGTGAATCTATTTAATTCATATCTTTCAGATAGAAAGCAGTGTATTTGTCTCTAACGAAACCTCTGTACCACAAGGGTTCATTCTTGGACCACTCTCTTTGATATTATTCGTAAATGATATTGTCAATGACCTCGATGTATACTATTTACTTTAAACGGATGATATAAAAAATTGGTATTATAAACAATGTCTCAGATTGCTTAAAACTGCAGAATAACTTGTCAAAAACCAATAACTGGTGTTACTTAAATAATTTCCCTTTAAATGCCATAAAATACAATGTAATGCCATTTACTAAATGTACTCTGTGTTCATTAAAAATGTGATAGTAACTATGAAAAAATAAATAAATAAACAGATGCCGTAAACAATCAAAGTAAAAACGGGTTGATCTAAGTGCAACAATATTCATAACCGTACCTAAAACGAAAACCAAAGTGGTAAAAAGTTTTGTCATTAATGGTCAATTTTGTGGGATTGTAAAAAGTACATTCTTCGGCCGTTGCACGTGGCATTCTTTCCCATTCTTGAGCTTCTGCTCATTATTACCACAGAGATGAATGCACCACTCAACGAATTGGAAAAAATTGGAGTTGGGAACTCTCTTCACTTGATTGAGCTTGAACTTAACTGTAATTTGTTTGCTATTGGGCCCCAAACCACAGCTCTATAGATTATCATTGGTCTTATGATGTCAGTATATCTCCACAGGACCACTTTGGGTTTCATTCCCCAGGTTTTCCCCACGGTCCTGTAACACTGCGCATAAGAAATAATGTAAGCCTTCTAGGTATAGTCTTCTATCTGGTATAGTCTTCTATCTATATGAATATCTCGTGACGCTGATCCTTTGCTTATACCTTCCATGTCTCAAGACCCTTCCCCTGGACTTTTTAGTGCAAAAGAAATATTGTTTGGGCCACCAACAACCAAACGGAGACGACTAAAACCACTGCGCACATAACATCAGCTATTTCTTCATGCATCTCGATACTTCACTATAGAACTTATCTGTCTTTTGTAACCATGTTCTAACATTAAATACTTTCTTTCTCCTGGGCTCGACTTTCACTCATTCCATGACACATGTACATTACTACAAACAGATTTCATATTCAGCTTTATATTCAGTGTCATGTACCTAATATGTTGTTTTCTTAACCGCCTCTCAAGTTACCGAAGTAACCCCTGGAAGATCTCAAGGATCTTGTGCTAAGTAAAGAGAGACGGGACCCTACAGTTTAATGTGGGCTGCGAACCACTCTTGGGGCAATTTTTTTAATGAAAAATTGTTTTGCTTTGCGGAAATCGAACCCACTTCGCTAGGCAACTCAGTTTGTTATCCAGACGCTTTAACACACTGAGCTACCGTCCTTGTAAATATAATTAATTTGTTAATGTTTTCTTCAAACATACTTTGTCATAATGTATTCAAAACACCCTCTTTTAAGGGCAATATATCGAAAGTATAGCGCCGATGAGAGATAGACATGTGGGAGAGGTCGTTTTGGCTGTAGGGCGCAGAAGACATTTTTCGTAAATTTAATATTAGAGACGTTTCTTTTAGGAAATTTAATGTACGTGGTATAAGTTTTTTTGATGATAACATGTTTGTATATTTTTCGAGTTGTAGGGGGCGTGGGAGTGGATGCTTTTACGTTTTCGCAGAAAAGCAAGAAAATGGAAGTTAACTAGAGTTTTGTATGAAATTTTTTCTTATTTTAATTTTGTATAGAATGGTCAATTTCTAAAAACGCACAGTTTTCGAGATATAAGCGAAAAACAGAAAAAGTGGGAATATTTTGAGGTTTTTTGCATTTTTCGTTGTCAAGCCGATCTCCTATAAGGCAGCAAACTTAAAATTCGGATTTAGCACCCCAAAGAATATATAGAACCGCTGAGAAAAAAAATTTGCAATTTTGTTAACGAAAGTTTCGAACACTGATTGACTGGATCATGTGCATAATAAATTAAAGAAATTGTAAATAAGAGGTGACTACATAATAAGGTCCTTGAGTAATTTTGGTAGTCTAAAACATTATCTGCCACAATTGGTTAATACCGTTGGAAATGCTTTAATCTTATCAAAACATCTATCTGAAAAAATTATTTTTAAAAAATTATTTGATTTCAGATAATAATTGTCACGCTCTTTTCTCATTAGACACAAACAAACTAGTGTTATATTTTTTATTTTACAAACATAATTATTGACTTACTTTTAGATTTATGTCTAATGTAATTTTCGTGTACATCACATTAAATGTACAATAAAATATAGAAGGGTAGGACTTAATGACTCCGACGTAATAGAATTGCAAACATAATAGAGTCATCTCAAAGAAACTATATGTGACAAAAGTGTAATTTTTCGGGATGTTAAAATGTGATTGTTAAAATTTTGAGAGAAAATTCCTTTGTATGATATAGGCCACTTGAACAACCATAACGGTGATAATTGTTAGAATCCTTTTATATACAATTTTATGCCCAACAAAAAACATGTATAATTTATTATCCTATGCTCTGACAAAAATCGTAAAAACTACTTTTTTCTTCTTTCAAAAAACATTACCTTTATGACAAATTTCGTGAACTTAAATTGCAATTTCTCTGGCATTTCATTTGAGCGGCACTAAAAGTGTTTTACTGCCGCTCCCGAACTCTAAGCGGCAGTAAAACTATATCTAAGTAACAGGAGGTAAAATTAGAAACATTCAGAATTTATTAGCAATACTATTTATTATATATATCTCTGATATATATTAAAGTACAACAAATTAAACACAAAAATATTCTCAAAGTATTGGTTTACATACAGGTAATAAATTACGTTTTAAATAATAATTCAAAACATATTCAAAAATCTTGCTCAATATTAAGACACCTATATTCAAATTAGAAATGTTCTAATAAAAAAAAATTAAATTAATGCTATAAGTCATTGATTTTATATTAAGTGTCTTCTAATGGAATACAAAGTATACAGTACAGGGATCGCTTCTAGGCGTATAGACACTTATGTACATGTGCAATAGAATCAAGAGTTGATATGAAATGGACGGTGGGGCATAGGCATGACAGCTGCAGTTGGTAATGTAAATGTATTTGGTTTTATAACGGTATTTTGCTAAAATATAGTTGTGTACATCTAATTTTAATTTTTGTGACATTGTCAGTTAGTTGTCATAATTTATTGCAAGTGTGCAAAAAACTAATATGCCTCATATAAGCGATTTAGTTGAATCTGGAGTTATTGCTAAAGTAGAAGATGGATGGTCAATGAGACAAATTGCACTGCGCTACAATATTGACAAAAATTCAGTGTGTAACATTTTAAGAAAATGGAGAATAAACGGTACGATTAGTAGAAATCCTGGATCAGGGCGACGAAGGATATCAACTCAACAACAAGATATGCAACTTGTAAATGCTTTAGTAGAAAATACATTTTGCTCAGTTATTCAGGCTGCTGAAGAAACGAATTTTCCTGAATCGAGTAGTATTGGTCGCCGGCGAGTAAGAGAATAGGAGCTACGCTGTCATGCAGCAGCACAGAAATACTTAAAGCTGAACATAAAGAAGCTCGAGTAGGATTTGCGCTTGAATTTTTAGGGCATGATGTAAATTTTTGGAACAATGTAATTTTTAAAGACGAAAAAACTTTCCAGTCAACACACAGCGGTCGTATTCGTGTTTACCGCTCTCCGAATACTCGTTTCGATGAGAAATATATATCTAACAATGATAAAAGTGGTAGATTTTCCGTCAATATGTGAGCTTGGATATCGGCACGTGGTCCTGGTGTTTTGTGGCATATTGAAGAACGATTTAATAGTGAAACGTGTATTAGGATTTTAGACAATATTATACTCCCTTCTGTGTCACAATTATTTCCTAATAATGAGTTGATATTTCAACAAGACAATCGTTTCGTTCATAATGCTCATACCGTAACTAACTGGTTTCAAGATAACAACATCAATGTTCTTAACTGGCCCAGTTATAGTCCAGATCTTAACCCTGTGGAAGAAGTATGGGGACTACTCTTAAGAAGTATCCAAAAAAAAATGTGAGACCACGGAATGCCGAAGAATTACTGGAAACAGTAAATAATGCATGGAAAAATATTATTACTAATGATTATTGTATAAGGTTATTTAATTCTATGCCAAACAGACTTATAGAAATTATAAATAGAAATGGTGCAATAACGAAATATTAATAGTTAGTTTCCTGTTAAGTATGATATCCTTTGTCCTTTGATCCAGGATTTCTACTAATCATACCATTTATTCTCCACTTTCTTAAAAAAATTCAAATTTTTGTTAATGTTATAACGCAGTGCAATTTGTCTTATTAACCATACATCATTTACTATAGCAATAACTATAGCATTAAAATAAAAAATAAATTAAAAGTGATATCTGTTTTATTTCGGCTACTTATTACATATTCAAACATTAGAAAAAAAGTTGTTCAATTTTTTTCTGCTCACGACAGTACATTCACTTTTGTTAAATAAATAACCACTTTAATAGATTGATATTATTTTGAATGTAATAATAATTAAATTTCGTAAGGTTACCTGTGACCTAAATCCAACAGACTCTAGTTAATAATAAATAAATCCATAACATCGACAATGTGCTATTTCAAGTACCATTATATGGACGAACATCTCAATTGAAAAGCTCACTGCAATCACCTGGTGTCAACGATGAGCTCAGTTAATTTTTTATATAGAAATATGAAAGAAATTCGTACAAAACAACGATTAATTAATCTATACCATACGACTTCGGTATGGTGTCTGTTTCTGGGGAATTCCACCTTATCATAAACTGTATTTGTACCTCAAAAACGAATTTTACGTACTATAGCGGACCTGTCAAACACACATCTGCAAAAATGCTTTCATACAATATAGAATTCTTACTATAACCTGTTTGTTTATATTTGATATGTGTGTTTATGTTTTTAAAAATGGAGTTAAGTATAGGCTCGTTAAAGATATACATGACACAAATACTAGACATAAAAATAATATTCATATGCCTTTCTTTAAATTGACAATCACAAACAAATCATCAAATATTTGGGACTGAAAATGTTCAATAATTTGTCTGAAGTATTGAAACAAAATGTTAATTTGTATCAGTTAAAAAAAATGAAATTGTACCTAGTGGATAAATGTTTTTATTCGATGTCCAAGTTCTTTCTTTAAGTTAAGTTAATTTAAGTCACACTTATTTTTTATCTCTCTCTGTTTTAATTGTAATTGTTCATAAGCAAAATAAACTAATTTGAATTTGAATCACAGCAGCGCCAACGTACAGACCATTCGATCGCCCCACCCCAATCACACTTCATTAGATGACATTCTCACCCGTATTGCGCATGTAAATAAGCGTATAGGATTTCCATATACGCCTAGTAGCGATCCCCGTACTGTATATGATCTTGGTAGAAGAGATCATAGTCACATAAATGAATGAAACAAAATTGCTTAATATGATAATTAGAATAAAGTTCATCTATCTACTATCACACATAATGTAATATTACTACAGATAATGACGCAGCTTATTACATGGCATACATAACATACTCGTGGCTTAAGATCTGTGTGCATGCTCGATATTCCAATACACCTGTCTACTTTATTTAGGGGGTCCTGTTCTTACATTAGGACACAAAAATACAATATAATACCGGAATTAATCAAATCCAGAAGTTTAGCTCAACTCTTCAGTAGTCAACTGACATTGTCATAATTACTTTTCTTTTGTTTTTCTTCTTTCTTCAGTTCAATTTTTGGAACAAAATATGTTAGCCTACTAATACCACAATTACTGCTACTTAACTGTATTATATAAAGTAATTAAACATTTTCTATTTTTGTAAAAATTCTATAACACACTTTGTAACTGTTGTTGGGAAGGGCAGCTTTGCTGAATTTCGCCACATATTATAACATCGATATTCGGTATGAACTTCTACGTTTTATTTGGAGCATGGCGATTGTCCATTTGTATGTTTACGCACTATATAGGACGTACTTACATTGATCAAATACAGTAAGTAATATTAACGTACATTAAAATTATAATTAAGTGCATCAAGAGAGCTTTTCAATTTATCCTTCTACAAATTTCATTTTTAAAGTGTCTTTCTATATGTGCAGTTGAGCCACCACCAGGCATACAGCAATTTTTATAAACTGTAATCTAATACCACGAAATTCTTGGTTTACTGCTAAAGTTAACTCGTGAAAGTGAAACACAAGTGATATAACAGTAGCTTCGACACTGGTAAGTGTTTGTAGCTCAAAATTCGACTAGCTAGACATAAGTAAAATCATTCTATAGTGAATAAATAACCAAACTTTTAATCAGATTGGGCTCTTATCAGTTATCAGTCATCCTCTCCGGTGCGGGCAAACTGCACAAACCGAGAAGAATTTAATCTAAATTAAGTGAATAATGTTCCCGACCGGGAATGGACCCGGTTCGAGTCATAAGACTGTTTCATCATCAAACATAGCACCAGCAATGCAAACACAGCAACAACTACACCAGCAGATAAACCAAATTCCACTAAATATGCAGCAACCACAGTATTACCAAAATCAATTTCCACCCTTTCCTAATAACTATCCCCATACAAGTCACACTCTATCGCAATTCCCAACAAATATAAATACAAATCCACCCCCTTATCACACTCAATTAAATCAAAACCAGTTCAACAGTAATGCAAACATTTCTAATGAAACTGTAAATCATCCATCAACCCATGATGAATTAATGAACAGTGACAATGACGAAAATCAAAAGTCTCATGCTTGGCAAGAAGTTACAAACAAGAGAAAACGTGCAAAGATCCAAAAATCCACCGAAAACCTTTCACAAACCAAAACATCAAACAGATTTCAAACACTCTCTGAAACAAATCTAGAAGAAACCGAAAATAGTAATAACGAGTCAAATACAAAGCAAAAGAACACACAACCAACAGACCCTAGACCTCCCCCGATATATGTATATGGGGTAAAGGACTACAAAGCAATGATCGAATGCTTAACTGCTGCAACTGAGGAAGAGACCTACTACACTAAAACACTTCCTGACAACGTAGTCAAAATAAATTCTTTTACACCAGATACCTATAGAAAATTAATAAATCACTTAAGAGAAGAAAAAATAGTACACCACACCTACCAATTGAGGCAGGAAAGAGCTTATAGA
Source organism: Leptura quadrifasciata (assembly GCA_963675555.1). NCBI lineage: Eukaryota > Metazoa > Arthropoda > Insecta > Coleoptera > Cerambycidae > Leptura > Leptura quadrifasciata. Next base: position 155,277,931 of record OY776674.1, read on the forward strand.
GTAGTAATAAGAGGGCTTCATCATTCAATTCCATTGGATGAAATAAAAACTGAACTAGCCAAAAAAGGTCATTCAGTTAGAAACATAATAAATGTAAGACACAGAACAACAAAAGAACCACTACCTTTATTTTTTGTAGACCTAGAACCAAAAAACAACAATAAAGTCATTTTTGAAACAGAATTTATCCAACATACAAAAATTAGAGTAGAACCTCCCAGACACAAAAACAGCATTATTCAATGTACTCGATGTCAAGCTTACGGACACTCTAAAACATACTGTATGAAGTCGTATAACTGCGTTAAATGTGGGGGCCCACATGACACGAAAGGCTGCAAAAAAACTAGAGACAGCCCTGCGACTTGTGCTTTATGCAATGGTAATCATCCTGCCAACTATAAAGGCTGCACTGTATATAGAGATCTCCTAAAGTCCAGAAACAAAAACAACAATAATATCCCAAATAGACATAATCCCGATATTGTCACAGATCCAAACCCATCAATTTTGCAAACAGCCCAGCAACCTCTCCAAAATGGAAGTTACTCACAAGCAGTCACAGGAATGATGAATATCAGAAATAATGAAGAAGACCTGTCAAATATCATGACTAGCTTTCTAAACGAATTCAAAAATTTATTTAATCAGCTCTTAAACCAGAACAGCATGATATTAAACATGCTAACCACAGTCATTAGCAAATTAACCCAGTAATGGCGTCGACACTAAGAATAGCTGCCTGGAACGCTAATGGGCTAACAAATCATGTAAATGAAATTACACTATTCCTGAATAATAACAAAATAGATATACTCCTAGTATCTGAAAGTCACTGAACAGAAAGAACATTTGCCAAAATTCCATATTACTCTACATACTTCGCACACCACCCTGATGGAACAGCTCACGCAGGATCAGCCATTATAATTAGAACTGCTATTAGCCACTATGTTCTACAAGCGTACACCACAACTAAAATACAAGCCACGATATTAAAAATAAAAAATTTCAAATGGCCAATAACTATTGCAGCCATCTATTGTCCACCTAGGCACAACATTTCAACTGATGAATACCACAATTTCTTTCAAACGCTTGGAACCAATTTTTTAGTGGCAGGAGACTGGAATGCCAAACATACGGCATGGGGATCGAGACTAATCACACCAAAAGGCAATAACCTATTCAGATGTATCCAGCAAAACAACCTAAACTTCATATCGACGGGTCAACCAACTTATTGGCCAACGGACACTAATAAGATACCAGATCTACTGGATTTCGCTATTACTAAAGGCATATCTAATATTTACTCCGAAATTGAGTCCAACCTAGATTTAAGCTCTGACCATAGTCCAATAATAATAACATTAAGTACAACTATAATCTGGAGAGAGTCTGTACCAAAACTATGTAGAAAGAAAACTAACTGGCAACAATTCGAAGATATCATTAATGAAACCATCACGTTAGACCATCAAATAAAAGAACCACACGACATTGAAAAAGTAGTTGCATATTTAACAGTACTTATTCAAGATGCAGCCTGGAAAGCCACGCCCCCATGTAACAAGATCATGCAACAAGATCACAACATACCACTGCATATAAGGGAAGTCTTGAATAAAAAAAGAAGAGCACGAGCAAAGTGGCAAAGAACGAGAAACCCTCTCGACAAGACGCAACTGAATAGGCTCACTCACCAACTACGCTCAGCACTACAACAGGCCCGTAATGACACTTTTAAGCACTACGTTACTAATCTGGCACCTGCAGATCATTCGATATGGAAGGCTACAAAAAAATTCAAAAGACCAGTAATATCAATTCCACCAATAAGAAAGCCTGATAGAAACTGGGCACAATCAGACGATGAGAAAGCTAATGTGCTAGCGGAACATCTCGCAAATGTATTTATTCCAAATCCAGATTACAACATAGATGAGGAAGAAATCAATAACTACCTGAATGCTCCTTGTCAACTCTCACTGCCAGTCAAATCATTCTCACCAGCTGAAATTCGTAAAGAAATTAACAAAATCAATTCTTTTAAGGCTCCTGGCTATGACTTAATCGTTGGAGAAATATTAAAACACCTACCTAGAAAAGCAATTGTTCTATTAACCACAATTTACAACAGTATGTTACGTTTATATTACTATCCCATACAGTGGAAATATGCTCAAATCATCATGATCCCAAAACCTGGAAAACCACACACAGAGCCTTCCTCCTATCGACCTATAAGTCTCCTGCCACTAATGTCGAAAATATTTGAAAGGCTCTTTCTAAATAGAATAAAAGAAAATATACCCACGGAAGACTTAATCCCCGAACATCAATTTGGATTTCGGCAAAACCATTCAACAATTCAGCAATGTCACCGAATTGTAAACAAAATTATAGAAAGCCTGGAAAAAAAGGAAATGAGTGCCTCCATCTTCCTTGATGTACAACAAGCATTTGATAAGGTCTGGCACGAAGGTCTCTTGTACAAATTAAAATTACATATGCCTAGTCAAATATTCCTTCTCCTAAATTCCTATATCAGTGAGCGTTTCTTCCAAGTTAAAACCAATAATTCACTATCCATCTACCATCCTATTAAATCCGGAGTTCCTCAAGGTAGTGTCCTTGGACCATTCCTCTATTTACTTTTTACTGCGGACATACCCGTTATTGATGATATTACAATGGCTACATTTGCCGATGACACAGCAATCCTGTCATCAGATCCAAATTCTGAGATAGCTTCCAGAAAACTGCAGAACTACCTGAACTTGCTGCAAAACTGGTTAGAACGTTGGAAAATCAAGGTCAACAATGAGAAATCAACTCAGGTCACATTTACCACGAGACGAACTTTATGCCCGCAAGTTTATTTAAATAATGTTCCAATCCCAGTGAAATCGGAAGTTAAATATCTAGGACTCCACTTGGACCAGAAGCTTACTTGGAAAAGCCACATCAAAGCTAAAAGAACACAGCTGAACCTAAAAGTCAAACAAATGTATTGGTTGCTAGGTAAAAAGTCGCAGTTGACATTGGAAAACAAAATACTTATTTATAAAATTATTCTAAAACCAATCTGGACTTACGGGATCGAACTCTGGGGCTGTAGCAAACCTTCCAATACAAAAATATTACAAACCTTCCAGTCAAAAACACTCCGCATGTTAGCAGACGCTCCATGGTATGTGTCCAACGCAACTCTCCATAACGATCTTGGAATTCCCTACATAAAGGATGTTATTACCCTCCACGCTAATAAAGCAAAAGAGCGGGATACTGCCCACAGTAATCCAAACACAAACCAACTGTATCAGCTACCGTTAGATAATAGAAGATTACAAAGAAAGTGGCCAGAAGACCTAACGGACTAGGTGAAAATAGAGAACCATCAGTGGATGGTACCCAACTCAAATGAAGTACAAATCAAAATATTTGCTAAATACTCTGTATATAGACTAGAGTAGATTGTAAATTTGCTATGGAAAAAAAAAAAAAAAAGTGTCTTTCTAAAGTATTATATAAAATGTACGTAATACATTGTATTTCAGACTATGATAATATTTTTGTTATCTACAGTTGCAACCGAAAATTAACCGATGTGAATATAAACCCATAGTAAAAGTGGAAAAGCCGAAGAATAAATGAGAAAGCACCATAATCAATACACAGTATCTCTCTAATATCACAACGTTTCCCTTTATTCTAAAACTTTGTTTTACTTTTTACTTCGTCATTGAGATAGCACAAAGCAATTGACCTGTAATTTCCATGAAAATAAATAAGCAAACACGTTAAAATGCATTATTCAGAAGCGAAAGACTAAGAAAATGGTCTCAGACAAATCGTTGCCTTTTGAGCTGATGTTCGTAGCGACTCTTTGGGGATTTTTATCGGGAAAAAGTCACGCTATTCAAGTCACGTTAGTTAATGAGATGTGCTTAAAGATAGCAGAGCTGATGTATAAATTAAAGTAGCTATAAATCGCATCGACTTGGCCCTAATGCCCACTAATTCAGATTACAGGATATAATCCTTATCCGCTCAATAAACTACCAATATTAGTAATATCCCTTAATATTGTTGCAACCTATTTATTCAGGTAAGCTAATAATTAGATATAAACTAGGTGCATCTCTACGTATCCATAAGCGATATGTAGCGGTTCAATTTGGACTAAATGGAAGATATTAATTTCTTATTTATGAAAATGATTCCTATGATTATATTATATTACTTTTAATGCTTTCATTCATTTCATTAATTTATAAAATTATTAAAAATATCAATTTACTGGCTTCATTAATTACTTTTTAAAGAATTACTTAATTTATAAGGAACATAGCCAATGATCTTTTTAGAAGCAAAAGCTTTTAATAATCCTTTAGTATTTAATGTGACGGAAAAATATAATATTTTTGTATACATAACTAAAGTGAAAACTGTGTCTCTGACACTAATTTGGGCAGTTTTCTTTTTCTCGGAAAAAATAACAAAAGATTAAGTGATACGGTACCTTGCACATTCAATTGAATTGCACGCCATGGATGAGTACTACGCTCGGGATCACTGGAGAACATGCTTTCGGTCATTTCGGAGCAGTTGCGCAAAAAAGCGTCGGCAAAAAAGTGCGATCATTTGCGGCGCTCCAAGTCCGGCTGCGGAAAAGATTGGTTTACTATAGCGTTAAGATTTGTTTAAATTTGATTTATTTCAAAGGGCGCGATGGCCGAAGATATGGATGAAATCGTGAATCGATTTTAATTCTGAAGTTAATAACGAAAATAAGTTGAAGAAATTAATTAAATTTGGAACGGCCTCGTAATGTCGTCCCGAAGGTCCGGCACTTAGAGTTAAAGAATTGAATGTGATATGAAATTGTGCCGATACATCTACGGTGAATGAAAGGAAGTAAGTTTTGACGATAGAAGGGGACCAACAAGTTTTGATATTAATAGAGGACGGTAGAACATTTTAAATTGAATTTTCTCCATTTTTTCAAATAGATACCCTGCATATTTTTCAACGATGTGATGTAGAACTGAAAAACGAACATTTTGTTGTAAGTAGTTTCCAATGGCTAATTGCAACCATTTTCGTTTTATAAATAAGTAAGTGTAAAATTCAAGAATAGACTTTAAAGGGGTTCCCTCAAATAATTCATTAGAAAAATTTATAATAGGTGTTCGATGTGTTGCCCATTTTGATTGACACGCGTCTTTATGCAATTTTGAAATTAGACCATTTAGTGGGACCATTTCTTCCAATTCATTGAAATGAGTAAATAGTATTTCACCGGCCCTTTATTGTAATTTTTTTTTTACATTTTTTTTGCTGTTTTCATTATTAGACAAGCAATAAAACCTCAGTTTGTATAAATTGTCGTGCACAAAGGAGCATTTATCACACTTTTCGGTCGTTACAATTTGTATTGAATTTAAAATATTTGGAAATTTACAATATGAATTTTAATTAAGCGGAACTTGTAGACATGACTTTTGTTTTGGGCAAGTCAGATAGAAATTGTTTACTTACCAATAGAATTTAACACCAACGTTATCATGAAAGAAGGATTCGTGATGATAACAGTTTCCAAAACCTTCTTGATAGATTTCTGGAAACTGGAAATGTCGAATATAAAAAAAGTGAAAGAATAAAACGTGTTGTGAACGAAGAAAATGAGTTTTCTGTGGTGCTGGCAACGGTTGAGAATCCCCAAGTTAGTCAAAGAGAAGTGAGTTCATTAGTAGGAATAAGTAGACGGTCTGTGGGTCGAATTTTAAAAACAAATAAGTTGGATGCATATCATACTCAAATGCACCAGGAATTATCTAATGAGATTTTCAAAAGCGCCTACAATTTTATAATTGGGCCAGAGATGGAATGCAACATGATGTCAACATCTTCAATATTGTTTTATTCAGTGTTGAGGCAACTTTTCATAAAAATGGATTTGTTAATAGGCACAATTTCCATTATCATGCTTCGGAAAATCCTCACTTTTTTATGCAAGTTGATAACCAACACAGATGGTCTATAAACATTTGGGGAGGAACTATTGGAGAACATGTAATAGAGCCACATTTCTTTGATGGTACATTAACTGGAGCTATTTATCTTCATTTTTTGGAAAACTATCTGCTACAATTATTGGTAAATCTCCCTGAAAGAATTCGAAATAGGATGTGGTTTCAGCAAAATGGTGCTCCACCACATTATTTAAATGCAGTTAGAGATCACTTATATAATAATAAATACATCACAGGTAATGACGACATCTTTTATCCCGGATGGCTCTAGAGAAACTTTGTGTGGGAGGGGGCTACACATTTAGGGACAGGGGGACACACCCCATATCCGTGTGTAGTGAAAAAGTCCTTCTCACAAATACTGCCACGACAGGGGATCGAACCCGGAACTTTTGGGTGGGCAGCAAGTACGCTTACCTCTCGACAATGAGTCATACAATACCTACCCTAATCAATGGATTGGGAGAAATGGACCCACTAAATAGCCTGCTAGATCCCCAGATCTTACAAAAATGGAACTCTTTTTATGGGGATACGTGAAGGAAATTGTTTATAGAGACACACCCACACCAGTACAAAATATGAAGGAAACAATAATAACTGCCTTTACATCTATCACACCGGCAGATTTAAGAACAGTGGGAACCTCATTTAAAAAGTGCATAGGAATGTGTGTGAATCAAAATAGGCAGCATGTGGAACATTTATTATAATTTTTTAGTTATTTGAAGAAACCTTATTGCAATCAGATTTTATTTTGCGTTTTCCGATTGAAGGCGTCGTATATAACAAGTTACAGGACATTATTTTCAATCGATTTGAAAACGCACATTGTGCACATTGATTGGCGGCAATGAATCGATTTCCTTTCATAGGAAATAATGGATTACTGGACTTCCGTAGCAGGTATTTTTTCTTTACTACGCATTTAATATTTTGTAATAATTTATCCACTTTTTGTTGGCTTATATATTTTATTGCCTAATATATTTACTGCTTCCATTATTTTCGAAAAATTCATACTGATAACAATTCCAATAACGAGGAATGTCCCTAAATACATATTTTTTATATTAACAAACACAAAGAAACTACATCACATTTCTAATTTGTACATGCCAACACATAAATCTGATATGTCTAGACCAAAAGAGGGAGAAACTTTATAAAAGAAAATATAATTATAAGAACAATAGGCTTGATGTGCGTGATTTCAGCGCAGTGTGTGGCCATATTCCGCAAATTACATTTAATGTTCTATGCAATATATAAAATGGTTCACGCTTTAGTTAGCAATTCTATTTATCTTATTGTTTGCAGTCTTTTGACAGAAAATTATAATTTTAATTGACGTATTTCAATAACTATGTTATTTTCATTAAGTCGTAAATAGTTCCTACTTAATTCAATTCAATTCAATTCTTTATTCGTGTCAATACAATAAAAATGTTTACACATTGAACATAATATTTTTAGTCGTAAACTCCTCTATAAAATCCTTATTTTACTATAAGAAACGTAACCAGACTGCAACCAACAGCTACTCTCCGGGCTATGTACCCCGCCGAGCGCTGAATTACACTTTAGAAGTCTGGCGCGTCTGATGATAATATGCAATTATTACACTTAACGCGCCAGACTTGTAACTTGTAATTCAGCGCTCGGCGGGGCACATAGCCCGGAGAGTAGCTGTTGGTTGCAGTCTGGTTACGTTCCTTATAGTAAAATAAGGATTTTATAGATGAGTTTACGACTAAAAGTATTATGTTTAATATTCCGCCCTCTAAAAGCACATTTGAACTATGTTTACACATGTACAAATTGGTAAGTAAAATAATAAAACTACAATAATGATAATATGAACAAACAAACAATAAACAATTAATGTAAAATAAATAATTGTAGCCTTTAAGTATTACAAAATCTGAAAAATTATTATTACAAAATTCATTTAGTGAATAAAAACATTTATTGAGCAAATACTCCTTGATTTTATTTTTGATACTCGGAACCATTACCAACGAATCAAATTAATCTAACATTGTAATAACTAGTCGCTACCTGTAGTTTCTCAGTTTAGAGACCTAGATTCAGTAGATGGCAATGACTATTAGACTATGAACATTTTTGAATAAAAGCGCGAAGCATTTTATATAACAATTTGGCCAGTGGTACTTTTAAAGGTTTTTGACTCCGCTGAATCCGAAAATGCATGTTGCCAGATCGAAAAATGGTCCGGAAGCCCGTTATTCAAGATGGCGGCTATTTTTGAAATATCCATCATGTAAACTTATAGACATAGCCCAGTTGTCAGAGACTAATTTTGATGAAAAGTTAGAATTAATTGTTACCTCGCTAATTTTTTCATGAAAGGCTAGTTTTTTATTGGTAAAAAATACCAAAATTTATCCCGCAAAACCTTATAAATAACCCTGTGAAATGGAAAAATTCAGTTTTTTGCTAATATCTTGAAAAATAATTTTAAAAAACGGATAGCACCACGTGAAAGAGCGGAAAATTTTACAAAAAAATAGTATAAAAGTTTTTTTAAATAAATTTTTCCCTTAGCATGAGAAATTATTACAGTTCACTCAATATTTCAAGCACGTCGCACAGGGAAATAACAATAATAATAAATAAACACCACAGAAATTAAACAACCCCCAATTCAAGAAGCCAGGGCTTGTGCGGAAGGGGGTTACACATTGAAAACACGCGGACATACAACCATTTCCTCCGACAGTGCCGGAGCCAGGATTCGAACCTGGTGGTGCGATGTCCGTGTGATTAATTGCGATTGCCACCTCGCGCTTTAACCCACTCGGCTATCGACCAGACGAAGCATTTCTCCACCGCCGCTACATAATAAAGACAATTTGTACCCATTAAAAAAGAAAAAAAGTTACATTATAAAGAGGAAGAATTCAGCTTTTCAATGGTGTACTTACTTTTAATTTTCATAAGTTTTATGTCTTATAAATTGCACGTGAAAATTAAGCTTTATCATTTTTTCCACTCTATATTAAAACATAAATATTAAATAAAATAAAATGGTAGATATAGCTTGTATAAGCTTAAACTTCAATCGAAGATTAATTTTATGCTCTAAAGTATCCAGGGTAAAAAAAATAACTTTTAAATCATTGGTATTTTTTCCAATTTTTAGTTAAAAAAATATTTTTTTTTTAATCACAAGCCTTTTTGCGTTTTCGACAAGTTTTCAAGTGAAAATTTCCTAACTTTTAAAAATGGAAAAATACCAATGATTGTAGGCTTTCGGAAGTGATTCCAATGTCGTGAGAACCGGAACAAAATTCCCATCTACAGCTTTCCATCCCATTTCTCGAGAGTCTGGTAAGGGAGGGTCTGGCAAGTGGGCGTTCTTCCAAACGTAGCTCTGCAAATGAAAAATGTAATTAACAAGTGCTGGGCTTATAGAGTTGGACGACGAATTTCTCCACATCAGAAATAGTCGGCTCCTCCAGAGGGAGATTTTCTAATCCGGAAACCAGGTGAGATAATTTACCGCGCCCATGAGCTGGGTGACTGACGGTGGCAAATTTGGATGTGGTGTCCGAACCGGTGATCGCATGGAAGGCTAAAATATTTTCTCTCTGCATTGGGGACAGAGTTTCTGCGATTGCATGGGCTGGAATATATTTTCTATCCTTAGCCGTTCCAGACATTCGTTAAACTTCTGAGCATTTCATTCTGTGAAAATGAAGCACAGCTAAAAGACAAATATCAGCGTCTCTAACCATTATGACTTTGACATTGAAGTCACTCTGGATACCATGCAGAATCACTCGTGTGTCACATTCCTCGTGTGTTGCCGCTAGGTGATGGACGTCAATATTTGGATTTCTACTCTCCACTCGTCGTCCGTCTTGAGACTCACCAGAAACGATTACATCAAGATTAGCGAAAGGGTATTTTAGCAGCTCATTACGAAGAAAATTGGCAAGATCTGCCTTGTTCTCAGACAGGCAAAAAACGTTTCCAATCATTTGGTAGTGACTGTGAATCATGAATTATTGACTGTTTTGACTGTGATACTATCATATTTAGTGTCAGCAGTCTCGAAAATCTCCGATACGCCCTGAAATCCCTCTATAAGTAGATATTTGCAACATTTAAAAAACCGCCATATTGACCGCCATCTTTAATTACGAACTTCCTGTGAGCCATGTGACTATGGCATTATCAAATATGGATTTAGCGATGTCGACAACCCCCCAGATACGCAACGGATTCCTATTATATAAGTTCATATTAGCAATATTTTAAAAATTACCGCCATCTTGAATAACGAGCTTCCGGTTTATTTTTCGATCTGGCAGCAGGCATTTATTGAAAAACATACAAAACGTAAGGGAAAACAAAATCGTAATAACAGCGTAAACCCCTTCTCACTTTCTTATGAACTAATGTATTACTTTCATAGTATTGAGATAAATATATAAGTCAAAAGATTGTCTAAAATAAGGATCTAATCTTATTAGAAAAAATAACGTAAAGATTGACTTAATGACATTATAAACTTTCTTCTCATGCAAAAACCTCATTGCTGCAACTTAGAGTAAATGTTTGATATGTTCTCCATCTACTTCTATGTCTTTTCTAATTCTATTCATGAAAGATTTTCTTAAATTAAAAAATACGTTTTCCTGCCCTCTAATAAAATTCGCTGCATTTTGTTTTTTGACCCGCAGTTCTTCTCTTGAGTTGATAGTATTTGCATAGACTAAGGACTTCATATGTCACCACACATAATAATCCAAAGGATTATAATCAGGACTCCTTGGTGGCCAATCAAACTCGCTTCGTCGACTGATTCATATGCGTGGAAAGTCTTATCAAGATAATTCCTAACTTCAATGGAGGAATGAGGGGGAGCTCCATCTTGCATGAACCATATTCTGTTCCGTATGTCCAGCATGAAAGCGTGTAATATAACAGCAAGAGTGTTTTGAAGGAAAAACAGATATAACTGTCCAATTAAATTTGGAGGAAGGACAAATGGTCCCAATAATTGACCGCCGATGATACCACACCAAACGTTAATCTTAAATTCTTGCAGGAAATGCTTTTCCTTAACGGCAACTAAAAGTTGCTCTGTCGGTAAATAAAGTGTTCTTAACAAAATTTCGATCCCTGTTATGTTTATTTAGAACAAATTGACAAAATTGTAGCCTTTGTGGAAGATCCCTTCGAAGTAAGTTTTGTACAGGAGTGAGATGATATGGGTAGAAGCGTTCTTTATGTAAGACTCTTGTAGGAATGCGCAATTTACATGTAAGTAAATAGACAATCATTTATTGGCAAGTTTTGATTCATTGAGGAACAGATACGAATTTAAAGCCAGAATAGGTGTAAGTATAAATCAATATAAAACTATAAATCAATTTCACAATGTTTTAGTTAGTGATAACTAAACACAAACATGTTTAGATCAACTTTTTGTAAATAATTAAAAAGTAGACATCCATTTTTTCCATAATTTTATCTACTTATATTACATTTTATTTAAGGCAAGGTGAAGGTTTTCGGCAACTTACAACTCCCTGTTTACTGTTCATTGGATTGATTGAAGAATGCCAACAACTTTCATTTATCACGCGTTAGGGTTTTCAACAAATATTCAATGACTTCCTTCAGTACCGCATACTTTGGGTAGAGGTCTCTACGTGTTTTGTGATTCTTCCATAACTAAGTGATAAACTCCCAAATGTTTCTACTTCGCTGTAGATATATTGATCCAGGCAGATGTCTGTTTATATTCAGTCACATTTATTAGAATTATTGAGGTAGGTCAGTTTTTTTAAAGTGTCCCTAGAGGTAAAGTTATATGAGTCTTCTGTTGGTTTGGTCTATATTTTTAATGACAGAAAACTAATTACACTCTCCGTTTGTAATTCTGTTATATATTTTATATAGTGCATTCATTATATGTAAGTAATATTTTATGTATCTGAAATACAATCTCTGTCTAATCTTCTATAGACTTTTCTATAAAAAAGCCACATTATTTGATAATATAAAGTATTTTACTCACATCATATTTAAGAAATTAATTCCGCCATTTATGTTATTTCACGTAAATGTATTTGTTTCCTTATTAGATGATGTCAATGAACAACGTCTGATTGAGGAAACCTAGAATTTGTAAATATTGTTTAATAAGTTACGAAGGCAATTTACAGATGCAGTAAAAAAATATATGGAATATAAATATATTTTATTCATACAAAAAGAAATTGATAAAACGAAAGATTTATTTTCTCTATTCTACATTTCTGTAGAGAAAGTATTTTTAGCAAATTCGTGTTCAATTAACTTCATATTTGCTGATGTAATAGATAAAGGACTAGATCCACCCTCTCATGAAGCTTGGCTCCCGGGCTTCAACGATGTATGGGTGTAAGAAGCAATAATCCTGCACAGCTCCTCGTCATCCGAGACAATTTTCAAAGCTAAGGTTATTAGCACAAATGTGTTGAGTGCATTATATCAGCAAAAGTCTGAATGCTGAAGACCTCAAGTTTCATCAAGAATCTTAGTTTAATTATAATTTAATTTAAAATTAAAGCTTAGAAGTAGAACTTGAATCAGATCTAATATTGATATTACTTAGAAATTAATTAACATAGCCAAGTAAGGCGTTTTATAGCCGGCCAACGAGCTTCATTAAACGTCAAGAATACAAACAAATTTGTATTCGTTATATCAACAAAATGATTTTCTTTTTTATTCTGCTCCAGATACGGCAAAGGCACATTTTGGAAATACACTATTAGTGGGGTCAAATCAGCTCAGAAATGCGATATGTTTCGAAATAATTACGGGAAGCTTGGATTTACGTGAAACTTTTTGATAAATACTTGAAATAACTTAAAATAAAAAGTTATGTTGTTATATTTGTAATAACACAATGAATTTTAAAGCAATTGTATTCAAATTAATATTCTAGAGGTTTCTGAGATCACTGAAAAAGAATATAGTGTTGAAAATTAAAAATTCAAAATGGCTGATCTAATATGGACGACTTTATGTGAAATATTTCATAAAAAATGATGTAACTCGAAGAATTTCAAATTCCTCTCAAATTAATATTAAGGAGGTATTGAGGTCACTGATAAAATGATGTTGAAAATTAGGAAATCAAAATGGCTAATTCGATATGGCCGACTTGGTACAATATTTCATAAATAAGAAGTAAAGATCACGTAATACTCGGCATTACAAGACAATCTAAAAAGACCAGGCCCACTAGTTTTTAACAATTATCCCATATCTGTACCTACACGCACATAGCAACATGCGACAGGTCTATAGCTGCACAGATCTTCTTTTATAATATATCCCACTCAGATATATTTTTATCGACTGATGGTAATATACCGAGACATTATTTTGGCTCCTATTATTTAAAACAGGAAAACTATTTTAAAAACATAAAAACTGCGTGGACTCAAAATTTTTCTTGATATCAGCCACCCCTCCACCCCCATTATCGCCCCCAATACCACCCCCACACAATTATGAAAGGGATTAAAAACAATTAAAATGTGATTTAATGTGTATACAAGAACGAAACATCTAAAAAAAAATTTTTTAGGCGTTAACTACCCCCTCTACCACCCCTATTGCCACCCCCCCACCCTATTATTAAAGGGAGTAAAAAAAATAAATAAGTATTTAGAATGTATATGAGAACCAAGAGACTCTAAATTTTTTTTTTCATTGGCCATCTCTTCTACCACCCCCATGGCCATCCCCACCCCATTATTAAAGGGAGTAAAAAATTAAAATGGGATTTAGTGTGTGTACGGGAACTAAGGGCCTGTAAAATTTATTATGGCATTAGTATATTTTTCTTTACTATTTTTCTATATAAATATGAATACTTAGATTAAATTTATATTTTCTTCTAAATATAATGTTTTAAGTTTCATTTAAAAAAGAAAATAGTAAACAATGTAATATAGATACTTGTTAGAAAAAGTTTCAAAGGCGAGGATTAGTAATATGGTAAAAACATTTTATTATTTAAAAATAAACATTTTTCTTATATGGAATGGAACTGGTGGGGAATAAGAAAGTGAAAGAAAATGTAAAAATGTATCCTCATTTATAAGCAACTATTCGCTCCGCAGGTAAACAGTTTTATTATTTTTTGTTTATTAGATATCTATATTTGTTCATTTCCCAATAACATATTTTTAAGGTTATCAGTATCAGTTTTAGATATAAAATCTAAATTTTTAAATTTATTATATATTATAATAGGTATAGTAATAGGTATAGTCTAGTATACGTTAACTTGGCTTGTGTATGTATGAGTTAATATTTCCGTACGATTTCATTTTCTCCCATATTAATTGTACACAAAGTTAAAGCAATAGCCCAGAAACATTATCTACGTGGACAATATTTCTGGATCTTTGTGTGCAAGAGAAAATGAAATCGTACGGACATATTAACTCATACATACACACGCCAAGTTAAAGTATACTAGACTATATTTATGCACTGTACTGGAAAACCATTAAAACACACTCAGTATTTAATTTTTCAGCGTTCCATTTTTCAGTTTTCCATTGTCAAGTTTTTCATTATTCAGTTTTTCATTTTTTAGTTTTTCATTTTTCAGTTTCATTTTTTAATATTTCATTTTTCAATATTTCATTTTTCAGTAGGTACTTCATTTTTCAGCATTTCATTGTTCAGTTTTTCATTTTTCAGTATTTCATTTTTAACTATTTCATTTTTCAATATTTCATTTTTCAGCATTTCATTTTTCAGTTTTTCATTTTTTAGTTTTTCAGTTTTTCATGTGTAAGATTTTTGAAACATTGTGGTAGAGTCATGCGGCGTAGTAAAATTATCGATATAGCTAAGTTAAATCTTGAGTTTGGTTGCGAGTAATCAGTTTGGCTTTGAGATATGCAGGAGAAGAGGTGATACAAATTCAATGTAGAAAAAGTAAGAAATGAAATTTCCATGTTCTGTCCATTTTTAGCCAAACAAGTTAATGGATTTTTTCGCTATTGTGGTCGTGTTTCCTTAAATCAAAGTGGACAGCATGTGTTTTGATCTTTTTGGATGCGTTTTTTGTTAACTGTATCCTAACAATAGTAAAAAATAAAAATAATTAAGAATTAGTTCTTTGGCGTATAATAATTTCATACATATATAAGATTTTTTAAATTAAATTACTCACACGTGCATTAAAACTTAATTTATTATCAATTTATAACATCTAGGTTTTTAGCCCCTTCTACAAATGGAATTACCATATTATCAACTTTTATTAATAATAATAATAATAATAATTTTTTATAATAATAATAATAATTTTTTTTTATTGGTGCTAATATACAACAACTATTTACACAAGTCAAATGTATAGGTATAAATGATCATAAGTAAATAAGCGGTGTACCTAAAGTATTATAAGTTAAAATAACACGTATCATAATATTGTAAATGGACAAAAAACAACAATCAAGTACAAAAAATGTGCACAAATGAAATTAATATAGAACAAAATGATTAAAATTAGCACATAAAAATTCATCAAATGAATAAAACGCTTTTCCGAGAAGAAAACGTTTCACAGTTTCTTTAAACTTTTTACCGTTCAATTGTTTAACTTGGGAGGGTAATACATTATAAAATTTTATCCCATAATAGTTAAAGCTATTCCTGGATTCTGTTAGTCGGAGAAAGTCTGGTAAAATTGAATTACCCTTCCTTGTGACATAATTATGCAATTGGTTGTGAGTTGCATATTTGCGCTCATTTTCTTTAATGTGCATTTGGCAATGGATAATATAAATACAAGGCAGTGTGAGGATTTTGAGTTGTACAAATGTGTTTTTGCAGTCATCTCTATACTTGAGACCAGAAACCACCCTAATTGCTCTTCTTTGTAGCGAGAAAATAGAACTGGCTGATGGCGCATGACTCAGGCCAGAATTGCGTAAGTGATAGTGGTATGTATCAATCCATGATAATTAGTTAAGAGAGCTCTTTGTGAGACATTGTATGACAGGTTTCGTAGTAGATATATATTTTTTGAAATTTTGTTACAAACATAATTTGTTTGCGGTTCCCCCGACAACTTTGTATCTAAGAAAACACCTAAGAATTTAGTTTCATTTCTGAATATGGAGATCTCGTCACTTACGCTTCTTAGGCTAAATATTATCTTTTCAGTTTTAGACTGATTTAAACATAACTGATTTGCCAAGAACCATTTCTCAGCATTTGACTGCGGCGAATTTGCGTTATCTAATAATTCCATCATACTAGGAAAACCATTTGAGATAGTGGTGTCGTCAGCAAATAGTGTAAAATGACTATCAATCATTGAACTGGGCAAGTCATTAATATATATATTAAAAATAATATGGGGCCAATTATAGATCCTTGAGGAACGCCATATTTTATAGGTAACAAAGCTGATTTTTCACTTTTGTTGGTAACGAATTGGTAACGATTGCTTAGGTAGGAATTAATTAGATTTCTACTATTTTCATCAAATCCGTAGAACTTTAGTTTGTCTATAAGAATATCATGAGACACACAGTCAAAGGCCTTAGTGAGGTCCAAAAATTGCGAGTAAATGTGAAATCCTTTTTCAAATCCGTTGGTAATGAATTCAATTAGGGAGAGGATAGCTAAAGTGGTGGATTTATTATTCCTGAAACCGAATTGGTGTTGATTGAAGAAAAGATTGTTGAGCTCAAAATATTCCGTAATTTGTTTTTTTAGGACCATCTCAAAAATCTTTGCTAGAAAAGGAATTATTGATATCGGGCGGTAATTCGAAGGATCATCCTTGGAGTCTTTTTTATGTATGGGTACTACCTTGGCGACTTTTAGGTCGTCAGGAAAAACATTATTACGAATACATAGGTTAATCAAGTCAGTTAGAGGAATTAATATTAAATATTTTATTGTAATTAAGATTTTCATATTCATATTGTAGGCATCTTTACTGTTTGTCTTTTTTAAATTTGATATAATATCACCAACTTCGTTATAGCTAACTTCTCTAAAATGAAATTTATTAGTGGGAATTTGAAATTTTGATGGGTCTAAAAAGCTATTATACTTTGTATCACACTGTGGTAGACTTTCAATTATCTCATTTGCGATGTTTACAAAGCGATCGTTGAACTTATCGGGATGAATACTAGGATCCGAGTTATGCACATCAGTGGTATTTTTTCTACTTATCAATTTCCACATAGCCTTTTGGGGATTGTTAGCGCTATTAATAAAATTATCGTGAGCTAACTTTTTCGCCTTATCTAAGTCATTTCTATAGTTACACTTATAATTCTTAACTAACACTCTCAATTGCTCTGATGGACTAACTTTATAAATATCTTTTAGCAAGTGAAGATTTTCCCTTGTCTGCCTAAGGTCATCGTTAAACCAGTTTAGTTTGTGAGTAGATACTTTATTTAATAGTTTCGAATTTTCAGGGAAACTGTTTTCTACAGCTTGCAATATGGACTGATAGAAGTATTGTACAATTTTTTAATTAAGGTGACATTCGCGTCTCTAATAATCGTCCTATTTACAGCAGACAAATGTCTATGTAAATCAAACAATCCGTTGTCTGTAATGGGCCTAAAAGTTATTCTTTCAAATTTGTTTTTTACCTTGTTTATGTTAAAATCCAACACTAAGCCAAGATGGTCTGATAGACCTGTATTAATTGTTTTAATCCTGTACATATTAGAATCTGAATTCACAAATATGTTATCAAGGCAGTTACAATTTCTAGTTTCATCTGTATTCAAAAAAATGTAAGTTATACGAATTGAGTGTATTATTCACTAACGAGAGATCCTTATTATTACTTTGAAAATGCACATTAAAATCACCTGTTACACTAATTTGTTTATTTTTCTCTAGCAAAATATCTAACGCCTTCGAAATTGTTTCCAAGAAAATATTTAAGTCGCCACTTGCTGATCGATAAACAGTCATAATTATAGTTTTGCAAAGCGTTACGGCACACAACTCACAGTGAAATTCGACTTAGTACATGGTTATACAGGCATAGTAGAACATTTTACTATATATAAGGAGCATATTAACAATATTTGAATACTTTAGAAACATCTTTGATATAAAACACCTAACATTTCTTTTCCATATTTTGACACAATTATATGTTCCACAATGGCTTCTTGAGTGGGGTGGTACAGCAAATAATTATTTATAAAATCTGAAAACTACACAAAAATGGATGTTAAAATCATGTTCATATTATATAGAGGAAAATAATTGATCCAAGACAAGTTAATTGCTAAAATATTTTGCTGCTAATATGCTGAAAAAATTAAACACATCAGCTGAGCCACTCAAACCTAAAAATACGTGTTAGTAGCCAAAATGAACAAAATGTTTACCCAAAAGTGTTATTCGCATATAAGGTCAAATACATGTAACATCTTTCGAGATAATATAACATGTCCCAACTCATATATCATTTATCATTTGAAAATTCAAATCAAGCAATGGATAAACAATCAGACAAGGAACAAAATAAAGAAAAACGAATACGTATAGTTAGTCGAGGAAATAAAGCACTAAAAACGGCTCAGCCTCCGAAATTTCCGCAGCAAGACGGATTTTAATGCGGTTTTTTGCATTCGATTCGTGGTAGCATCAGGAAATTTTGTGAACTAATCTGATGAATAGCAAATGAAAAATTGCATATTTGCATTGTAAAAATGCATTGTTCAAAGTGCATTTAGAATAATTGATTTGCAATTCGGTAAAAATTGATTGAAATGAGTCCAAATTGGTTATCCGGGGGGCCGGGGGGGGGGGAATATCATGGCGGCAACGGCCTTCGAGGTACCTGGAGCCCAGGGTGGGCCTCATATTCTGGAACTTCTTGTAAATTTGTAATATACTTAGTTGAAATTCGTTACTCGGGGGTTTTCGGGGTCGCTGAACACGAATATCACGGCGGCAACGTTCTCCGAGGTACCTGGAGCCCAGGGTGGACAGCATCTACCTCATCTCCTAGAATTATCTTGAGTATAGCATCATTTTTAAACGAATTTGCATATGTTACTCTAAATTATTTATTTAAATATTATAATCTGAAATGTTGCTTGCAAAAATTGTGCTGACTGCAATTGTTCTAATGTAGAACATTATTTAGAAGAAGAACAATTATCGGTTGGAATTGGATTTGCAGACGAAGAGAATGAAGAAGAAAACTTCAATGTGTAATTAAACAATAAATGATTTTCAATGTATAAGTTTGTGTTATTTTTAAACAATAAAACATTACAAACACAATTGGAGTTTTCAGAAATTATTTTTGAAAAATATTGTTTGAATCTACATCTTCATTATAATACATAAATAAATAATTTTGAGCAATATATGCAAATTCGAATAAAAATAATGCTATACTCAAGGCGATTCCAGGAGTTGAGGTCCACCTTGGGCTCCAGGTACATCGGAGGTCGTTGCCGCCGTGATATTCGGTGTTCAGCGACCCCGGAAACTCCCAAGTAATGAATTTCAACTAAGTATATTAAAAATTCACAAGAAGTTCCAGGAGATGAGGTCCACCCTGGGCTCCACGTACCTCGAAGAACATTTCCGCCGTGATATTCGTGTTCAGCGACCCCGAAAACCTCCGAGTAACGAATTTCAACTAAATATATTACAAATTCACAAGAAGTTCCAGGAGATGAGGTCCACCCTGGGCTCCAGGTACCTCGAAAGTCGTTAAAACCATGTTATTCGTGTTCAGCGACCTCGAAAACCTTCGAGTAATGAGTTTCAACTAAATATATTACAAATTCACATGCAATTCCAGGAGATGAGGGTAGATAGTATCCACCCTGGGCTCCAGGTACCTCGAAGGTCGTTGCCGCCGATATTCGTGTTCAGCGACCCCGAAAACCCCCGAGTAACAAATTTGGACTCATTTCAATCAATTTTTACCGAGTTGCAAATTCATTATTCTAAATGCACTTTGAACAATGCATTTTTACAATGCAAATATGCAATTTTTCATTTGCTATTCATCAGATTAATTCACAAAATTTCCTGATACTCTCACTAATCGAATGCAAAAAACCGCATTAAAATCCATCTTGCTGCGGAAATTTCGGAGGTTCAGTGCTTTATTTCCTCGATTAAGTACACAAATCCCAAATCCAAAGCCAAGGTTGTATAGAAAAAAAAACGCAGGGAATATGCATTTTCCACCGACACCGATATTGTTTGAATTGGTGATCAAACACATAATACTACATACATCATTCTAACCAAGCATTTTCTGCATATAGCCCTCTAGCAGACTAGCTATCGTGCCGAAACAGTTTCAACAACTTATATAATTAAGAAATTAAGTTTATTTTTATTTTATTTACTCCGACTTACCAGTCACTAATTCATATTAATGAACCACAAAACAACATACACTAACTATATATTCTATAATCCCAATATCGAAAAATTAAATTCTGAAAAAGAAAATGTAAAACTTTTTCTACGAATACTAATTTATTTTTATGTATATATTAATATTGCGTCTTCCATCAAAATATTTTTAGTTTCCCAATCCTACTTTACTTCCAAATACCCATTCCCAAAACACCCATAACTGAAACTACTTGTATATCCGGAAATAGCAACTAGCTATCAACACTGTTTAAAATAAATTCTATATAAATGGATTGCTCTCTTTAGTAGATAGCATCAAGAATGGTTAGCAGAAATTTAAATGCTCTCCACTACGAATGAATGGCCCTAAAACTTTCTGAAAAGGCCGAGAATAACACTTAAACTAAAGGTTTTGTTTAATATGGATTAGGGTCTGAACTTAGTAGATTTACACGGTGTACCATTCCGTCTCATTAGTATTTATCTAAAATAGTTAATAATCTAAACAGATGTTACGCGATTTTATTCTTCATTTTTACAGCATCGTTGTAAAATAGTAAAACCCGTAACACGTGCTGAAACGATTTTTTTCCCAAAAATATGAAACACGAAATCTGTTTTCTCAAAGTTTTGTTAATAACTCGATGATATAATACAGGTTTCTTGTACAACTGTCACCTATCTATCTTATTTTTAAATTTTCCGAGGGTGGTAAACTAATATATTTGTAACAACTGCGTTTTAAGAATGTAAATAGCAAGACTCATCAATCAGACTAACCATAAATAAATAAGCAACTAAAGGAATACAGATTTACTCTAAAAACTTAACATACCTATATTCTAGGATGAAAATAACAAATAGTGAAAACGACATAGCTTTTTACAAACGTTACAAACAAGTATATCGGAGAGTGATAAACGCAGCAAAAGACCATTAAAATAATTCTTATTACAACAGGGAACAAAACAAAAGCTGTATGGAATATTATTAACAGTAGTATAAAAAATAAAAATATCAAAAAAGAAATATATCTGAAATACATACAAATAATAATATTTAATAATAATATTTAAATAATAATAATAATAATTAATTTAATATTATTTAATAATAATAATAATATCAATAGATACTACAAAAATAATTGCTTTTTTTAATGATTATTTTATGGATGTACCAATTACATAATAAACTAGGAAACAATAACATTAGGTCCTTAGTTTAAATTCAATAAAGAATATCCGACAATGTCCTTAGATCCTGTCGACGAGGAAATGGTCTACAATATAATAATTTATCTTAATACTCTAATTCTTGGGTGTGGATGACATAAGCTCAAGTATTTTAAAATCTGGAGCTCATTTTGTTGTGCAGTCCTTTACTTATCTAATAAAACTTTTATTTGAAAAGAGTAATTTCCAGAAATTTTAAAAATAACTATAGTGCCATTGCATAAAAAGGTGAGTTATATTTGGTTGAAAATTACAGATTTGTGTCTCTTCTACCAACCGTGTCGAAAATATTTGAGAAGATCTTATATAATAAAGTTATTTATTTTATATCATGTTTTAATATTTTAAACCCCGCACAGCATGGTTTCAGGAAGGAAAAATCGACCACATCAACCATTTTTGATTTATTGAATATTGTATATGAGAATGTAGATGACAATAAAAAACCGTTGGCTTATGTATGGACTTAAGTAAGGCTTTTGGTTTGGTAGATCACACCATTCTTTTACGAAAATTGGAAGCATACGGTTTAAGGGGTAAAGTTAGTTAATTATTAAAGTTGTATCTACTGGGTCGCAAGCAATTAGCAGAAATTGATAATATGAAATCGCATAGAAATTAAACATGGTGTCGCACAAGGATCAGTTCTGGGGCCATTATTATTTCTTCTTTTTGTAAATGACTTACCAGCTATAAGGAATAATTAATGTGATATAATTATGTATGCGGATTATAACAGTTACATATGTAGTGATGTTAACATTTTAAATGTAATAAGATATATTACAGGTAATGCTTAATAAGTTTATTTTATGGTTTAATTCAAATTATTAATTAAAACAAATCAGTGAGGGTTACCTTGTAAAATACAATGGAAAAAGCATAGAACAAGCAAGTGAAACAAAATTCCTAGGTTTATATATTGATAATAGTCTCAGCTGGGAACCTCATATCGGTATACTGTGCAAAAATGTCGTCGACCCGTTTTGCTTTTTACAGGCTAAAACAGGTTGGCATGGTCTATCTTATTATTATGCAGCGATGTATTAAGATTAAAATACGGCATAATATTTTGGGGTCTTTCCCACCCCAGTGTCAGACATCAAATTTCAGAAACGAGCCGTTAGATGCATCGCAAATGTTTCCATGCTTAAATCATGCAGGCCTATATTTAGAGAGTTAAAATGATTCCTTTGCGGTGTATCTATATTATGAAAATGGGTCGAGCACAGATGCGTCATTACTATGTACATACTTCGATATGCGATGTAAAGCAACGTTAGGCGCGGTTAGTACTTGGATGGGTGACCGTTTCAAAGAAGACCGTGTCCTCGCCTCACATATCTTCCAGCGGCTTGTATATCAGTGTATGTGCGGAAGCTATGCAACCTCAGGCGAGGGTTGTGTAGATGATGTACCATCCTTTGGAGGGGATGTAAATAATAATAATAATAATAATATTTATTTTCCTTTCAGACACAGTACATTATGTATAGGAATCGTCTAATATACTTATTATCTAAGTTATAAAAAATTCATTCATAGTGTAATAACACTGGTGTATTAAAAACATTTTTAAACATTTTTTAAAATGGTTGAGGTCTTTCAATTGCTTCAAGTCGTCAGGCAAATGATTATATACATTGAGACCTATATAAGTAGGCGAATTTGTTGTTATCTTATACTTACAAAAAGGTATGTGAAATTTTTTAGCTTGCCTTGTGTTGATATCGTGGTAGTCTTTATTTGTAGTGAACTTTTTTTTGGTAATAAAAACGTATAAACATAATTCGAAAATAAATACTCCCACGAGCGTCAAAATGCCATATTCTTTGAATAAATTCCTGCATGTATGGTTACTTGGAATTCCACCAATGCATCTCAATATGCGTTTTTGTGCAACAAACACGTCTGGAGATAGTGTGGAGTTGCCCCAAAAGCAAACCCCATATCTAAGTCTTGAACCTACCTGCGCATGATACAGACCTATGAGTTGATCAGTTAAGAGAACTGTTTTTAAATTCCTAAACAAATAACTCAACGAATTTAATTTGGCTACAAGATTATTACAATGTTCCTTCCAACTCAAACATTCATCAATTGTTAAGCCTAAAAATTTGATTGTTTCTTTCTTTGAGAGAGAAACATCTTTTACCTTAATATTTAATTTTAAACAGTTCTTTTGCCAATTGTGAAATCTAATATAATGCGTTTTCTGCGGATTGAGAAACAATGAATTAAAACAATACCAGCTACCAATATTACATATAACATCATTACATTTAGCCTCTAATATATCATCTGATTTGTCAGATAGAAGTAAGGACTTGTCGTCTGCATACATGACAAAAAATGCGTCTGAAGTAAGGGTATCAAGTTCATTAGTATATAACAAAAATAATAAAGGACCCAATATTGAGCCCTGTGGAACTCCCATATTAACTTCCTTACATTCTGATTGAACTATATTTACAGCACCATTTGATAAGTGACTTATACTGACATATTGGGTTCGATGTCTTAAAAATGAGGAAATCCAATCTAATGCGGTTCCCCTTATACCATATGAGTATAGTTTACGCAATAAAATAGCGTGATTGACACAGTCGAATGCCCTGCTGAGATCACAGAAGACTCCAACAGGGCACTCGCCTGCCTCAATATATTCAATAAGTCTCTCATAAAAGGAATACAAGGCTGTGTTAGTAGACATACCTGACCGAAATCCGTGTTGATTTTGTGTGATGATATTATTTTTGTTTAAAAATTGTAGCATTCGATCTTGATAACTATATTCAAATATTTTTGAAAAACCAGATGGAACAGTAATTGGTCTGTAGTTTTCCATGTCCTGTGGATCTAGTTTTTTAAAGATAGGTACCACTTTCCCTACCTTTAAACTCTGTGGAAAACTACCTGTTAAAAAAGATAGGTTTACTAAATATGTGAGTGGGTGTATTATGGAAGCGATTACTTTTTTTATTATAAAAACCGGGATTTCGTCAGGGCCAGCCGACTTTTTATTTTTTAACTTATTATTCAATAAGGTTAATAGCTCTTCAGAGACAAAAGGCTCTATGAACAGAGAATGCTCTTGGATAGGAATACGTTGTTCAAATGTATTATTTTTATTAATATTTGGAGGTAAATAACTCATTATTTGGTAAGGTGCATTTATGAAATAATCATTGAAGGAGGAAGCTACCAGCAGTGGGTCATTGTATGATACGCCATTAATTGTTACATTCGTGTTTTTAAATTTTTTAACTCTATTTGACATTTCAGAGATAACTGTCCACGCAGCTCTTTCAGGATTTTCTGCACTCAGTATTTTATTTTGATAATACTCTTTTTTAGTTTTATTAACCAGCAAAGTATGTTCTTTTTTGCGAAATTTATAGAGAGAATCAAGTTCGGGATATGTATTCTTCAGGCTGTGGAGGTCTTTCAACTTTATACTTGACACCTTTACCTCATCATTTACCCATTTCTTGTCACTGTTATTACTGTGTTTATGAAACTTTCGCAATGGAAAATGTGTATTAAAATAATGTAAAAATATTCTATGAAAATATTCGTAAGCTTCATTTATATCATTAGAGTTATAGATAGAGCCCCAATCCTCACTTACAAGATCTAACCGAAAATTTTTGAAAGCGTTATCGCTATAACTTCTCGTGAAGCCCGAAGTTTGGGAAGGAATATTTTTTTGTTCATAATTTATTTGGAACAGAACAGTTCTATGATCAGAAACTTCATTATCAAGTACGCATGCTAGACTATTATCTATTAAATTGGTAAAAACGTGATCAATAATAGTTGAGGAAGAATCTGTAACACGGGTAGGCCATTTTATCATCGATATAAGATTAAATCCTAATAAAATATCACATAACTTTTTAAAAGCATAACCATTATTGGAATTGAAAGATGAATCTAAATTAAAATCTCCATTTAAAATTATATTAACATTATTTACAAACACAAACTCTAATACATCAAAAATATTTTCGAAAAAAATATTTAGATCTCCCTTAGGTGATCTATAACAGGTTAAAATTATCGTTGTGGAAGAAGTATTTGCTTTCCATGAAACAGCACAGATCTCAAAATGTTTTTCTACACAAAATCTATCAAGATCAATTTTTTTAACATTTAGGTCAGACTTTGAGAATATGGCAACCCCTCCTTTTTGATGTACAGTTCTACAGTAACTGCTCGTCAAACAAAAACCGCTGATATGCTTATTAATAATTGAATCACTTCTAGCATGCGTTTCAGTTATACACAAAAAGTTCATATTTGTATAGTTACAAATGTCAATTTCTAGTAAATTTATAGACTGCTGGTTTAAACTTTGGACATTTAGCGAAAGAATGTCCGGATTGAAAATCATTTTTCCGGAACTATTGTCTTCCGTAGCTGAAAAAACCTGCTTACGCATGCACCATCAGGCCAAACGTTTGGGTTCATAGCCGCCTTAAAGTTGTCTTCAAAAATGCTCACCTTAAATGATGCATAAAGGTTAGGGTATTTTGGTGTAATGGCTTCGCAGCTTACTTCAGGAAAAGTGGTTTGTAATAATAATTTTAAATCATCCGCAGTTGTATTATTTATGTCCACCCTGTATACATGTAAAATTGCAGATTTGCGTACTCCTTTTATAGAAATATCCTTATTATTTCCTACAATCATATTTCGTTTACGTCCTCTTTTGTGAGTCACATTCTTCCACTCGTCATTTATATTGTCGCGAGTTTCCAAAGTAGACGGAGATGCCTGTTGTTTAAAACAAGATGTGGTTGCTACGTCGTTGGAAGTCGTGTTCGTTAGATTAATTAATTCTTTACATTTTAACTCAGTTTGAATTTTTAGCAAATCAGCTGATATTTGTTTACATGTGACTGCAGAATTTCTTACTTGTTTGTCGTCTGTTTTTGTATCGCTACAAATTTTGAATGTTTTATCAGTATGTTTTTGAGAGGTTTTATTAGATACTTGTTTTATATTCGTTACTTTATCATGTTTTTGTCTTCCGTCATCTTCTTTGTTCTGAATCACTGCCAGTTTATTCAACAATTCAATATGATTATTTAATAAAGTTATCTTTTCACGAAGCTCATTAATTATTATGTCCTTTTGTTTAATAATATAAGAAAAAATATTTGCATCTACCTTTCTGTTAGAATTTCCAACTTCGTCCAGGGCATCATAAAAAGCAATGTCTGATTCGGAGTTCGTCACATATTCACTCTCATTATCGCAACAAATAATCGTTGTTTTGTCTTCTGCGAATTTAACATTAGCCGACAATTTTGCACAACTTATATGAAAACAGTTAGAACAGTTTTTACATTTAACACCATTAATTAATTTTGATTTACACCTTTTACAAGTAAGAGCATTTGCACTACCGTCTACACTCGGCAACATCTTGTCAGTCATCCGTCGGTCCCTTGTCTATTAAATGTTAGGCAAGTAAAATATTCCTACTCTTCTTAAGGGAAGAGGTTCGGCAAAATTTTTGGTTGGGGGTAGCTCGTCTACAAGCGTCGGTGATAGGCCTCAGTAGCAGAAATAGATAAATGTAAAAAAAAATATCATGGAAATCTTATTATTTGTAAAACTTAACTATGACATTTATAAAAAAAATAATCATTATCATACCTATAGCACCAGGTGAGGTCAAGATTTCTGTTTACCAATTCATAATTTGGCAATTTATGAAAATAACACTGCATATATTGGTATACAACTGTTCAATAAGTTACCTGATAACATAAATTTATCGAAAATATACATTTCTTTAAGAAAAAAATTTGAATTTTGCTGATAGATAAAGTGTTTTATAGTG
The DNA here is from genome assembly GCA_963675555.1 of Leptura quadrifasciata. Lineage (NCBI taxonomy): Eukaryota > Metazoa > Arthropoda > Insecta > Coleoptera > Cerambycidae > Leptura > Leptura quadrifasciata. Next base: position 155,305,500 of record OY776674.1, read on the forward strand.
TAACAGAATATTTGTAAGGTGTACTATGTACCTTTTAATTTCGTATATTGTCGGCTTTTTAAATATTGTCTGTTGTACATATACATATTCACAATTCTGATTTGTTTGATACCTTTGATAAGGAATGTAAGGTCTCCTAAATTAATAAGATTATTATTATTGTCAGGTTAAATTGAAATTTATAAACTAGCCATTTCTTGCAAGTTTAGGCATTTGCATGAAGATGGTAAAAATATATTTTCGAAACATTAGGCAACTTTTTAAATATTGTAAAGTGCTCTGTAATAGATTTTTCTTCATAGGTTAATATTATTTCGCTTCAAAGTTAAATAAAAAGAAAAAAGGTACTTTTTTATGATAGGTCAAATGCATCAATGCAATAAAATACAGATTTATTGATAATCAAAATGGTACAAATTTGTCCTTCCCGGGCACTCATGGTCCATATTAGCCAAATGTCCATCCACGGTGCGTAGTGCCGTGACAGTTGAAAGGCTAGATGGGGCAACGCCGGGTCGGATATGAAAGAAATTTACATACAAGAATACAGTCTCCTTTTGCAAGGAAGCAAATTGAAAATCAAATAATATAAATGAGCAAGAGAAATTTGAGATAATTTGTATACAATGTAAAATAAAATAGTATAAAAATAATCATGACCGATGGGGTTGATATTTACTGGAAAATTGTCAACTAAAATACCTGTTTTAATTAATTTAGCGACAGTGGGCGGCAATGCCAGACTGCTTAAATTATGGTTTTAAAAATGTTAATATTTTTAAAAGTAATAATATTAATTAATCAAGTTTGTGATTCGGAAAAAAAAATTTAGAAACAAATAAAAAAAATAAGAAAAAGAGAGGGAGAAGAGGACGAAAAGAATTTAAAGATGGGAAATTGTGTTAGATGGTTATTTTACTCAAATATATAAAGAGTATTGGCTATGAATGTTGCCGGAAGATGGGAGAAAGTGCATCAGAAACTTTATAGCTTAGCTATAAATATGCGAAGTGTATATCATTCACTTGTTCTAGTAAAATAGAGAACGCCATAGCTATCTAAATGCTTATTAATCAGAATAACATTTTTGTATTCCAAAATACATATCGTCTTTTTGCATATATTATCACTGAATGTTACTGGTGCACCGGTCAAATTATATATTAAATGTTCCATGTGCTTGTAATCTATTCAAAATTGGAGAGGAAGGAAACATGAGAAAAGCTGATACGACGGGAAACAATACTCGTAATTTGTCAATTTACTTATAGCGAGCTCCATTAAAGTTTCATTGCAATTGGCATTCTCTTTTAAAGACCCTGGATCTTTGCACCCCGACCTGACAATTTTCAATGCTTCGAATGATGTAGGATCTTTAGAAGATGACGTGATAGGCGAATGAATTTACACTACGTTTCAGTATGTGTCTCATTTTTGCATAAATCAGTATGTGAATACATTTACCGATTTAGACACTAAGGTGTCTGAAAACAGCTTGAGAAATGTCACTCAGAATACGCCATACGACGCGCGTTTTACTAATCATGTTAGCACCATCAGTTTTAATTGTCTCCCGATAATACTAACATGGTTAGCGAAATGCGTAACAATTAGAGTAGTTGAGTGTAATGGTCAAGTGTTTTGATGTTTTGTGAAAATGCTTTTCAGACACTACACCTCATAGGAGAGCACCCCCAAACTTGTGACCCAAGCTCAACATAGGCTTGCCTTTTTACACGGTAAAGAGGATTATACAAGTTGTACGAGATTCTTAGACAACTTTACAAAACTTCAGCAGCTCCTGGTCTCTTGTGACATCATAGATATTTAACCTGTAGCGTCATACGTAAATATTTTCAACGGTAGTGATGACTTTTACTATATTCCGTGATAGTACTTTAGTGACATTTTCTGTCAATCTACAGGGACTTCCAAAATTGTATCATATTACTTATGGGTCTTAATCGGATGGTTTTAAGAAAAATAATTAATATCAATGCAGGTCCGCAGCCGCTTTATTTTTGAGGTACAGAAAATTTAAAATAAAAAAAATCTGTTTTTCTTTAATAAGTTTGATACCGTTTAAATATATTTTTTAATTTTAGTCCCTGCTAACAATATTATTTTTAAAATTGCGCTTTGTCTCTTAATGAAAATAGTTTCTTAACTTTTTTCGTCCGACAAACGGATTTTGATGTCGCTATGCGGCTATTGAAAAAACTGTAAAATTTTAACTATTAATTTCTATAAAAACGTCTCTACTTAAAAGACCCTAGCTAGCTCAAGAGCCGAGGGTGAGGGAAAAGTGGATTAATAAGACAAGAACAACGTAAAATTTAATTCTATATTACAAAAAAATGGGCGACCCTGAGGCCATGATGCATAAAAAACATCAATGTCAAAAGCAGATCAAGAGTTCTTTCAAATCATAGAAAAATAATGCAACAAAAGGTAATTTACAAATATGAACAAAATCTAGCATTTTCATAATAACATCAGCTAATACACAAACATGACAAAATCTGGAGTATACAAAACATAACTAGATATTTCGACAGTAACACGTATTATAATTCTTGAAGTCAAAATCTCTAAAAGAGAGTTGGTAAAAGGCGGACAACCATTCAGGGAACTTAATTGGAACGTACCTCCATTCTCGTTGCACTTTGTCACTGAAGACATTAACTAGGCACTGGCAGCAATCTTCCAAATACCCATTTGGAAGGTGTATAGTTTGAAAATGTACAAATCAACCCCTAAGGCACTAAAGGTTCCCGCACCCAACAAGAGACATGTCCACAGAAAGTCTTTATTTCACTGGAAAAATTTCTAGGGTTTACACTTTGATAATACAGTACAGTATCTGACTAATACCGTACATATATATAACAGAATTGAACGTGAAATTTTCGTAATAAATATGGCCGACGTGCCATAAACAGCATAAATCATGCCGTTTTTTATTATCCAAACAAAATTCTCGTTAAACTGGAACTTCTGAAGGTACTGTCGACAGACTTGAACATGAACGAATTAACTTAACTTTACACATTACCTATTTCATTGCAATACCACACTTGCAATTCATCTTTTTAAGCATTTTTAATAGCGGCTCCGTCTTGCCGTTGTCGGCGGAACCCCATCTTCAAGAATTCTGTCTCGCGCGTCATCTCTCGCTCATCAAACGACATTAAATCATCTAACCAATCAGGGCCTCAGATTCAAAAATGCACCGATTGTAACCTTAGAGCATGAGTATAATTAGATCACACACTATAGGCTTTGTTTAAACAGATTTATATGACATTTTACTAGTATTAAATTTACACACGCTAAAAAATGGACCCTTGAAGAGCAAAAGGGTACCTACTAACCCAGAAACAGACTTTGTTTGTTTTATAAGCGTAAACCATAATTTTGACAGCACTTTATTTTTAGAACGCGTTTTTTCACGTAATTAAATTATAAAAGATAACACTTCTGTTAAATAAAACATATGGAAAATTTCAAATATTTCAAAAATTTTACTTCAGTTTCAATTTTCAGTTTGTAATGTCATGTAATGACTTCTCCTCTATGAGAAGTCAATAACAATTTCAAATATAGTAATACCTTTATACTGTATCTCCCAAGGAAAGGTGTAATGGGGTAGTGAAGCGCAAGTTATAGCCTCTCCTACTCAATTGTTAACCTCACCTTCGCGATGAGTTCAGTTTGAACTTGGTGCACCCTGTTTTCACTAACGAGGCTCTAACGACCGAGTAAGGGCGGAATAACCCTTACTTTTTGCCGTGAGCACATCCACCTTCTCACGAAGAGTACGGTAAAAATAACCCACCGCACACAAAGGTTGCTTTTGGAATCATTTGGTTACCCCATCGTCGCAGTCTCCTTCTGTGCCATGGGACCACACCACTCGCCTTCCGCAACCGAGCTGGTCAGTTGCATACCTGCTCCAGCTAAAACTTCAAATGCAGCTTCGTTTTCAGTCGATTAAGGCTTTAAAAAAATGATGGAGCGTTCAAGTGGGACAAAATCATCCGGAGGTAAAATACCCTCCCGATCGGATCTCCGGGGGAGAGTGCCCACAGGGACACCTCATCGAATGTCGAAAAAACACCGACAACTTAAATCCAAGAAAACTAATTCTTTCATCTACGGCGCTTGGAATGTTCGTACTTTGAACGGCAGCACTCGCACCGATCGGCCTGAAAGAAGAACTGCCCTAATAGATAGAGAACTTCACCGACTCAATGTTGACGTTGCAGCTCTCAGCGAGCGAAACTCGATTTTTGAAGGAAGGCTCTCTCACAGAAAAGTACTACACCTTCTATTGGAAAGGTCTTCCCACCAATTCAAGAAGACAACATGGAGTAGGATTTGCCGTTCGGAATCAACTTGTATCCAACTTAACACAAGTACCACAAGGCCTATCCGAGCGTCTAACGCTGCTACGCTATGAGCTATCAGATGGCAACGCGGTAAATCTAATAAGCGCCTACGCTCCCACTCTGGATGCAAGTCACGAAACCAAGGAAAGCTCCTATCAACAGCTGGAAGAAACTCTCTGTAGAATACCTAAAACGGAACGACTCGTTATTCTTGGCGATTTTAACGCTAGAGTAGGGAGAGATGCAGACACCTGGCCAGGCATCATAGGCAAGAACGGTTTGGGCAACATGAACGCTAACGGTCAACTACTCCTAACTAAATGCGCCGAACATGATCTAGTTATAACAAACACCATTTTCCGACAAAAGGATAAATTTAAAGGCACCTGGCGTCACCCCAGATCAGGTCACTGGCATCTACTGGACTATGTTGTCGTACGTAGGAAGCATCTCAAGGACGTCCAAATTACAAAGGCGCGCATTGATAGCGAATGTTGGACCGATCATCGTCCTGTTGTCTCTAAAATGAAAATTGTTATGAGACCCAAACACCGAAGAACTCAAGTAAAACGTAGACTCCGTCTCTGTATTAATAAATTGCGTGACCAACAAACCGTCGAACAGCTAAAGCAAAAAGTTCAAGAGAATTTGAGTGCACTAGAAGAAACCAATTCTGTAGATGTCGCTGCTACCTGGACACAAATTAAAGACAGTTTAAAAAGTGCGAGTGAGGAAATTCTTGGCACTGCAGCAAGTAAAAAACAGGAGGACTGGTTCAATGATAATGAAGCTTTTATACAAGAACTTCTTGACCGCAAACGTATTGCCTTCCGAAACGCTGCCAACCACCCCAACGACTCATCAAAAGCAGAAGCTTTTACCCAATCTAAGTATGAAACGCAACGCGAAATCAGAAGAATAAAGAAAGAGTGGTGGGCAAGCAAGGCCAGAGAAATTCAAAGGTACGCCGATTCACACGACTACAGGAATTTCTTTCAAGGAGTAAAAGCAGTGTACGGCCCCAGTCGGAAAAATATGTGTCCTATTAAAGATGTAAATGGAAATCTCCTCAAAGAAGACCAGGAAATAAGAGCCCGATGGAATGAACACTACTCTAACATTCTTAACCAGCAAAGTCAAGCCGATCACGATATTATAAATCTTATCCCACAATATGACACCTTCGAAGACTTAGATAAACCACTAACAACGGAAGAGATCTTAACCGCCATTGGGCAGCTAAAAAATAACAAATCTCCCGGCGCCCACTCACTCCCAGCTGAGATCTTTAAAGCTGTATCGTCAGAGCTCATACCCTACCTCAAAAAACTGTTTGATGTCGTGTGGGAAAGTGGTCAAGCTCCGCAGGAGTTTCGTGATACACTTTTAATCAACCTCTTCAAAAACAAAGGGAGCGCTGCGGACTGCGCTCTCCTGGCTGTTGGAGGGAAGATACTCACTAAAGCGATGGCAAATAGGCTAACACCTGTTATGGAAAAGTTACTTCCTGAAATACAGAGTGGCTTTAGACCAAACCGAGGCACATCGGATTTAATCTTCACACTTAAACAGCTTCAAGAAAAAGCACTCGAACATCAAGGAGAAATTCACATGGCCTTCATTGATTTAACCAAGGCGTTTGACTCGGTGGACAGGGAAATGCTCTGGAAAATTATGTTCCGCTTAGGTATCCCTAGAAAATTTGTGGAAGTATGTCGCAGTCTACATACAAACAACAACGCCCAGATTAAATATAATAATGAGGCAACCGAACCTTTCCAAACCCTCACTGGAGTTAGGCAGGGATGTGTCCTGGCACCCCTACTCTTTAATTTGTTTACCACTGCTCTAACAATTATTGTTGACAACAAACTGACAGTCAGAGGAATAGGTCTCAGATACCGTTGTGATGGCGGTCTCTTTAACGTAGGGCGCTTTAGAGCTTTCACGAAGATACGCACACGATTCATTTGTGATCTCCAGTATGCGGATGACTGTGCACTTTTAGCTTCTACGCCGGAAGAGCTTCAAGAACTTTTAGATATGTATGCCCAGAGCTATGATTCCTTGGGACTTAAAACATTGGAAAGACTAAGATTATGTCAACTCCTCATGAAGTGAACCAAATAGACATTACACTTAACGGCAATTCTCTTGATGTGGTGAATCAGTTCAATTACTTAGGCAACCTTGTTAATCACAAAGCAAACATGGACAGCGAGATTCGCAATAGAATTAACGCTGCATCTAGAGCACTCTGGGGACTTAGAGAGAGAGTATTTGACAACCACGACCTTGCTTTGTCAACGAAAATGGCTGTCTACAGACCAGTTGTCATTCCAACACTGCTATATGGATGTGAAAGCTGGGTCACTTACCGTCGTCATGTGAAAGAATTAGAACGTTTTCAGCAAAGACACCTCAGAAGTATGATGAAAATCCGTTGGTTCCATCACATATCAAACGTGGAAGTACTCAGGAGAGCAAACAGCCTTCCAATTGAGGTGCTTATTTCAAGAGCACGACTAAGATGGGCAGGTCTCGTTCATCGTATGCATGATAACCGCCTTCCTAAATGTACACTTTATGGTGAATTGCTAAGCGGTAGAAGAAGGCGTGGCGGTCAACGAAAGAGGTTCAAAGACGATCTCCACGAAAATCTAAAATCCTGCGGTATTGCAGACGAGCAATGGGAACAACTTGCAGCGGACAGAACCGAATGGCGAGGGGTTGTGGCCAGCTATCAAGGAAATGTTGCTGCAAGAAGGCCGAATCCAAGACCTAACCAGGTTTATGTTTGTCCTGGCTGCGGTCGACATGTGCTCTCCCGAATTGGCCTCTATAGCCATAGTCGTGTGCACCGTAGATGAATGGGAATTACAATAGACTACACCTTTTCCTTGTTTTTTATTGTGCACAATCTATCGACTGTAACATTTTTATACTCGGACTCGAGTAACGGCTAATAATCTCCCAAGGGAATCCCCCTTCTGTTCATTGATGTTCAGTATAAAGGTTTTACCATATTTTTTGAATCTTATTGACTTTACATGATCTTTTTTTTCTCATTAATTTAACTTTATTAATATGCCAGCTGGCCAGAATTAGATCAACAGCATATGTAGGGAGTTTTTATAATAGACTTTGAATGTATGATAGTTATCTGCTAGATATACAAAAGAAAGCATGTTAGAATGCCTTTCACTTCTTAGTAAAAAAAACTATTCACCAGATGAAAAAATCAAGAAAATAATATTTATCTTGAAAAAAGCAGTGACGTATCATTTTCTTGGTTAAATGTCATCATCACAAGATTTGTCACAGGGATTTGTACTAAGTTTTCTTCTTTTCAACGTATATATTTTCAACATACATCTTCTATGGGATAATAGAATACGTTTTTTACAATATGTAGACAGGCTAGTCACTTGCAATATAATAAGAAAATCGATGTTTCAAACTATTTAGTACTTGTCACATCCAATATTACCTAATGATCTAAAATTTAGCAGGCCTCTGACTTCGTAACTTAAACACAGTGAATTCTATATGATAACTATAATATAATATAGAGTTCACTGTTTAAACAGGACTCTGGACCAAAGATTTGAACAGAGTATTGGAAACCTTAATTTCGACCCTAAATAAAAATATAGTATCTCTTATCTGTTATCTTCTCTAGAAGTATGTGTAGGAAAGTATTCTAATTGGGATATGCAAATTCTTATAATTTACTAAAAAATGGTACTCATTAAATAGGTTGAAGGTATTTTTTCACAAAACTCCGAGAAGTCTTGCATGCGTCTTGTAACTTAAAATTAATAACAAAGAACAGTTTCACAGCATCATCCAATAAATCTCGTTGTCCTAATAAGTACCTATATTAAAAGACGGAAAATGAGAAAGGTTAAAAGCATAATACATGTAAAACTAGGAGAATTCTCATTTAAAAAAGATTTGTTTACTTTCAAGTTGCAAATAAATTCGCCTAAGGTAGTCACATTCTTGGAAATACAGATAATTAAAGTATCTAAGCAGGCATTTAAACAGGTTGTTCAAAAGTTAATCACCAACTATAATCAATAACAATTTCCGCATAAAATATCTTCGACAATGCTTCATTAAATTCTGGGTAGAAAATGGGAATATATTTGGTAGCAACTAAAAATAAATTTATTAATTATTTAATATATTAATGCAACATAATTTACATTAAAATCACAGTTTGGTAACTTCGAATAAATGGAAATAAGGTTATAATAAGAAATATTGTTGTACAGGTAGTTTAAGTATTTATTATACAGTTATGTACTTTATTCTCGTATATATGCTCAAATTTAAGGATTAATAATAATGTTCAATTTAAAAATACCATAAAGAGTCACAGTAATGTTAACAGGGACCAACGCAGTTGACTTTCGAATTCGCTGTGGCCGTGAAACGAACAGGGCAACTATCACTAACAGATGGACCACCTATCGCTACTTCCATTAGCAGCTAGGATAACATGAAAATATATAAGTGTAGGCGACATAATATGACTGAATTTTCATAAAAACATATTTTTTCAGTCGTTTTATCGTCGTTACACTCTAACTACAATAAAAAATAAACTTTTTGTATATTTTAATAAAACAATTATTGAAAATTGTATTACTTATTGCAAACAGGAAATTTTACATAATTTTTATAATTCATTAAAATATTTTTCCACACTTTAAAAAAATAATAAAAAAAGCGAGTAGTAAAAAGCAAAAATTCTACTTACACTTTGTTTATTCATAATTAATTATATTGAAGCAGCTTAAATATTCATTTCGTTACATTATTTCTTCATGTTCATATTTACAGACTTATTAATATAATAAGGTCCAATACTGAGCTATATTTACTTTTTAAAATAAATTTATCAACTTTTTAATGGCAGGACATTGCATGGTTGTGCGTAGAATCTTATTAATTTTATCATTAAATATAGTTCTTATAGACCTACTAAGGGTGCGTTACCAAGGTCAAATAGAGCGTACAATATGCTTGTTCTTATTTTACACTCTTTTTAAAAACGGGCCAACAGAATTCAGAATTGATTTCAGTACGTAAACTAGCAAATGTAAGACAAAGAACTATTATATTTTATATTGTTATCCTAGGTATAATTAAGTTTCTAAAATTTTCTCCTCCTTGATTATTCAACGCGAATATACCTGTCATTCTTCCCAAATCACCATAAATGGTTTTATATTCTATAAAGAAACTTAAATATTAGATTAAAATATAATACTATGTAGTATAAAATAAAATAACACGAGAAAAAGTGAAAAGTCTGCATAATATTTGCTCCTATTAAAGTTTAAGGTGGGCATATCCAAAAGAGAGATATCCGATAAGGAAATATTTATTATTTTTGGCCATAACTTTTTTTTTAATACATATATTGGTAGGAAAATAACAAGACTACCTAAGTAGAACTATGATAGGTGTAGGGATATGAATTGTCACTCAATAATTTCAGTTATTTGCAAAATTAAAATTTGAAAAATAGTGCCAATCTTCATATAGTTTAATAACGGGGTACTTTATAGTTACAATAAACGAGGTAGTAGATTTTTTTTATCATCTTGTATATATTGTTGAGAGTATATAGAATCCAAGTTTTAGATCTCCAAAATCTTTGGCTAATTTTTGTGTGGCCGAAAAACCACGAATTCTTGGCACTTTTTTTCAGTTTGTGGTCTATAATAAATAAAGCATTATTATAAAATGTGAAAATTAAAGAGCATTATATTGTGCTTTGAAAGGGTACCTTAAAGTTGAAATTTCATCAAGGGGTATGGGCGTAATTGGCAGTCGAATAACAACAATTTTTACCAACTTGTAAAAAATCGTTTGAAGACAACATGTTCTTCAGCAGACATCATTTTCAGTGAAGAAACAAATACTGCAGTGTCACAGGAAGAGTTTCTTGAAAACGAGAGCAACAAGAACCATTTTATTTTGATGCTTATACAAAAATTCTAAGCGCAACAGGCAGAAGAAGATGCAGATTTATCATTTGTAGTAATAGCTATTTCCCAAGCAGTAAAAGTCGACAGTGTGGTAATTGTTAGCGAGGATATTGATGTTTTAATAACGGACCTCGGAAACAAGTACGAGACTTGTACTTTCACAAATCACAGGAAACAAAAAAAAAACAGGCCTATAGTACTCAAACACTTGCTTCAACTTTGATCCCATACATGTGACATGACGTCATCATTTTTTGGTCACGGGAAAGGAAAATTTTTATCCCTCATTGAGACACATCCACACCTGAAACCACAAGCAGCTACATTTGTCGTGCCATATTTTCTCAAGACTTGATAGAACAGGCAGGAGAATAGCTGATATTGGCACTGTATGGACCGATGCACAGTGGGCCTCTGGACGAGCTGAAATACAAGCTTTTTATAACTTCCGTCTCAAAATAATCGTTCAACCTATCACGGTTGCCACCAACATCGGATGCAGCCAGGTGGTACCCAATGCGCGCATACCACCAAGTGCAGACTTGGCTGGTAAACGTTACAAACTCATGCCAATGAAGTTGGAAGAAAGACTCATTAGACTTATTGCCTATAACAATGTCAAAGGATGCTGGACCCGACATGCTGCTAAAAATGGTTTCGTGTACATGCAAAAAAGGTTTCACTGCAGTATGTAGCTGTCAGAAGTCAGTCCTGAACTACTCTTTGGCCTGTAAACACTACTCTGGCCTCTCATGTCAGAGATTGAGTTGGATGAAAATGAAGACGACGACGAAGAGTACTTCGAGCTTGAGGAAGTTGGTGGTGCTGCTGCAATGAATCAGGAATGTAGGATGCAGTATTGCAGTACGATGACATTACTGCCCTGCTAAGCAAAACCCCCGTAAAATGAATTTTTGTTAAAAATGAGTTAGAAACTATTTCATATAAATCATTTCAAGATGTACCTTTTTACTAAGCAAAAATCTTGAAAAATGTTTCTAGATATGTGAAAATGATAAATTTTAAACCCTGTATTTTAAAAACTGTATGATGGTACTAAATAAAAACACAGTACAGAACGCATGCTACAGTAATTTGCGGTGTTTTTACTTAGCTGCTGTTAAGTACCGCGTTTTTGTCTAGTACGACACCCACAAATTAGCTGTGTGTAATATGTTATGTTAGTGCCCAAGTTGCTACTGGAAGGGATACATTTAATATTATATAATGATCCTAATATCTTAAAACACCTAACATTTCCCTATTAAAATATTTATAAGCATTTTACTAGGCAAAAAGCCAGTATAAGCACTATAAGCAGCATATACCGTGATTTTATTTAGCAAAGTAATTTTGAAAAATGTTTTATGATACTAAGCAAAAACACAATTTATTTAAAATATATAATAAACCTACATACTGCATACTTTAAAAAAATATATAAACTGTTATAAGCGTGCTGGCAGAATAACACAAAGTTCCCTCCATTTATCTCAGTTCAGCTTTTTGACCAATTACGCGGGGGTTTTGCTTAGCAGGGCAGATTAGTTAGCCCCAAACCAAACTGATTCGATTACTTTAACCACTCTACGCAAATAATTCGTTTTTTCCAAAACTCATTTTTACTTCATTTTATTTTTTTCTTACACCTTGTATTGTTCTTGCACTTTATATTTGACAATTTTTTTTACACTTTGTTGTGTAAATTTTTATTTTTGAGTAATAAACTTTGGGACTTATTTACATTATGCTTCTATTTCGACAATCCATTTTCAAAAAGGAATAAAAGAAAATAATAAATATACAGTGTGTCCAACTAAGTCGGCACCATATGGGAAACTTTTTTATTATTGGTTTTATGAAAAAAAAGTTATTCTTGATAACAAGTTCTGCATGGCCTAAAACCCAAAATGGAATAATCAGATATCAATTTTTTGCAGTCGTATACGAGGTATGTCGAAAAATGTAAATTTTGCTCAAGAGTAAAGTACCTTTTTTTATTACAATATCGACAAACGTTATTAACAAAAGTTGATCCTAATTGAAAATTACTGTCAGATATCCAATATTATCCATCTACCATGAAAAAACGATTTTTAATAATTTTTGGCTATAAATTATACATAATTTAATTTTGCAAATCATAAAACATTTATTGTATTGAAAAACATGATAAACTTTCGGTTCATCCTAGATTAAATGTCAACGTAGAGACAAATTACTACTATACAGAATTTGCCAGTGCATCCTAGATTAAACGTCGATCTGTAGACATAAATTATCAATGCTAATTACAGAGAAGAGTGTGTAAAAATAACAAAATCTGTTTTTTCATGGTAGATGGATAATATTGGATATCTGACCGTAATTTTCAGTTAGGATCCACTTTTTTTAATAACGTTTGTCGATATTGTAATAAAAAAAGGTACTTTACTCTTGAGCAAAATTTACATTTTTCGACATACCTCGTATACGACTGCAAAAAATTTATACCTGATTATTTCATTTTGGGTTTTAGGCCATGCAGAACTTTTTATCAAGAATAACTTTTTTTCATAAAACTAATAATAAAAAAGTTTCCCATATGGTGCCGACTTAGTTGGACACACTGTATTTATGAGTAGGACATTTCGGATTTTGAGTGTATTTTACTCAATATTGATCGAAATTGGAAAACCAGGTAATATATGAACTTAAAATTGCAAGCTCTGCAACTTTCATTCTATGGATTTTTTCATTTGGATTAACCGTTTCAGAGCTGGAGACGTTTAAAAAGTTACCCAGTGTGAATTTTGTGCAAGTTGGTAAAAATTGTTGTTATTCGACTGCCAATTACGCCCATACCTCTTGATGAAATTTCACCTTTGATGTACTCATTCAAAGCGAAATTTAATGCTCTTTAATTTTGATAATAGATGACTTTTCGAGTGGATGCAATGTTTTTAAGTTATAGGCCACAAACTGAGAAAAGCGCCAAAAATTCGTGGTTTTTCTGCCACACAAAAATTAGCCGAGGGTTTTGGAGGTCCAAAACTTGGATTCTACATACGCTCTACCATATGTACAAAATGATACCAAAAAATCTACTACCTCGTTTAAAGTAACTATCACCCTTTTTCGTTGACGCCGTTCCTGGATTGATATCTTGTAGTTTTAAATTAACAAATTTTTCAACTGAAATTATTGAGTGAAAATTCATATCACTACACCTGTCATAGTTCTACTTAGGTTGTCTTATATTTTATGTATTGATAAGAAAGTTATGGACAAAATAATAAATATTTCCTTATCGGATCTTTCTCTCTTGGATGTGCCCACCTTAATGTCGAATACAAATTTGTTAAAAAATTAAAATTTAGAAAATTAAAAAATAATAACTTTGAGGCACATTCAGAGACAATTTTTTTGAATTTTGAGGCTAATTGGCAGACCGATCCTAGAATTTTGAACATATCTCCGACTTCCACGTGTCTCCAAATCCCCGAATGGCGCCGAAGGCGCCAAATCGAGCGCGTTGCGGACCTCTAGCGTATGCGACCCACCATACGCCTTAGCGTTTTGTAGGCCGCATAATAACAACCGCTACGTCCGTAGCAGAGTTTCGCTATTGTCCACGGGAGGGCGAGATACTTCCGGCTCATGAAAAGCAGAGAGACATTTTTTGTTGGCGTATATGTTTGATAATCTCACAAAACTCGTTTTATCCGAGGCATCCTGGTGGATTTTGGGATTGTCAACACAGGAAAATTTTATCCATCTGTTGTTGTTCCGTTTAGCGGAATATTTTGTTGTTATGAGCAAATTATAACTGCGGAAGCAGGATATTTAAGTATACAAGGTAAGCTAACCTCTTCACGTCATCTTACCCGTTCTCTACCCACGTGTTTCACAAATTTATAGACTTTCCTTAGGAAGTATCGTGTCGACTTGAAAGGCGGACTCGACCCCATTCATCCAACTGTGGCTTTCTAGTTTCTAGTTTCTAGGAACATTGGTGGATTGATCCCTCATCAGTGAGGCAAATTATATTTCTTTTGTGCGTTATGTCAGATTTGAATTGCTCTCATTAGGCACGCTTCACGTGCATTTCCGACCATGCAAATTAAATTAGGAAATCTTTAGGGTTCCACCGACGGAGCTTCCATACATAGTAGTGAAGTTCCACGAACGGGGCATCCACACACATTACAAAGTTCCAGGGCTGGAGAGTCTATAATTAACCCCCATCCTCGGGCCAATTTCTTTCGTCCCGAAGACACCACCGTAGGGCAACAGTTTCTTCAACATCGAAGTCTTAATCGTACCACCCTAGATAAGTGTGTTGTTTTTATTTACCGGGGACCACCTTCAGTGGTTCTGCTCGGTTATATTCCATTCATACTTACTTTTGTATTTTAACTTGTACATATTTAAAGATTTTATGCATTTATATTTATTTAAGGAGGTTCTCTAAATCAGACCCATTGTGGCCGAATTTATTACCATTTATCCTCACGTTGTAAACCAATGTGTAGCTACACGAGGCATTTTATTAATGTTGTAACTTATTAATCAAGAAATTTGCCACACCTTTTGAACATCGCCAGGTTACTTGCTAGAGAACCAATATTTGTAAATTCCGTAATATAGTGCATTTCATGTTTAAAGAAAGTGTCATTATTTCGTCTGCGACCACTACGTATGGAACCTTCAGTGATTTGTGTAAGTAAGTAAACTAATAATTTGTCATAATTTATGTAAACTTGGGCTTAACGCCCTGAGATAGTCTGAGCTAGTGAAATTTTATCGTGGGCACGTTACATCACTTATCCGGGGTAAGAAGTGTCTGCGATATCTGCTACGCTACAGTAGCCCAAGTGAGTTTCTTTATGTAATATCTTATAACCATTACTCTCCAACGTATTTATTTGTTTACGTACGTGTAAATCGTAGCAGGTATTGCTGATTATATATTTTTGGGATTAATTATTTTTTATTTATTAAGAATGATCTCGAAAAAATCTGTCGAAATGAAGTAATGGCTATTTATATATCCTTCTTATTTCTTTCCTGTTTCTTTAAAAAAAAAAGGTAGTTACTATGTTTTTTATGATTAAAACATTTTATAATAAAAATATTGAAACCCCTTACAAACAAAATTAGTTTGCAGACAAAAAGCTACTGATTTTTTCAATGAGTGTCTGACAGACTCAAAACCTCAAAGCTTCAAAGAGACAACCCTACGATGAATCTGGGTTCTGGTGGTGGAAGCGTTTTCGTATAACACCCATTTTACCCAATTTATATTTTTTAGTGTCTGAGAACCGCTTACAATATATAAATAATGATTGGTAAGCTAAAAGAGAGTTGCGGTCAATCACTTGAAGGAAAATCTGAAAGGCGGGCGCAGTGGGGAAGTCATGAGAGCCAACGTATTATAATTTTATCTTACTTGAGCGGCAAAGGCCATTGCAACAACTCATTTGATTGTTTTAATAATTCTTTTTAAAATTTTAATTTAAGTTGAAGCTAATGGAGCCGGATATTTTTTATAAATACATTACTTCATGGCTTATTTAGAAAACTATTTTTTTTCAAATTTTGCATTGATAACTAATTTTTCTGGAATTGTACATTTTTGAAAAAGGTTTCAACAGCACAATTGAATCTTTAAAAAATCCCATGAAAGATCCACTACGACTCGCATACAATAAAATTAAATTCAGTGGCTTTAATTGAAAAACAAATTATGATAGAGATTTTCTGGTAAAGGTAACAAAAACCCCTTAAAAAATATCCTAATGCGCTTATTAAAATTTCACCACTCATCAAATTAGTCATACGTGTACGGGAAGCTTTTAAAACGTATATATATATATATATATATATATATATATATATATATATATATATATAATTGATTTACTCCGTACGATGGCCCTAAATATATTATGGTTAAATTCATAGTCATATAGAAAATATTATCATAAAATTTAGTAATGTATTGAATATAGTGGATCATTCAGCCAGTCAGGCGTAGCAGTTATAAGTTTTTAGTTTGAAAATAGTTAAAATAAAACCAAATATATCAGAGGAATCGTTAAATCTTCAGTAAATAGCCAGTAAAGTTGGTCATAAATCCGTCACATCAACCCATAGATTTCCAATAAAGCGAAATAGCTTCCGCTTTTACATTTTGTTACATCGCCTTTATTTAAAGAATTTTTGACCGGTTAGATTTATGTTGCAACCAGTAAATTGAGTACAATAGGAAAAATATAACAATGCAATTTTAAAATTTTATAACGGCAGCAATAGTGAGTAAAACCCATTTAATTCAATACTCTGTATAAACAAGGACGCCCATGATGCAATATATTATTATCATTTATTGAAAACTTTTACGAATATAATGGTAAACACTAAGAATTTTGTTTAAAAAATATGATAATGAGAAATAAAATCATATACTACAAAATCAAGAAAAAACTCTTATCAAGTACTTTGCTTATGATATGTATATCAGAAAGTAAAAAAAAATGCTTTAAAAAATATTAAATATCTCCGTATCAAATCTCCCGCTATTTTTTCGACACAGCAACCCTAATTTAAAAAAAACTTTACAGAAAAATATTTGAATTGTACATTATCATGTAACGAACTAAATACACAATAACATTCATGCCTGTCAGAAGTAGGTCGTACAAATGTATATTTCTGGGGCGATAATTGTGATTAACTATCGATGTAACGACGATCATGCAAAAAAAGCATTACGGATAAAAACCATATAACACAGGAACATATCTAGATTACCGTTTTAGCCAGCATCATTACTATCATTAATAAAGTTGATGATAAAATAAATGACCTACATATTATAAGCCTTTTACGTTTGGTTTTCACCAGATTATTGTTGCTTGACACCAATGACATGTGAAAGAGATGGAATCAAATTAAATGTCATAAATCAAATGTGGAATTCCGCTATCTTATATCACTAGCAATTACAGCAGACTGTGACCCTGGTGTATTTCTATTATTAGATTTTACTTCTTTTCTGTTCAAATATAGCTAGTGAAAAAGTTGTTATTAGCTGCTGGAAAAAGTTGATATGTGGACATGAAAGGAAAAGACGGAAATAGCTCTCTACCATCATGAGAAATACTGTTTTAGCCAGTATTTTAAACCATAAATTAGGGCATGCATGCAACATATATAACGTTTTTGTATGCCGCTACTGTCATACTTTAATCATTTTTTAATTAGAAAAATATTTAATATAGTTTAAAGAAATTACAGAATTATATAATAAGAAAAGAATTAAAGAACACAAACACTTGGTTTTTGGTTTGTTGTTTTACAAAACTTATTAAGATTTATCTGACATATGCTTTCGATTTTCCAGTGATGGTATGACTTGAGTGTATTTATGTTTTTACAACATACATCTGCATGTGCAAACAACTGATATTAATACTATTAATTGCGCCAATATATTAATAATAATGTTTATTTGCAGAAAATGATAATTACACAATACATAGAAGTAAAATATTTATGATATGTTATGTTAGATCAAATAAACAAGTAAACCAAAGTCAAGACTGTCTGTGAGTAAAATATTTCATTAGATTTATTTATACACAAAATTATTCAGAATGGCCTCTTTCAAGAAGAGTCCATCACAGAGTAAAATTGTTTTTCAGTTAAAGAAAACAAGAAAACATATGACAAGCACAGTTTAAAAAAAAATCATTAAATATTTGCGTCACTTAAAAATTCGCCAGAGCTATAATAGCATCCATTACTCAGTAATGTTCTAGCTTTCCTCTTAAATACCGTATAATTTGATGTGCTCCTTAAATTAGCTGGCAGTTTATTATAAAATATTATACAGTTATAGATTGGAGAGTGTTTAAATGCGGTGGTATTGTGCCGGGGGATACGCAAAAAATTGCCATGCCTTGTACTGTGGTGGTAATAATCCGATTATATTAGCTTCAAATTAAAATTAAGACAAATAATAAAAACACATTCAAATGAGTTGTTGAATTGATTTGCACCGTCCAAATAAAAGAAAATAATGGTATTATTTTTTCTAATACTAGTTGCCATGGATCTTATTACCATGACAGTAGACAACAGAATGTTTAATTGACACTTCTTATTGTCATAATTGCTGTTTTTCTGGTTACTAGTGCTTCACTGTGATCTGCCATTACTTTGTAATAACTAATTTTGTGCGTTTCCTCTATTAAGTTCTTTTTTTGAATTTATTATGACTTTTAGATATACAAACGAAGAAAAGTTAGATATGCTAGAGATTTATTTTAAATCAAATAGAAATACTGATGAGGCATCAAGAATTTATGGGGATAACTTTCAAGAATGTGTGCAACCGAATCAAAGTGATTTTAGGACTCTTGTTATTAATTTCTTAAATTATGGACGGTTTAATGGAAGAAGAAATAATACTTATGAGATAGATAACGAAGAGCGAAATAACGTTGTATTAGAATACGTAAAAGATAATGTAACAGGATCTGTAAAATATATTTCAAATCAGGTAAATGTTGCCAAAACAACTGTGCATAACATTTTGATTTGTTTTTACAAAAATGTCTACAGAACCCAGACTTCCATTCAAAAGTATTATGGACAGACGAGACTAGATTCACTAATTGTGGCGAGTGTTTTCAATAGACATAACACACACTACTGGAATATTCAGATCCCTCACATAATTAGCCAAAGAAGTTTTCAAACCAAATTTGGATTCAATGTCTGGTGTGGCATCATAGGTAACCTTATTTAAATGGTTCACTGATAATAATTTATTATAAAAAAATATTTGCCAGGTAATAACCCAGTTGCCAGGGGTTTTAAGAGCGCTCCGGATATAAGCCGGAAAGACTGTGCAAATTACTCTCATATAAATCATTATTTTAAAAAACGGCTTTCACTAAAAGACATTAAAAACATGTTACAATGTGGGACGATGAGAGAAAAAAAAGTATATATAAAAAATAATTTTTTTTTCTTCTATTATCGATTTGCAAAAATAATTTTTATCGTCCCGCATAGGTATCATTAAAATAAACATTTTCCCTTTTGTAGAACTAAAATAAAATTAGCCCTAATGTCCTCAAATGCACAGAGAAATTTAAATATTAGGTATAATAAATTTGTCCAATGTCATATTCTACTACATCTCTATCTCTCGCCTTCCAAGCGCACCGTACATTCAGCTGCGTCATTTTATTGACGTGAAGTCATTTACAATTAAAATTGGAAGCATGGATGACTAATACACTCCGACCAACTCTTAAGTTGGAATTAATTGTTACCTCGCTAATTTTTTCATGAAGGGCTAGTTTTTTGCTAGTAGAAAGTGGCTCAAAAAAGTTTACCAAAATCTCTGATGCGGAAAAAATCATTTTTTGCTAATATTTCGAAAAATAATAATAATAATAATAATAATAAGAACGGATAGCACCACGTGAAAGGGCGGAAAATTTTACATAAAATTAGTATAATTTTTTTTAAATTAATGTTTCCCTTAGCATGAGAAATTATTACAGTTCGCTAATTTAAAAAAAATCCTTGTAGATATAGCTTGTTTATACCATAAACTTCAATCTAAGATTAATTTTTATGCTTCAAAGTATCCAGGGTAAAAATAAATTAACTTTTAAATCATTGGTATTTTTTTCCAAATTTTAGTGTTAGGAAATTTCCACTTGAAAACTTGTCTAAAACGAGTGCTTTCCTCTATTTTTATTTTTTCATAATTTGTTATAATAGAGGAAAACATGTTGCAAAAGTTCACCAAACTCGTTACCGTTATATCTCGGATTATATGAAGAATTTAGTTCGAGTGGAGTAAACCTTATCTAATTATATGAATATGAAATACGAGGCAACGTAGGAACGTTGTGATACTGCTTATAAAATTCCTGGAAAATGCACCTGCTTTACTCACTAGAATCTCATTTGAATTCAATGTCGTATTTAAAAACGCTATAAAGTGCTACAATTTATTTCTGAAGACTTGTAGGAAATGGCATTATGGATATTATCCTTTAGACTAACAATGCTTAAAATTTTTATGGGTCGTTATATCATTGATTCATTCTCTAATTCCTTATTTGAGCTTTATTACTATAGAAAATGTCTTTGTGAAAATATATTATATCCAGCCAAAATTGCCGAAGGGAAGTTATTACTGTCTAATATAAATTTAAACCGGCTGCTGCCTTAGAATTAATAGTAAAATTTTACTATAGAGCAAATTTTATTAATTTGTAATCACGATGTTCTTGATAAAGTGAAAAAGACATATACAAGATAGCTCAAAAATTTCTATCGATATGTCTGCGGCTGATAACTCAAAAAAAATAATGGTAGTTTTTATATAAACTAATTTCCGAAAAGGAATAATAAGGGAGATATACCCCTTGGAATTTGGAATTGGTTGGGAGGGTGGTCAATGAAAATTATTGAACGACAGCATTTAGGCCCCATTGGGCCCCTTGTACTTCCTCCCTGTAGGCAGACCCTCGCCTAGGCCCCCAACTAACCTAATCTTGCGAAATTGGTGGTGATGCTGCCTAGGGACATCTCCCTTATATCAGCCAAAGTAGGCCAACGTTCTCAAAAAATGGATTATCTGATTGATGAGACGGCAGAACTGTCACAGAGTCCATGTTGAACCGTCTCATCTTCTTGTTCACAACCTCTTCAGGGAGGTGTTTCGCTTAATCTCATATCGTGTAGATGATACCTTAACTCTTTCGGTCATACCGTATTCAATTGAATGCATGACATTGACGAATTTTTAGTAATTAAAATGCGCAATTGTGAATAATGGCGCCACCTGGCATTGGTTGGGCCAAGCATTTTTCATAATAAGGATATATATTTGGCCATCTATTGAAAGTTATTCAAACTGAAGGACATTGAAAGTAAGGAACTGCATGGCTGTCATCACTTGCTGTCTGTCAGGTGCTTGTTCTCAATTTTTCTACAATTGTGTGAACTTTGTTTACTACACTGCTCGTCGGGTTCTGATAGTAAAAAGTGCACTCTTTTATTCTGTGTGCGTTGTAAAAACAATCATTCATCGCCAACGGCGTAAGAATTTCTGAAAAATATCGTATTCAATTGAATACATCGTAATTCATAGGTTGCCAGATTCAAGGTGGGTATAACCTCACTTTTATTTTTTCACTTTCTAGTTTCCTCTTTACGCTACATAGATGAATCGGAGTGAATGCAGATCACCTCTAACCGGTGCGGAATTGCTCCTACTTTTGGATTCTGACCTCGATCTCTTGAGTGATGAGGACGATGATTCTGAGGATTGGGATGACGATTCTGGGGATGAATATGCAGATGAATAGCTAGAATCCGTCTCAGTAGAATGTACCGAGGCTTTGAATCCAGAAGGGATGGATAAATCTGACGAGGAAATGTAGGATGCAACTCCTCAAATGGAAACATCTCGAGATGCAAAAAACCTGGCTGCAATGGTCAATCTAGGGTTCAGTGCATCAAATGTAATATTCACCTCTGTTTACATAAATCTAAGAACTGCTTTCTTGAGTATCATATCAAACATTAGTAGTTAGAATGTTTTCTTGAACAAAATTGCCATTTTTAACTTTTGATCTAACTTCTTATCACTTTTACACTTGGGTCATTATGTATGAAATTGAACCCGCATCGGTGTTCCCAAGGGCGCTATCGGAAAAAATAAATAACACAACAAAATCAAAAAAAAAAAAAAATCAATCTATAGATATATCAATTTTCAAATTTTTCGACATAAGGAAAAAAAGTAAGGAAAGGGTTAAAAGACAGTGTCCAATCTAGATTCCCGTTATAAAACGTAAGGCCCTTCAGGACATTGCCAGGTAGTCCATTGCTGTACTTTTGTTGGGATATTTCAGTAGTTACCTAGCAAGCTGACATCTTTTTGTTTTATTCTACAGCTTCTTGAATTCACTGTGAGTGATCTCTTTAATTATTTGTGTTATCGTCGTGATCTGTAACAGACTGGACGGCCTTGGTCCAAAGATACAATCTCTTTTGCAGCTATGGTTATTACCGCCAGTTCCGTCTGTACTACGCTGGCGCGTCAATCCATAGCCCATTTATATTTTATTTGCAGACTTCTGGAGTATATTCCACATCCTGCATGGGCAGCATTATTTTTTATCCATCCATGAAGATGTTGAACATACCTTCGCCAGCAGCCTCGTTCTCACCATTCGTCTGTATTATGTAGGGTCTGTCAAAAACAATCCGGGGAGAAATGTCATCTGTGCACGCCTGTGGAAGAGGCGTCTTCCTGGCAGCCTCATTCCGCAGGTGACTTCTGGCCCCTCCACAGCCTACATTTGGTTGTATACCAACGAATTTGAGGCGTACCATTGTTGCCAGAGCCACTTCTCCTAGATATACATCTATTGGTGGCAGACACAGCATTCCTCCATAACTCTCGTTGGCGTTGTTCGCATAGCCCCGGTTATACTTAGGCAAGTAACTCTCTGCACTTGGCTGAACTTGACCTTAGCTGTAGTCTGTTTGCTCTTTGGCCACCAAACCACAGCTCCATAGGTTATCATTGGTTTTATGACGGCAGTATATATCCACATGACCACTTTGGGTTTCATTCCAAAGGTTTTCCCAATGGTTCTGCGACACTGCTCATAAGAAATGTAAGCCTTCTCTAGTCTTCTATCTATGTGAAGATTCCATGTTAGTTTGGCATCGAAGGTTACTCCAAGATATTTCGCTTCTGATGCGAAACTTAGCGTTGTATCCAGGAGATCAGGTGCCTAGAGTGCTCCTAGTTTCTTTTCCTTGTGAAGCGAACCATCTCCGTCTTCCTAGGATTGACAGAGGAGCGAATATTCTCTGCACCATTTTCTTAGGCCCTCTGCATTCTTTCACAGAGGACTGCTTCGAATTTTCCGCTAAACATTATACACCACCCCTTAACAGGTGGATAATAAATTTCAGTTTATCTGTAATATCTTCCAACTTCCTTAAAATATCAAATTCATATTTTAAACTTAGTCCTGGGCCATCCGGACACTAGTTGGCATGGTATCACTCAAATCCTCCCTTCTGCTTAAGGAGTAGTTTTAGGGGGTGACTGTCAGTATTTTCCTCCTAACATTTTAATTTTTTTCATATTTCTAATAATTATAAGAAAAAACTAATTTTCAGATCTTTAGTAATAAAAAGTTATTCTAATTTCATTTCAATGAACCAAGCCGTTCTCGAGTAATTTATATTTAAAAAACAACGTGCATTTACAATATTTTACTAGTAAATTCTTTTACACATAAAGAATGCTTTGAAATAACACTTTAACATTTCTGTTGTTTATCAGTCTTAATTTTATTATATCTTTTTTAACAACACACAAAATATTGACAAGCAACTAGTAGGTTTGACAGATATTAATTTTGAAAGCTTCTCTTATTGTTTTTGTTTTAATCAAAGCTTATCATGAAAAAATGTACAATGTACATCCCTAAATTATAATTTGAATTAGTTGCATTTAATACTTAAAACCGAATATCTCGAAAATGGTTACTCGTAGCTACATTTAGAAGGTATACGGTTTTTACGTGAAAAAAAAAGAAAGAAAGAATTTTTGATTTTAAAAAATTGTAAAAAACCTCGAAAAATATATAACGTATAAACGGCACGCGAATTACTGTAGGTAGCGCCCTCTACAAATAACAGCAAAGCTTTTAGTAGACTTGAATCCCTCTCCTCAAGAAACCGCCAACCACAAAATTTTATTAAAATATTTCAATTTTTAAAGAAATTAATTTAAAACAAACAAAAATTTAATTTTCACACCATGTACCTCTATTGATATCAACTTTTGGACTAAAGTAAGTTTGGTTAAATCGTAATATTATCAACGTAAGGAATCTGCCATTGCTTTGTGTATCATTACTTATGGGACACCCTGTACAATAAAAGTTTTCATAAAAATCTTCAATTTCGGCAGTTATATTTTTAGATATGAAAACATGTTTTCAAAGATACATGAATACGTTAGACAGTTGAAAAATTCTGAAGAGATCAGAATAAATAAAATAATTAACAGTGTGAACACAAGTCGATGATTCGAGATTTCCATCTAGATTTCGACTGCTTTTATTTTTTAAATCAAAACACAGATTTTCAAAATTATATCAATATGCGAGACAATTGAAAAGTAGATAACAAAATTAGAGTGAACGTGATTCAAGATCTACATATAGACATCCTACTAGTACACATTTTTCCAATCTTTTTCTGAATTCTTCATACGGCATTACATCATTTATGGTTGCAAAGTAGAATAGTGTTCAACTTATTTGAATAAACTATCATTATCTTCATTATCATTACCATTTTCCCTTATTTTGCAACTAAACCTTAATCTCTCCATAATTGAAAAAAAATTTTGTTAAATAAAATTTTCAATAGAAACAAAAAATAGTTTATTTAAAGTCGATTTCATATTTTCTAATTTCTGAAATACCCTGTATAATATATTTTATGTTTGACAACTTCCCAAGGCAAGCAAAACTTGTTATTTATAAAGAATGGCTTTTTCTTGGCAAATCAAAAAAACCGCTGCTCAAGGAATCAGGTGGCAATGGGGATGGTAGCTAATGCCAAGATAAATTTTAGAGGCCCTTGTTTCTCGTACACACACTAAATCTCAAATTACTTTTTACTCCCTTTAATAATAGGGTGGGGGTGACAATGGGGGTGGTAGAGGGGGTGGCTAACGCCAAACATTTTTTTGAGACGTTTCGTTCTTGTACACACACTAAATCACATTTTATTTTTTTACTTCCTTTTACAATAGTGTGGGGGTGGTATTGGGGTCGATAGGGGGGGGGGGGTAGTGGCTGATGTCTAGAAAATTTTAAGACTTTGAATTTTCGTACATACCCGAAATTGCAATTTTATGGACTCTTACTTGCTTGCTTTGCCGAATTCACCTTATTTACCCCCCGAATCTCCCAACTGAATTAGATCAAAATATAATCCAGTTCTAGATCTCGTTATAACACATAAGTGTACCAAATTTCAAGTCAATGTCATAAACGGTTCCAGAGTAAACGTGCGCACAAAAAAGTTACAGACCGACCGACCGACCGACAGACAGGAAATTTTTTCGCTTAAATTTAAAATCTCGACGTTTCATGACACTTTAAGCCTATTTCAGTAAAAAAAATATTTTTTTATGCGTTACTATACTTCCACTGGACGTGGAAGTAATAAGAAAGTTTACAAGAGTGCGGTACCCTATCTGGGGAAACACTGTATGTATTACATTCGTTTTGCTTGGAGTTGCTTGGAAATTGTGTACTGACATTAATAAATGGTATTATTATTATTATTATTATAGATTCAAATAATTATTATATTATCTTTCAAAAATATTTATACATTGTAAACTATCTAGAGCTGCAAAAATTAAATCGGGTTAATATTATGTATGCATATCATATGCATAATATGTTAATACTAGAATTTTTAGGTGTATTATTAAGTTGTTAAATATATTATTATACCGCATCAAATTTATTTTATTTGTTGAAACAAACAATTTCACTGAAATACGGTTTCTGTGAGAATTTCGCTAGATGTTTAAAATTATCTACATATACTTTTCCAACAACAGTACAAGTAAGGTTGAAATGTTTTTGTATACCTTTTACTGTTTGAACTTCAGCTTTGAAACTTGCACCAAGCACTGTGTGCACAAAATAGACCACAAAGTCAAACAACCATTCCACACTTCTCAACCTTTTTGTTTGTTTTGCTATCCATTTTCTGTACAGCGTATTGCTACAGAGACCTGGCAAATTTTAAATTTGAAGATGTGAATGATAAACAAACTCTAATTTATATGAGAAAACTGAATTGATAACACAGAGGGTCGCTAATTTCATACTGCCACAAATTTAAAAAAAATAAGTAATAAGTTTTAATTTACTGTAAATTTCCCCAGCTGTTTCTTTAAAAAATAAATACATTGAATGAAAAAATTTAAATTTATTTTTGCTATCAATGTCAATTAATTGAATGAAACAATTAGAAAAGCAGAATAAAGTGTTCCAAATAAAACGAAGTACCACTTAAACGAAGTAATAAAGAGAAGTAATGACTGCCTAACGGGGCGAATTTAAGAAAAATAAGATTCTACTGTAAATAGAACTTCTAATTTAGTACAAAGATATTATTTAAAGTAGTAAGAGTCTGATTTACTTTAAGTTCATTTAACTTGAGGCATATTTATATAGTAAAGCTTATATATTTTTTTCTTTCTGTTTAACTGACTTTTATTTAGGTTTATTAAAAATAGAATAATTATAAATAATAAAAAGAATAGTTATAATACGCACTTGGTTTATTGTTTCATTAGTTTTTTTCAGAATTTCTCTGACATATGTTTCGGCCTTGCGACCATTATCAAAGAGTCTTAAAAATTGACCTGAAAGTGGTGGTTCACAGTATATATCTTACAAATCCTCACCCACCTAGAGGGGGATAATAACTTGATTTGCTATTTCTTAAAATTTAACAATACAGGCCGGAACTACGAACTTAATTTTATTACTGTGTCTAGTACAGGTTTGTTTATAAATTCTGTTTGTGTATTTGTCACGTTTTTATGGTTTCTTAGGGCCTTCTTAATTTCTAAAATTTCAAGCATGTCTAGGATTTTACCTTTGTTAGCGTTATGCAAAAGTTTAACACTACTACCGTTAAAAACGTGATTTTGCTCAATAGAATGTTCGGCGAAACCAGTTGATTTTTTATTATATAAAATAGACTGTTTGTGTTCTCTTAACCTCACATCTATGCTACGGCCACTCTGACCTATATATGGCATCACAGTCATCACACTTTATTTCATATACCCCCGATTTTTTAATGTCTTCTGTCTTTTCTTTATTATTAACCAACAAGCGACCTAAATTATTTCTATTCGTTGATATTGTATTAATACCTAATTTATTTAACCTATTAGATACTGAGTTGCTAACCTTATTTACATAATTTATACTATGCCACTTTTTGTTTTCTCTATTTGGTACGTTATAAAAATGTTTTTGTAATAATTTTCTCTGTTTATTTTTTATTAATTTGTCAATAAGTGACTCATTATAGCCATTGTTTTTTGCTAGTGTTTTAAGAATTCTAACTTCTTTTTCAAAGTTGACTCTATTTAAGTTTAAAGATAATAGTCTGTGTACATAGCTATGAAACGGTGACATTTTTATCTTCCAAGATTGATTACAATTTGCATGTGTAAGAGTGTCCGTAAAAGTTGGCTTTCTGTAAATATCAAGTTCTAGCCCATGTTCTTTACGTGTCAGCGTAATATCTAAAAAGTTTATTGACCGTTCTTTTTCCATTTCAACTGTAAACTGAATTTTGTTGTTTAGGGAGTTAATAAAATGGATGAAATGTGACAATTGTCTCTCAGTACCGATCCATATGCAAAACACATCGTCAACATATCTTACCCAAAAATGTATGTATTTAAGGAGATTATTGTTGGTGGTAAAAAGATTGTTTTCAAAATTTGCCATGAATATTTCAGCTAATAATGGGCTTAACGGACTACCCATAGGTAAGCCGTTTACTTGTGTATACATTTTATTATCGAATTTAAAATAATTTTGTTTGATACACATATTAATTAATGTTTGTAAATCTTTTTGTTCATTTTGATTCAATTCACTATTAGAGATAAGATGTTGCAATATATCCTTAAGCTCTTGAATAGGTATAGAGGTAAATAAACTTTTAACATCAAAGGAAACTAATTTGGCATTTTCGGGTAAGGTTATGTTTTCCAATTTGCTCACAAGTTCTAAAGAATTTTTTATACTGTAAGGAGATTGAAACTTGATCAACTGTGATAAAGTTGAATTGAGTTTATTACATAGTCTATAAGCCGGCGCATTGACATAAGACACTACCGGTCTCATAGGAAAACCCTCCTTATGAATTTTTGGTAAACCATAAAGTATGGGGGCTGTAGTATTAATTAACAGAAGGTTGTTTGTTTGAAAATTTGTTAGATTGGGTGTTTTTTTCTTTAGTAGTACCTGGATTTCTGACTGAAATTTTTTCGTAGGGTCATGTTTTAGTTCCTTAAAATCGTCAGTATTTAATAATTCGTTCATTTTATTATTATAATCAAATCTAGATAAAATTGTCACAGTATTACCTTTATCTGCTTTACATAAAATTAACTCGTTAGAAGACAATTTACTACGGATATCCTTTACTGTTTTTTGTTCTAATTTGTTAGAGGTTATATCCTTTTGTGAATTTTTTATAACCTTTGACACAAGGTATTTTTCGCCATTGTTATCTAACGGGTTAAGTGCCAATTCAGTGTTTACAGCTAATAATTCTAAGTCTTTCTTGTTGGTTATTTTAGGACAATATTTTAGGCCTTTTTCGAGCAACTTGGTTTCATTAGCATTAGCAAATATTGTCCTAAAATAACCAACAAGAATGACTTAGAATTATTAGCTGTAAACACTGAATTGGCACTTAACCCGTTAGATAACAATGGCGAAAAATACCTTGTGTCAAAGGTTATAAAAAATTCACAAAAGAATATAACCTCTAACAAATTAGAACAAAAAACAGTAAAGGATATCCGTAGTAAATTGTCTTCTAACGAGTTAATTTTATGTAAAGCAGATAAAGGTAATACTGTGACAATTTTATCTAGATTTGATTATAATAATAAAATGAACGAATTATTAAATACTGATGATTTTAAGGAACTAAAACATGACCCTACGAAAAAATTTCAGTCAGAAATCCAGGTACTACTAAAGAAAAAAACACCCAATCTAACAAATTTTCAAACAAACAACCTTCTGTTAATGAATACTACAGCCCCATACTTTATGGTTTACCAAAAATTCATAAGGAGGGTTTTCCTATGAGACCGGTAGTGTCTTATATCAATGCACCGGCTTATAGACTATGTAATAAACTCAATTCAACTTTACCACAGTTGATCAAGTTTCAATCCCCTTACAGTATAAAAAATTCTTTAGAACTTGTGAGCAAATTGGAAAACATAACCTTACCCGAAAATGCCAAATTAGTTTCCTTTGATGTTAAAAGTTTATTTACCTCTATACCTATTCAAGAGCTTAAGGATATATTGCAACATCTTATCTCTAATAGTGAATTGAATCAAAATGAACAAAAAGATTTACAAACATTAATTAATATGTGTATCAAACAAAATTATTTTAAATTCGATAATAAAATGTATACACAAGTAAACGGCTTACCTATGGGTAGTCCGTTAAGCCCATTATTAGCTGAAATATTCATGGCAAATTTTGAAAACAATCTTTTTACCACCAACAATAATCTCCTTAAATACATACATTTTTGGGTAAGATATGTTGGCGATGTGTTTTGCATATGGATCGGTACTGAGAGACAATTGTCACATTTCATCCATTTTATTAACTCCCTAAATAACAAAATTCAGTTTACAGTTGAAATGGAAAAAGAACGGTCAATAAACTTTTTAGATATTACGCTGACACGTAAAGAACATGGGCTAGAACTTGATATTTACAGAAAGCCAACTTTTACAGACACTCTTACACATGCAAATTGTAATCAATCTTGGAAGATAAAAATGTCACCGTTTCATAGCTATGTACACAGACTATTATCTTTAAACTTAAATAGAGTCAACTTTGAAAAAGAAGTTAGAATTCTTAAAACACTAGCAAAAAACAATGGCTATAATGAGTCACTTATTGACAAATTAATAAAAGATAAACAGAGAAAATTATTACAAAAACATTTTTATAACGTACCAAATAGAGAAAACAAAAAGTGGCATAGTATAAATTATGTAAATAAGGTTAGCAACTCAGTATCTAATAGATTAAATAAATTAGGTATTAATACAATATCAACGAATAGAAATAATTTAGGTCGCTTGTTGGTTAATAATAAAGAAAAGACAGAAGACATTAAAAAATCGGGGGTATATGAAATAAAGTGTGATGACTGTGATGCCATATATATAGGTCAGAGTGGCCGTAGCATAGATGTGAGGTTAAGAGAACACAAACAGTCTATTTTATATAATAAAAAATCAACTGGTTTCGCCGAACATTCTATTGAGCAAAATCACGTTTTTAACGGTAGTAGTGTTAAACTTTTGCATAACGCTAACAAAGGTAAAATCCTAGACATGCTTGAAATTTTAGAAATTAAGAAGGCCCTAAGAAACCATAAAAACGTGACAAATACACAAACAGAATTTATGAACAATCCTGTACTAGACACAGTAATAAAATTAAGTTCGTAGTTCCGGCCTGTATTGTTAAATTTTAAGAAATAGCAAATCAACTTATTATCCCCCTCTAGGTGGGTGAGGATTTGTAAGATATATACTGTGAACCACCACACTTAGGTCAGTTTTTAAGACTCTTTGATAATGGTCGCAAGGCCGAAACATATGTCAGGGAAATTCTGAAAAAAACTAATGAAACAATAAACCAAGTGCGTATCATAACTATTCTTTTGAATATTTATAATTATTCTATTGAATATGTTTCATCAAGAACCTACCGCAGACTCCATCCAATTAATTATTAAAAATATTGATAGATACATAAATAAATGAAATTTTTATATCCATTTCTATTGCTTTAAAATTTTTAATGAATAAACATTTCATCCGCACCTGCCGTTGTAATAAATAACAATTAAACTTAAATTTTTAATTAAAAAAAAACTACATAATTCACAATATTGCACAGAGGGCTGAAATCACTAAAATAAATAGCCAAAAATTAGATTATACTTTAATGACTGTGATTACATACGTCTTATTAGAAAAATAATTTTAAAACTAAGTCCAGGGATGGGTTTTTAAGGGGTGTTTCTCTAGAAAAGTGTTAATTTACATGTTTTTTCACATGCAGTCTACTTAGAATGACTTACAAAGCACGAGAATAATCATGAATGGAAATTCAGAAATTCAAGCTCAGCGTGGGTATTTACGGGGGATGTTAATTGGGTGAATTGATAATTTATTAGGTGTTTTCGTGAACAGCTTCATTTAAGTAACATAAAATAAGAATAAAATAATTTAAAAAGTTAAGGGATAGGATGGATTTTAAACGACAGTTATTTGGAAAAATAGCAACTAAGTACTTCATTTTTTGTAACTAATCTATTGACTTAATTTACCAGGGTACATCAGGCATTACTGCCTCTCCCAGAAAACACACGGCCGCCGGGCCGGCTACGCTTACGCTGGATTAGACTGGGGTTATGTTTTTTACTAGCAGCGAGGGCTGCATACCCAAGCAACATTTCACCAACTACTTTTTTACTAATTCCAACATGAAAATTAGCGCAAATAGCAGTCGTATGGTAACTTAGATCTTGTAGTCATGAATTGACCTCGGAGCAACATTCGATGGACCTTGCAAACCTAACACATTACTTTGAAACACCTACTAACGTTGATTTGACATCAGAAAATGACTTATTTAGGTTTGATGTGTTTGTAAGTAATCTTGCAACGTTGATTAAACGTTGGTAACTGATTAAATAGGACTGGTTAACTTATGGGTGACCTTTCAACGTCGGTTAGACGTTAGTAACTTAACGTCGCTGGTAGTAAAAATATTTGCACTTGGTACAACCCTAAGTCGGAATTGGTGTATTTGTTTGGAACTGTCACGACAAATAGTCAAATTGAGTAGGTCGTAAATAATAAACATCGACTTCGCCATACTTATTGAATCTATCGAAATCAAGAGAGGCGGCCATGTTGGATAAACGTTTGCAATGATTTTAGACACATTAAATTTATAATTTTAAAAATAAAATAATGAAAGGCACATATTTATTCATTAAATTATATATGCGATATTTTTCAAAGTATTAAAAAATATTTTTTTTTAAAGAAAATTAAAGTATTATTTTTATACGTTTAAAATAAACGTAATTCTTAAAGGGTAACTATACTAGCCAACATACATTTGGTAATAAAATTTGTCTTGTTTGAATTTTAGTCTTCCCTCCACACGAAATTCCAAGTTGAAATTAACGTATTATTCTAAATGGTAAACATGTTTTATGATATATCCATATTCTAAACAGATGATGGTAGGTTAGGTAGACAATGTTGGTTGATTTTACTAAAGTCCGACTCCATGTAGTCGTGGCCAGATTGAAGCCTGAATATTACTTCCGTACGACGTAATAAAAGGGCACGGACACAAAGGTATCTTTCGTTCTAGAAAGTTGTCTTAATGTAACCGCAAAGTCGGATTTTGGTGAGGATTTTAAACTTATTCTAACGTAAAATTTGGTGCGAATTAGGTCGGTGGTTGCAACGATGGTAAGTCAGTCTCCGACGTTATAACAACCCATATTTTATTGACCAATTTGGTATAGATAATATGAATTGGCACAACATTTTGCATACGTCGCACATTGACCTCTAGTTGGAAACTCCAAAGTTGCTTCGACGTTAGAATGGGGTAGCGCATGATGCATGAGTGGGGGATACGAAGTGGTGGTGCCCTTTGTGTTTTGTTGCTGTTCTTTTGAGACCTCAGTTTTCTTCATTTCTGAGTCCGGCAGCGCATATATCATTGTAGATTCATTACGGTATTCTTCTTTTTGCCGTTCGAATCCAGTGTGCTTGGTCTCTTCCTACATTGTTTATGATCCTCTCAGTTGTTATTATCTACGTGTAGCATCCCTCGCTATTTCTAGTTTGTTACTGTTCAGTATTAAGATTTTTTACTTGTACCCAGTACCTCATGTGTATATGTGTACTACTTTATAATTGTTTTCAACTCCATTAATGTTGACGTTTGCTTTAGCTTTATTTGTTTTGTGAGTAATTAAGGTATTTGCATGGTTCTATCAGTGCTATGGCGGTAATTTCTTCAGTTTGCTCATTTATCTTCTCTATCAATACTGGATTTGTTCAGTGCTTATTGATTTATTCCAGACGCAATGTTTTTTTTTTTCTAAATCCTTACATTAGTAGTGGATTTCTTGATGGAAGCCTGTCCACGATCAATGTTCCTTATATAAATATTTAACATTCTAAATTAAAAACTATTTTAATCTGGCAATACAAGAAAAAGCAATGCTAG
Source organism: Leptura quadrifasciata (assembly GCA_963675555.1). Lineage (NCBI taxonomy): Eukaryota > Metazoa > Arthropoda > Insecta > Coleoptera > Cerambycidae > Leptura > Leptura quadrifasciata. The sequence goes on from OY776674.1 coordinate 155,339,103, forward strand.
AGTTGCGTTGAATTTACGCTGTTGACCAACAATCTGCTACTGAAATAGATTTAACTATCTGAAGACGTATAGTATGCAATCAATCAAAAATGAACCGGTCATATCATCCCAAAGCATACCACCGCATACATTCAATTTGTAACGAAAAAAATCGATGCGGGTTATCACGAAACTAATAACAAATGAATCTCCTCTATAAAATCCTTATTTTACATAACCAGACTGCAACCAACAGCTACTCTCCGGATTATGTGCCCCGCCGAGCGCTGAATTACAAGTTACAAACCTGGCGCGTTCAGTGTAATAATTGCATATTACCAACAGAACGCTAATGCTTCGATTGCAACAAACACCGACCGAGAGACTAATTCCTACTTAAAGGAGCTCTCGTGCCAGTCGTCCAACACCACTTGCAGACTGGAGTTTCAAGCTGTTGGCTCTCATCCGTTCAATGTAGGGTGTACCGACTGACACAAGGATCCTTCGACTATTTGATACATCCTGGTATCATTGAGATAGCGACATGCAAAATAGTTATCAGGCGCCAACTAGCGGTCCAGTGCCTGTTGCAGTCGAAATAAATAGCCTGATTGGGCCTATGTAAATTGTTTCAAAAAATAAATTTACAAATAATTTTTATTAAAATGCCTAAAATGCTTTTTTTCATATAATTTAGTTTCGTAGATGGCCTTGCATTTAAAGATGGAAAGTGACTTTGTGGCCTTAAAAAAGACCTTGGTGATCTCTATCATTTGAGATCAAGTTGATTTAAATCGGACAAAAACAAAAGAATTATTACGCTGTTACATTCTTAAGTGAGGCACACTATTGTATGTTAGATGTCTACCTACACTTTTCCTGGTTTAAATAAAATAAAGTCCCTTATTTGTAAGTTTCACGTGAAACTACCCGAATATGCATAAAAAATGTATGTGCAACATGTCAATTCAAGAAACGGCATCTTTTGATGTGAGATGATGGCAATATTTCAGCTGTCTCCCAAGTTAAATAATCTGCGAAACTACCAAGTAAGTTATAACTTTTGATAGAGTTGGAAAATCTACATAACTTTTATGGACCATCTTTTGTCCAAGTCTCACTTTATGAAGTACTCTATAAGAAAAGTAAATTCAATTGAATAAATTTATTTCGTGTCAAAATTGGAAATGAATAAAAAGATTTTTTAAGATATTAAAGTTAATTCAACTTATGTTGGCCAATAACAATATATTTATGTAGTTACTGTTAAAGACTGAAGCTAATCTGTGTTAGTGTTTTATTAATTACCTAACTGTTTTTCGAGTTATGTTATATTTATTATCAAAATTTCTAAACTATCAATAATCATCCAAAAATTAATGCAAAATAACAATCCAGGCGTTTTAGACTTTTGCTGCCAAATTCGTGCCCTACGAAAAAAGTTTTTTATTCTGTTTATTGGACGTCTTGAATAATACTTGGCAGTTACGCCACGATACACCAGGACCTCTATTCTGTAGTTATGGGTAAAGTGAGCATTCATCGTGCGAAGCGAGAGCTCACATCAACATGCATCTCACCCGATCGTCCTAGAATGTATTCTGTAAGTGCAGTGAATAGGTGGTGAACGTGAAGGGATTCAGCGAGAATAGCCTAATTTACAACCAATTAGGTTAGCGCAAAAGCATCAACTGTTCAGTGCTCAGTTGTTGTCATTGTTATGTCACACATGCCATTAATTAAACTAGGTAAAAGGTGACAGCATAATTTTTTATTGATCAATAATTCCGTAAGGATATACGCTCGTTATTTGTAATACATATTTATTTAAATATGACTATAATAAACTAAAAGAGTAATTGTAATATTTGCTAAGAATTATGTTATTATTACTACCGTTGGCGATGAGCAAATCCGCAATGTCCATTCTGATTCACAGATTTCACAATAATAATTTTTGGCCGACGCAAACTCTCATAAAAGTATGGTTAGAATCGCCGTTTTCCCGGGGAACTGGCGGATTCCCTCACGATTTACCAGTAGAAGTAAGTTCACGCATTTTTCGCACCATGTGATTACTCTCGTAGTTACAGAATAGACTTTTATACATTTTCAAGTGAACTCCGCCCACTTCTCAATGTGCTTTCATGCTTTGACAGAATAGAGGTCCTGGAGGAGTTCGTGAAAACTGTGTCAGAACGATTAACGATTAACTCAATTTTTATGGCCCAAACGGGAACAACACTTATTATAAAAGTTGTACATCTGTAAATTCTCTACCCTAAAGGTCCTATACATTTTTTTCGTACGTATAAATATTTTGGAGATACGACGCGGACTAAGTGAAAAATGGATTATGCTTATCTATATTTGGGTCCCAGAAGTAGTTCTGTTTCTAAAACTAAATTATTTGTATATTCTTAAGTACCTAGTAAGTCCGGCGTTCCTTGTAAACTCCCTCTACATACAACTTGTCAATGTTCCTTGGGATGACGGGGGTAGGGATACATATAAAAACAACGGGAATGTGCATAATGGGTCGCACTCCGCGATCAAGGCTTGAAGCAGACGAAACACCAGAGAATCTCCAACCCAGGTCCTAGATCCGTATTGTTGAGTAGAAGATGGAGTCCTATAATAGTTAGATTCTCGTTTATCCGAGCCAAAGAAGAGCCCCAGCCTAAGTACTATAGTCGTCAGACTCCGGTTTCTCTGCGCGTAATTATTTCTTATCTCATATGTGAAAAATATCACAATGTGCATTTATATCTAAAATGGTATATATAAAAAGAGGGGCCCAATTTGAGTTTTTCCATAGGAACCCAAAAACTATAGCTAAGTCATTGGATGTAAAGTCTGCCAATTTATACCAATAATAAATAAACACCACAGAAATTAGACAACCCCCAATTCCAGAAGCCCGAGGCTTGTGCAGAAGTGGGTTACATTGAAAAAACGCAGACATACAACCATTTCCTCCAACAGTGCCCATGCCGGAGCCAGGATTCGAACCCGGTGGCACGATACCCGTGTGATTAATCGCGATTGCCACCTCGCGCCTTAACCCACACGGCTACACAATACACAACAATCTAATTATAAAGACGTCAACACACTTGCAAAGAAAAAGAACTGTTTTTAAATAGCATGAAAATAATATAATATCAAAATAAAATAGCATACTCTCTGATAGTTTTTAGTTTTACTTCAAAAATTTCAACGTCATTCTCTAAATTTAGTAATTAGGTATGTTGCAGATTAAGTAATAATATAAGCACTTTGCATTTGCCACTTTTAAGTTTCAACTTATGTAATAAAAATAAAAGTACTTCGAAGAACTAAGTTTAAGACATTTCATAAATTCGGCTTAAGAGTATTATTTCGCGTAGGGCACCCAGCACCTTCTTATCATTTCGGCGTTTTTCTTTATAGTTAATAACGTTCTGAGTGTATATCAAAATCATTTCTGCCTCATAGTATCTAATCTTATGTGAACTTATTTGTATATGCATTAATGTTATATTTTTGTTCCAGGTAAGTTTCCTCAAAAGTATCAATAACGCTACTTGTGATGGTAAGTAATAATACCATCTTATTAACTATAAAGTTTTAAAAACGTATCTGTACAAAATATGCGCTTTAGAGTGAAAGAAACTTTGAATGTAAGCCTCTAAAAAGGTAGGCTAGATTATTCCAGGCCTTTTACACTTCAGTTTTCACCTCAATACGCAGCATATACCTCTTGTTGTATACTAGATGTTTCTTGGATAAAACACGGTGGGATACTCTTCATCCAGTGCAATTTTAATGTTATTTAAGGCGAATATAGACTTTGCACTTTCGATGTGCATCGCGGATGATTCATCTGCAGTTAAATGTGTAAAGACTGTTTTCATCTGTGTTTCATCTAAAGTGATCATCCAAATTAAACAGTAAACAAAGTAGAAGTACTCTCTACTTTGGATGAAATCATAATTACTGCAGTTGAATCATCCGCGAATTTCGGAAATTTCAAAATTAAAAACCCTTTTACAAATCCACGTTGTACAGCACTGCAACTTATGCGTTGTGTTAAATATGAGAACAAGTTAATCCAGTCTCTAGTCAAAGCATTTCGAGAATTTTAGCAAAAATATTCTTTAGCGACAAGGGTGACCATTCATTTTCCAGCAGTCGATTTTGACGGGAAAATGATGGATTTTAACGGGATTTTCCCTAAACCAGTTCCTCAGTGATTCGGTGTCAGTTAGCATGTACTCATGTGCATGGGACCGCCTTGCCTGAACGTATGAATATATAATTGCCAAAAAATAATTCAAAGTCGTTGAGATTCAAGCATTTTTAAGCTCTAAGGAGCGAACCAAATTACTTTTGAACTGATAGTACTTACTTACTACTTAGTACTTAGTACGTACTGGGGTGTAATGGGGTAGTGAAGCGCAAGTTATAGCCTCTCCTACTCAATTGTTAACCTCACCTTCGCGATGAGTTCAATTTGAACTTGGTGCACCCTGTTTTCACTAACGAGGCTCTAACGACCCAGTAAGGTCGGAATAACCCTTACCTTTTGCCGTGAGCACATCTACCTTCTCACGAAGAGTGCGGTAAAAATAACCCACCGCACACAAAGGTTGATTTTGGAATCGTTTGGTTACCCCATCGTCGCTGTCTCCTTCTGTGCCATGGGACCACACCACTCGCCTTCCGCAACCGAGCTGGTCAGTTGCATACCTGCTTTAAAGGCTTTAAAAAAGGCTTTAAAAAAATGATGGCGCGTTCAAGTGGGACAAAATCATCCGGAGGTAAAATACCCTCCCGATCGGATCTCCGGGGGAGGGTGCCCATAGGGACACCTCATCGAATGTCGAAAAACCACCGACAAGTTAAACCCAACAAAACTAATTCTTTCATCTACGGCGCTTGGAATGTTCGTACTTTGAACGACAGCACTCGCACCGATCGGCCTGAAAGAAGAACTGCTCTAATAGATAGAGAACTTCACCGACACAATGTTGACGTTGCAGCTCTCAGCGAAACTCGATTTTTGGAGGAAGGCTCTCTCACAGAAAAGTACTACACCTTCTATTGGAAAGGTCTTCCCACCAATTCAAGAAGACAACATGGAGTAGGATTTGCCGTTCGGAATCAACTTGTATCCAACTTAACACAAGTACCACAAGGCCTATCCGAGCGTCTAATGCTGCTACGCTATAAGCTATCAGATGGCAACGCGGTAAATCTAATAAGCGCCTACGCTCCCACTCTGGATGCAAGTCACGAAACCAAGGAAAGTTTCTATCAACAGCTGGAAGAAACCCTCTGTAGAATACCTAAAACGGAACGACTCGTTATTCTTGGCGATTTTAACGCTAGAGTAGGGAGAGATGCAGACACCTGGCCAGGCATCATAGGCAAGAACGGTTTGAGCAACATGAACGCTAACGGTCAACTACTCCTAACTAAATGCGCCGAACATGATCTAGTTATAACAAACACCATTTTTCGACAAAAGGATAAATTTAAAGGCACCTGGCGTCACCCCAGATCAGGTCACTGGCATCTACTGGACTATGTTATCGTACGTAGGAAGCATCTCAAGGACGTCCAAATTACAAAGGCGCGCATTGATAGCGAATGTTGGACCGATCATCGTCCTGTTGTCTCTAAAATGAAAATTGTTATGAGACCCAAACACCGAAGAACTCAAGTAAAACGTAGACTCCGTCTCTGTATTAGTAAATTGCGTGACCAACAAACCGTCGAACAGCTAAAGCAAAAAGTTCAAGAGAATTTGAGTGCACTAGAAGAAACCAATTCTGTAGATGTCGCTGCTACCTGGACACAAATTAAAGACAGTTTAAAAAGTGCGAGTGAGGAAATTCTTGGCACTGCAGCAAGTAAAAAACAGGAGGACTGGTTCAATGATAATGAAGCTTTTATACAAGAACTTCTTGACCGCAAAAATACTGCCTTCCAAAACGCTATCAACCACCCCAACGACTCATCAAAAGCAGAAGCTTTTACCCAATATAAGTATGAAACGCAACGCGAAATCAGAAGAATAAAGAACGAGTGGTGGGCAAGCAGGGCCAGAGAAATTCAAAGGTACGCCGATTCACACGATTACAGGAATTTCTTTCAAGGAGTAAAAGCAGTGTACGGCCCCAGTCGGAAAAATATTATTAAAGATTTAAATGGAAATCTCCTCAAAGAAGACCAGGAAATAAGAGCCCGATGGAAAGAACACTACTCTAGCATTCTTAACCAGCAAAGTCAAGCAGATCACGATATTATAAATCTTATCCCTCAATATGACACCTTCGAAGACTTAGATAAACCACTAACAACGGAAGAGATCTTAACCGCCATTGGGCAGCTAAAAAATAACAAATCTCCCGGCGCCAACTCACTCCCAGCTGAGATCTTTAAAGCTGTGTCGTCAGAGCTCATACCCTACCTCAAAAAACTGTTTGATGTCGTGTGGGAAAGTAATCAAGCTCCGCAGGAGTTTCGTGATACACTTTTAATCAACCTCTTCAAAAACAAAGGGAGCGCTGCGGACTGTGGAAATTGCAGGGGTATAGCTCTCCTGGCCGTTGGAGGGAAGATACTCACTAAAGCGATGGCAAATAGGCTAACACCTGTTATGGAAAAGTTACTTCCTGAAACACAGAGTGGCTTTAGAGCAAACCGAGGCACATCGGATTTAATCTTCACACTTAAACAACTTCAAGAAAAAGCACTCGAACATCAAGGAGAAATTCACATGGCCTTCATTGATTTAACCAAGGCGTTTGACTCGGTGGACAGGGAAGTGCTCTGGAAAATTATGTTCCGCTTAGGTATCCCTAGAAAATTTGTGGAAGTATGTCGCAGTCTACATACAAATAACAACGCCCAGGTTATGTATAATAATGAGGCAACCGAACCTTTCCAAACCCTCACTGGAGTTAGGCAGGGATGTGTCCTGGCACCACTACTCTTTAATTTGTTTACCACTGCTCTAACAATTATTGTTGACAACA